>JAWNMN010000084.1:0-165184 GCA_035044025.1 Drosophila paracracens | reverse complement strand
ACTTGTGACATACTTTTGCATAACTTAGTTATCCTTTTTTTTACCCATCTTAAATGAGTTCAGGGTATAGAACAGTTTTTATTCCTCTACATATATTAATATTAAATTATTTCCTTTTTCAATATTTACAATAAAATTATGATTTAATGGATAAACTTGTCCATTGTTCAACTCGTAATTGGGGTATGATGAAGGCAAATCCTAATTTCTTTCAGCTTATATATTATTGATAGGACAGTTTTAGACTTATATTTAATTTTAGTTCAATTGTTTAGCAAAAGTATGACAAGCTTGCAAGTCAAAGCAGCAAAACTATAAATGAGAGATGAGCGAATTTCGTATTTTGTTAATGGTATGACAAGATTTTACCAATAAGTTAATCTCGAGAACGAATTCACCTGGACTTAGATGCGCATTGGGCTTACTTTGACCTTGTAAGTCATGTTTGTCGTATATATGGATATCATGTCACAATAGCCGGATCAATAAATAACAAGGACTTGGGGCGAAGGTAAAGGTCAGTGCAATCGATTTTTTCGCGCAACTTTAATCGAAGCGTACATAAAGCGTATTACACACGAGATATTTATAAATGCGTAGACACAGCTAGGTCGCCAGCCTCGGCCTGCGGTCGTTTCCATATTTAAGCATTCACATTATACATGCATTAATGGCTTGTATAAAGGTTGGTAATGAGTCTGCGGCTTATATAGTACAGGCGAGGGCAGTGAGCAATAACTAGGCAAACGACTAAAATATATTTTGCTTACTTAGTTTGCACAATGCACCGTATTTTATGGCGTAATATTATTTGACGTTGGTCTGTGGCTCATCAAAGAACTAAGTTTTGGCTATACAAACATACATCCATCCGTCCATGAATTTAATAGCAAATAGCTACGGGCACTTTATACATATATTTCTTACGGCTTGTCAATTTTACGGGCAGCCATCCGCGACTTGGAGTGAAAGTATTTTTTCCGCTTGTCATTTCTTGTTTCTGCTTTCTTTGCCCTGCCAGCCTTCCACATTCTCCCACATTCCATTCACAATTTATTTATTCTTACAGTGCGAACGACTATTCTAAAAGTTTTGCATCGAGCGCGCAAATAAAAAAATGGAGAAAACGCCAAACTTATTGACTATATATATATATACCTATTTGTATATGTAAGTTTGTCTGGTGGGCATAGCCTTGAGGACTTTCATGCATTACTCATACGTTGACACGTGGCGGATACAAAGTAAGCAAAGATAAAATATCACTTTTTCATTAGGACAAAGCCACTCGAACGTTGCCGAGTAATCGAAATTGACATCTTCAAATAAGGATTCGTTTTTGTGGTAAAGAGAAACCAATATGTCTACTCTATTTTCGATGAAATCTCCTTTTCTCTATTAATTGTTTTTACATATTGGTTAAAAAAATAGTTAATTTACTTTGTACATTTCATTTACAATGGAAATAATTTCAATATGCAGCCAAGTTTTTATGGTTAGAAACAATAAATTTTAATTTGCTAATTTCGTTTAAAATAAATATAGTATTAGTGACTGTAAAATTCAATGTGCTTCAAAATACTATTATAATTTGAATTATGTAATTTAATGTAATGTTCTTAAGTTTGTTTCTTAGTCGTTTGGGTGTCAGCAGTTGTTTCAAATTTGGTTATCGCCTGTCTCGTATTTTAATTAAATGTTTTGTTATTCGTTATAAAAATATGCAAATCAGCATTTAAATCAAGCTGTGTCTTGCCACAAATTAACGAAAATAGAGTCATGATGGCATCGCGAATTATAAGGAATGGGAATGTAATAAGTGCTGGGCATAGTGGAATCCAGCAATAAGATTTAGAAAATCGTTGTCTCGTATCTAGTTATCCAGGCAACGAGCGTACGTGCTGAAAATAAATTGTCTGATGCAGAGATTTTTTTGTATGTCATCTTATTTATAGTTGCTACTTGACTATAGAGCTATGACATTTTATCCATGTTTAGCTAGGTTAAAATATATGCCACTTTTATTTAAATAAACCCACTAGATGCTAACAATAAAATGGTTTTGTTTTGCATGGCGGCCACATTTACATGTTTGCAAATTTTTAGGCATTTGTAGGAATGACAGCGGCTAACAGACATGTACAGTGTGATTGTATATACATACATATATACATATTTATATATATATTCGGAATTGCATTTTTTATATATACACATTTATATATATATATATATACATATATCAGCTAAAAGATACTTTACTTATAACCATAAATGCATCTGCTCATTGGCTTAGAGTATTTGCATTTTTACTTGCACTCGAAATCCACTTGAGAGGTTCTGTGCACTTGGCCAAGATGAAGGGGCATTTTGCCCGCTTGTTGTGGACTGCTTATGGCATTGAATATCCAATTTGACTGAGGGCATTAAAAGCAATTCAATATGTATCTTCTGGTGTTGAAACACCATCGTGAAATCCTTTAGGTGCTGTGGTTGTGGAGCTTCTAGATTTTCCATATCCAACTGAGTATGGATTTATAAGAATTGCTTAAGTTTTTTGCTAGAATAAAACGTATATAAGCCGTCTAACTTTAGACTCTTACACATTAAATATTTAGTTGGTAAGCATTTATGACTAAATGTAATGCACTTGAAATGCAATTTGTATGTGCGAAATGTTACTTTTATTTTTCTTGGTATTAACTTATATTAACTTAAGTTTCATTTTGCCAAACTTTTATATTAATAAAGTTTCTACAGCTTAAGGCTGATTAACTTCACAAGTTATGCATTTGAAAGGGTGCTTCAGCATATCCACTAACTATTTTTGAAAGTTTTGAAAGTTAATTAGTTATTCCACATTCAGGTTTGGTATGAAATGAAATAAGTCTAAAAAATTGCGTTTCAATTTAATCTATATTTTTAGACTACATAAAACAAAAGTTGTTTTATACTACCAGATACAGACCATTTAAACTAATTGATTACACATGTAAATTATCCGGTCGCCTTGTAAGCCAGCAATGAATATTAATTGCTTTGCCGACCAATTGAAATTAAAACAATAGCAAACATTTGAAACACAATTTGATAAATCAATTTCCCACAATTCACATTTCCAAACTCAAATTCTATTCGATGGCTTTTGTGGCTTTGACATAACATAACAGAAATAAATTAGCACTCTTGCTTTGTGTACATCCTGATACGGACCGGATATTAGAGGCTCAACCGCAAATTGCATTTAAATTGGCAGCCATTGTGGTTGCCAACCAGTCGACAGGTGTTTTTTACAGTGCAAGGACTCTCAATGGGTTGGGTAGGATACACTGAAATCAAAAGTTTTGCGCCAGTAGCCTTGACTAACATTGAACATCAGCTTTAGCTGCAACTCAAGCAACGAAGTGAAATAAACAAGACAAATTTTTAAGGCCACAATCCAAGCGAGTAGCATTCAATAAAAAGGAAAAGAATGGAAACAGTCGCAAATGCTCGACTAGTATATACCCCGCAATACTTATGCATATGTGTTAATAGATTTGAAAGAATACTTTGTTTGAATCGCATCCTACAATTTAAAAATACGTTTCAATAAATATAAATTAAATTTTAAGTTAACCTTAAAATAAAAGATATAAATTTGCTTAAATGAAATGAAAAGTGAATAAGTAAATTAATATTTAAAATGAGAGAATAATGAATACATAATAGATATGGGATTCCAATATTTATTGGAAGAATTGGGGAAAACCAGAAAATATCCAATTAGGTCAAACAAATTTTATTAACCTAGAAAATTACATGATATATAAATTAAAATTAAAGAAAATTAGATGACATATAAATTAAAATTAAAGAAAATTAGATGATATGTAAATTTAAAAAAAAAATTAAAAAGTCAAAGATAATAGGAAATATGAAGGTTTGAAAATATAAAATGGTTCACCATTTGTTGCAATTGGAGAATGACTGGAGACAGCCAGAAACAAACACATTCAGATTGGTATGAAAAATTCTATGAATTTGTTAAATTAATATTAAATACTTTCCACATTTTTAGGACCAATTTGTAATATCTTATGCGTTTATTATTCACTTTAGGGCAAAATAAATGAAATACAAATATTCTTGATAATACATCCTTTGGCTTTACAAATTCCTATTTGAATAATTTCGCAGCCACTTTCAAGTTGATAGAGATACTGCTCTTATAGCCTGATAAGCTCTTATGTCTATCAGTTTACTTTTGCACAACTTGTGCATTAATTATTTGTGCACATTTGGCACTGCGCTCAACACGAACCACATTCATTGGTGAATTATTCTAGAACTAGATCAGGAGTGTTGTGCATTTCAAATGCGTTCTCGAGTTAAATGACTGCAACGGATAGATGCAAATGCAGTCGGTTCTGGCGCTCGGCGCGAGGTCACGCGAGAATTGTTGTGTGTACGAGGCAAGAATAAGTGTTGAAGTCACTCATCCCATTCCAGCTACAGGGCACTTTGCGGTTGTGATGAAGTCTAAGAGCAAAACGCACATAGTTGAGCAGAGCCACACGTATTATGCCATAAGAGCCGCACTACATACATCCATACATACTTATGTGGCAACAAATGGGTTTGAAATTACAGACTCATTCTTTTGAAGGGGACCTTCAAGTGCAAGGAGTAAGGGAACGTGTTTTGCTTATTAGCCAGATAAGTTGCCTTTTCCTAGAAGCCATTTTAAATGTACTTCTAGCTAAAGAATATTCTGGGGGAGTTTATTTTAAAAATATAAGATGAAAGATGTCTTTAAGTGCAAGAGGTGAAGGGCGTTTCGTCAGTTGAGTTGCCTTCTGCTAGAAGCAATTTTAAATGTAACATAAGATGTCTTTAACTTAATTAGGTTAAAGTAATATTGTTCCGAGCTGATTATATAAGTAGTTGATACCTTGTCTGCTTAGTGCTTGGAACAAACGCGTGCATGTCACAATTGAAAGATTCTTTATTGTTTTTGAAAGTATTATTTAAAAAAAAAACTGATCGTTTCCTGTGAGTGCTTTATTAGAACTGGTTTTTACAAACTTAAGCTAATAATAAATAAGCCTCGGACTGATAGCTCTGCCGGCGTATTGTCGATGGCGCTTTGGTCTCTGTAGCTTTGTCGCCGTTGTCGGATTGATGGAGGTGTGGCGTGTCCAGTCTGAGTCCCACGGTAGCCCTCTGATGCAATATACTGACAATGCTCGCGTGTCATATGCCGTTTGAATTACCTTGGCTTTGATCATTGGTTTGAGTGCATAGGCTTTTTCCAATAATAGCTATTAACTTATACGTATTTTATACATTATGTCCTGTTATTTATTAATATTATAGTTATAGTTATATTACAGTGAAACAACGTAATGTTTACCTTTATAAAACAAAGATTTATGTCCCCGACGCACCGACAACTTTACGACTTTAGATCTATACACGAAAGATGCTGCAGAATACACACACACACACATATTTTCACACTCGCACCGATTACCATGCCCATCCCTGTCTCACAAATCTCATAGTAGTAAAGTCGACTTGAGAATATGTTTTGGGCTCTAATCTTGATTTAATTTGCTCAGTTGATCAAATAACAAATATATGTGTATCAACTATCGATATGTATCGATATGATGAAATAAGTTTATTGTGCGCGTGGTATACGAGAACATATATTTAGAATTTGTCTCTGGGTCCGGAGGTCTCTGAGATCTGCGTGTTCATACAGACGGATGTGTCCAGATTGACTCGGCTATTGATCCTGACCAGAAAACCATTATACCACTAATTGTATAGTGTACGCAAATTGGATATACGTGATATCTGCTCGCTTTTTGCTTTCTAATCTCTTTGAAGTCCACTTATTGAGTCAGCCACTGCATTTAAAAGTTTTGATTTATTTTTATAAATTTATGTAATTTTGATATTTGCTTAAAATATCCAATTATTAAGCATAGAATATTTATTCCTCCCCTTCCTTCGCTTCGGCCGCAAATTCAGCAGTATTTTCGGTACCAATCGAGGGTGCCGGCGCTTCCTCTTCTTTTTCATCATCTTTGGGTGGCTTTCCTACGCTCCTGCCACCTAGAGCCAATTGGGCTTCGGGCGAATACTCGCCCTCTTCCTCTCCCTCTTCTTCTACAAAGTCCGCTGCAATCGGCTCGGGCGGCAACCAGCAGGTGCCCTTGATGAGACGCTGCTCGATCTCGGAGATTTCGTTCTTATAATACTGATTGAAGTCGGGACGGTCCCAGATACTCTTCACCCATTGCAAATTGAAGTCCATCTTGGTGCAGCAGCAGAACTTGCGTGACTTGTGGCACTTGGGGCACTTGCCGAGCTGACGGGCTGGATGAGTATACTGCTGCTTCTGCTTCTTCTTGCAGCAGTAAGGGCATACATGCTTCGGCTTACGCTTGGTACTACAAGTCACCGGCTCCTTGGCGTAGATAAGATGTCCCCGCTTTTTGGCACAGAAACAGCAGTTGCAATCATCGCCCTCTGGCTGCCGCTTGCGAGTCTGCATGCGATCGTAGAACTTCTTGTAGGCAATCTTGATTTTGGCCTCGTAGGCCAACTGCTCGTTGCAGGAGAGGCCGTCGAAGCGTGCATAACTCTCGGCACTCTTGCGTGCGGCATGCACCCAGACGCACTCATCGTTGTAGCTGGGTCTGCCCTGGTCGTCGTAGGTTAGCTCCTGCTTGGGCTCATAATAAAAGGCTTTGAAACCGCGCTTAATGATGTTGTAGGCCAGGTGTGCCTCCACCTTGTTCATCAGGGACTTCTTGCCCAGCTCGTGGAACAGATCTTCTTTGCGCAGTCGCTTTTTGGGGACCGTATCGATGCAGTAACACACCTGATCATAGTGCAGAAAGGCATACGTTATAATGTCGACGGTCGACTTGGCCTTACACTCGTGCAATCCGCATATGATCATTATCTGTGCTAATGTATTAGCCAAGTCCAGTACGTTCTCCAGGAATATCGATGAGGCGTTCACCTCGCCCAGACACTTGCATTGGGTGTGCTGATCAATGATTCCGAGTGGTGCATGGCGCTGGCACTCCTTGTGTTGACAGTTATTCCGGCACCGGAAGTCAGGCATCGCATGATGGGCCTGCATCAAGCTCAAACACAGAAAATTTTTAAAGTGATAAAATGAAAAAAAAAAATTTTTTTTTTTGTGGTCTTCTGACTTTTCAAATAATATATACAGCCAGCATATTCCTAATTCATGTTGACTACAAATTGTGAAGGAAATCCCAAAGGTAAAGTTAACAACTAAATTATTTCTTGACGAGAATTGTGAAGTGTTGATTTTACAAATATAAAGCTTTAACAATATTCATTTGACAACTACCCTTTTTAAAATGGTATAACAAAATTTCATGTAATTTTCCGTTGTTAGAAACTTGTTCACTATGGATCCAAGCTCGCTTCCAGAAAGTGACTCACAAATTAAATACTAAATAATAATAATAAAAATAAAAATTTTAATAGTAATAGGTGAAAAGCTTAATAATTACAAATATTTTTACTGTGTGTTGCTTAAAGAGAAAAAAAATTGAACGTAGCAACAATTTGTTGTGCAGACTAACATTACTTACGTTAAGCATTTTGTTTCTTATGTAAATAAAAATAAGGGATAAGTAAATAGACTGTAAAAAGCAGACACATCAAGCTGATCTTTTTAAAATTACGACCCTCATGCTGTAAGCATTTGTAACTGTTAATGGCGGCGTTGACTCATGTTTATGATTGGGTCAAGCTGTGAGTGCTGTCCTGCATAATAGATGCGACATGCCCCGGAGAATAATCATAAGCTATGAGCTGTTGCTGCGACATGTCCTGATTACAATTCACTACTTCCCAACAAAATATATACATACAATTTTAATTTATTAGACTAGCCGAGTATCAACAAACGGAGCAATATCCATATCCGTTGACAAGAGGCAAACAGAACAAATATTGGTCATGTGAACAGGAAAAAAAAACAATGCAATCAAATATGTTTATAGAACAAAAGCGCTGACAAATGCCGCTCCCAACCCCGTCTCCCCCTCCACGCAGGTCCAGCTCAAAAAGGACTCAAGCCATACAGATGAACGATAAAGTTGTCATTACTCATGCCGCTGTGTATTTAGCCTGACGGAAAACACAGCTGAGGATAACCCAGACCCTGGACGCATTACAAAGCAAAGACCACATGAAAATAAAAATTGTATTGTTCCAGATTCGGCGGTTACATGAAATAAATAAAGCAAAAGTACTCACATTATGTATATTTACATGTATTGACCGCAAATGGCTATGGCTTTTTTTCTCTTTTTTTGGGTTGTTGTTTTGAAATTATATATATATATATATATATATGTAATTTTGCAGCCGTTCAAAGAACCAACATCCTTAAGTGCTACATGATAGATGGAAAATTCACTTCGGTTTGTCCAGTTAGTTATCAAGCCAGTTCCTTTTACCGAGGTGGAGTTATGTGTTTAAGTTTTTGCAAACATTGGAAATATACATTTTTAAACATTAAGTAAAACATATACTAATTTAATTAGATAAATAGAGAAAAAGTTATAATTTCACAAGAACGATTTAAAAATTTAGTTTGTTTCAGGAATGTTGACTTTTGACAAATAAAAAATTTGTATATTTGAAACTGTTCGTTGAAAAATTAAATAAATTAAAGTGCTGCATTTATTTTCCATTCAAAAGCCAATGAAGGCATTCATAATGTATTTCAATTGCAAAAACTTTGCCTAGTCTCGTTCATTGGTCATTTTTATTCATCTAAGACATAAAACTGTGCAAAGAAGCAATAAGTTTAAGTCAAGCAAATCCCGAGAAACCAGAAAAAACTTTTTCGATTTCGCCAGTAACTTATTCAGTAGCGTCGGCATTTTATGTAACATTTGACAGAAATTATAGCAAGCTTGAATTCGGTAGAGGCGTACCTTGAATTATGCAAAATTATTCTAATGACAGAGCCAAGGCCCAGGCAAATACAAAAGGCGAAAAGGACAAGTGCCACGTTGCGCTGTGTAAATCAAATTAATATGATATCTGATATATAGATAGCCACTGACATATGTAAATGTACATACATATGTATATGCATGTCATGCAGAATGAAAGCAATTGGAGTGCATACTCGGGGCATATGCGTAATAAGCGCAGACGTATGCGTAATTTATGAATAATTGAAAGCTGAAAGGTGAGCTGCAAAATAAAAATAAAAGCTTCACCGAACAACGAACAAGCGACATTTGACATTTTCGCCTAATAAGCACGGTAGATTTTGCATACGCAAAATCATCCCGCTACGAGGAATCACGGACAGTCGAGGACCTCCGCAGTTGAGCATGCTGCTCATCATCATTATTTTTCATAAACATTAAGGTACGCATTATAGCCATTCATCACATCTACAGATTTATGTGCTACCGTTGCAAGCATATTTGGCTCACTGGCCACTTACATTCAAAGGGAAGAGTATAGAGGCGAGAGTGTCCGACTGGTAGTTACCCTGCACTCAAGCCAAGATTCACAGGTGAATTAAAATAAATGCGCGGGAAGAAAGTGGGCTCAGATAAAGACAACAAAAACAGTTGATCAATCCAATCAACTTCACCTCCGAAGCCATGATAAAACCGTCAAGTCGCATGTACCTGCCAGTCGCATGTGATTTCAATCTCATGCCACGCATGCATCCCATGCGATACAAATATTTTTATTGATTTTTTACGCCAATATTTTGAGCGAACGCCTTTTTAATGGTAATTGGTGACTGCAAATGCGTTGAATGATTGTTATGCGAACGACGTGACAACAAATTTGACGCGCGGTGAACAGTGGTGTATTGGAAATTGGTTTTAAAACATGCGTAACCAATAACATTTTTAATATCTTATAATATATTTATGTTGGCTTAAAGTACAAGCTGTTTTTTCAGGCATAAGTTACCTTGACTCTAATATTTAATTTTGGTTGGCCTACAAGGGAATGAATTCAATTTGGAATTTATCAGGCTGACATTGTCCTTATTATTTAAATATATTTTCTAACGATATTGTATTGTTGTTGGCGTAGTTTAAAAATATATCTTTATCTTTTAAGGAGGTGAGCGGCTAGTTATCTAACAAGTTTGGTGACATTAGCTTTAAAATTGTGAAAACATGAGGCTTTATCGATTTTCATGTTCATAAATATCAACTATGGCGATTATGGGCGCAGGTGTGGTCATAAAATATTTTATAAATTGATAAAGGCGACTATCCGTAATACACCTAACAAATTTGGCTTTTGAGTTTTAGGGGACGGCTCTGTGGGCGGCGGAGCTGTGTGGGATATGCCGATCTTTGAAGGACATCGCCAACAACTTGCCAATCAATTTGAGAATCAAATTTTTAAAAAATATGTTTCTTTACCGAGTTGCTTTAAACGATTTTATCGATTTCTTAGCCATCTAGTTGACGTAGCTCTCCAATTTGAACACTTTGTCTAACGCAGGTACAGGCCAGTATATGTTCTAAGGTTCAAGTCCATATCTCTGAATACCTTCGGTATCAGAGTCTAAGATATTCTCACATACCATTGCAGACCTTAGCAGCAGTTCACATGTGGGGTTAGGAACAAAGAAGCTCCGGTATGTGTGACTTCCGTTGTTCTGCAATTTTTTTGTTTTGTTATTATGTGCTATTTTATTTCCTTAACCTTATCAGCTTATTTTCCAGTTCCAGTTTCTTTAAATGATGTTAAAACTATATCATTTTCAAAATCAGGGCCGCATCTGGCCCATATCAAGCAAGTTCAGTGAATTGGCATATTTACGGCCGTCGTTGGCTTTTGCCTGAATCACTTTTCTAATCGTTCGAGCCAGATTTTACTGGACTCATTACATAATCTATAACCTTTACGGGCTCGGCAACTTTTTCTGCTGACGTTATACTTACAAAAACAACTAACTGCAATAATATAACATGCGAATTATTCATTGAGATGTTTTTGTTTTGTGTTTGCTCTTATTGACTTTTGGCACGAAGTTTCCTACTTCTCCCGTATAATTTTCACTGAATATTTGGCTTGATTTCTTGCACACGTTCTTAAGAGAACTATGTGGCTCTGCATTAAGATTGAATGTGTACAAAAATGAATTTTCCTTCCCTTACGTTACAATGTGCATAGACACACTTCCAATTGAAAGTATTCTGTATTAAACTTGACTGCAGTAATGTATACTATTACTGAATGCGCACGCACTAATTGCGCTCCTCGAGCCTCTATTTTACAGAGGGAACATGCACCAGCAAGAACCAACCAATTAAGGAGCTGTTTTCACTGTGCAACACACTATGCCAGAGGCGACCCATCAATAGCCCGAGAGAATGAGCGGCAAACCGAGAGCGAAAGACGTAGTGAGTGTCGTTATACAGAGTGCAAAGAAGTGGCAGTAGTTAATCAACTGATGTGGAGGTTGGTCAATAGAAATGATTTTTTGTTTTAGATTTCCTTTATGTAAAATAAAATAAAGTATTTGCTATCGCTTATCTTCGGAAATCACTTCGTGCAAAGGTCCTGCCATATTGAATATAGTCACGTCACATGTATCAGTCTTGTTTTTCTTCTGTCTGGTAACTCAAAAGTGCTTACCACATTATATTGATACTACATGATTCATGCAATTGTTTGAAAAAAGTGGAACCCGATTATTACCGACACTAGGCCTGCAAAATGTTACATGCGTTGCATTCTTGTCCCCGCTCTCAATAAATAAATTAGCAAGTGACAAAAATGGGTTTAATGGAAATATATAATATTCTACGTCTTAAGGATATTACTTTGAAATCTGGCTGCTAGCTGTTTAAAATTAAATAGTTTTATGGCCACACACAGCTAACTACAAGATGTTATCTAGTCTACTTTCAAACTTTTTACTGTTCCATAAAATCGAAACAAAGTTTTACGACAAAACTTTATAATATTAAACAAAATCAAGCCATATGCATCTCCACATTTTTCTAGTCTAGCGCATCAACGTGTGTAGCGTTTCTGATACCCCACACCTGGCCATCACCTGGCACACGGCGCTTCCTTTAACCGCCGCCCACTCTCACAATAGTTACCATGGTCAGGGCGCCACGTTCCACGTTCCTCGCCATTGAGTTTTATTGTTTGCGAAAGCCAATGCAAAGTTTACCGTGGCTCAGACAACAACAGTTGGCCATTTTGTCTGCGAAGATTTATGCGCGATTGCTCAAGTTTTATGTGTTTCGTAGTATTGCGTTGGCTGTGCTTTTAAAAGTATTCCCACTCCCTCCCCTCCACAAAAAGTATGTATTCCTTGTTGCCTATGTGTCCTTCTTTCTCTGTCTTCCGTTTTTATGAAATGTTTTTATTTTTTCACTATGAGCGGGGTGCATTCATTTAAGTTTCTACGTGCGGGTGGCTTTTCTTTTATGACTTTCGCTGTGGCAAAATGACAGCGAAAGCTCAGGCGCTTTAATAGCAGGGATGCGCGGGACTTTAGTTGGTCCCGGAGCCCACTTGGCCCACTGAGCTCATCCAGAAGAGTTTAAGGCGATACTTGTTAGATTTCGTTGCACTAGCCACACAGTACTCGGTCTGACCTAAATGCTTAAATATTGAAAGAATTAAAAGCTCTGCAAAAGTTGGGTCTCACTTTCCAAACTTTAATACCATAAGCTGACTGACAAATGTGTGCCAGACTCTGTCGATTGTAGAAGTATGCATATATAAACCAACCATAATGAAAAAAAAAAAAAAATCATTGATTTTTAATTGATTTTTAAATATCGTTATCTATCTATCTATCCAAACGCCCGTATGCCAATGTTTGAACATACCAGAAGTCAGTAAGAGCCCGGCAGGAATGAACTGAAATGTCGCATCAACTGTACATCTTGTTTGACTAACCTTAGTAATCCTCAATGACAAATGGCAAAAACATTTAATTGGCACTTGTCGGCCTGCGGGCAGAGTGGTTTCCTAAAAATGTGGCAACCTTTGACCTATATCAGGCGCGCTAAATCCACGCTCCGATCCGGCAATGACAGTCAGTAGTAATAGTAACGACAACTTATTTTTGCTGGGCCTTCAGGCTAATCACGAAAACCATTACAAAGCCATTAAATAGGGCAAGCAAATTCATGGAAAAAGCGAAAGCTCAACCAGAATTTAATCTAACTATAATTAAATTGGCGTATTGGAAATAATGACGTTGATTTATTAGGCGCAAGTTTTAAGGAAAATAGAGGACACGGATTCACTAACTGCCTGATAAGCTTGCGGGAAACGGAAAATTTGGCGTGAAACTTCGAGGCGTTCTCTAATCAGACAAGCAACAAGAGGAATGTTGTTTGGAATGATATGATAAATGCACGAACAAAAAGCTGACTAGGATTACCAGATGGCGCCTGACACGCCATTTGCCAAACCTTACTCTGTCCCTAGCCATGTTTATTCCCATTCCTGTTTCGATTTGGTCGTTTCATTTGTCGAAAATGTGGGCGTGTTGTAGCCATCGAATTTGTCGTGCCCCAGCTGATAGCCTTCCGCCATTGATTGATTGATTTGCTTATGCCTAAATGAATTCGCCATAAATTATTAAACGAGTCTCCCGGAGCTAATATCTTATGAGAGAACGGTCCAAAATAAATTAAAGATTTCGAACAGTTATCAAATGATTGCATATTATGGAGTAAATATTCAGTAACAAATAATTCTATTTGATTAAAATTGACACATAAATATAGGAAAATAATTTGATTATTTAATTTAATTTGTATGCACATATTTCAGCTCTATCTATATCATATTATTGCATATTAGGGAGTAATTATGTTATGCTATTAAATTATGATATTTTATTTTTTTATTTGTATAATAGGGCACTAGTTTAGTGCAACGTCCAATGTCATTTAACAATATGTATTTGGAAAATATGATTCAGATGTTTTTAGGTGAGAGCTGTTGAACGAGCTCCATATATAATGTATGTGTGATTTGTGTGTTGAAATTTGCAACGTGTCTGTGGTTACTTCGATCTCACATAAATATAATAAAATAATTAGACTAATAAATAGACAACTTATTTGCGCTTCTCTTTACCTTTTCTATGTAAAACTTTATTATTATGTGCAACTATATAAGTAGCCAACTGTAGATTGGTGCCATTTCAGTTTTGGCATTGTAAGCTTTATATCAGTATTCACAAGTAGTATTCGAGAGCAAGTCTTGAAGTATCTTTACAAGAACTTTAGACCATGTACTTCGTCATTGTCATCTGACAAATAATTGCCAAGCATAAGAATATTTGAAATTTCACTTTGGAATTTAGAATTTTGTTGGATATAATAAAACTAACTTTATTTATTTAATGTGGACTAAGTATAACCACAATTTTTAAAAAAGTTTGAAAAGATAACAGTTTTAAGTTATATTTAAAATTAAAATTACAAATTAAATAATATAACATTTAATTTAACAGATAAATAGATAAATAACATAATCTGGGTGTATTAAAATGTAATTCATGACATTTATAATATAATATTGATATTTTTCCATACTCCTATGCCAATTCGATATTCTCTCCCCGATTAACTGAGCTGATGCTCTACTCAGTACCCCCACATACGAGAGTTGAGGAAAAACTCATAGGGATCTCTTTGGAGACTGGAGGGAAATTGTGTAAAGTAATGTTGAGTCGTTATCAACACGCTTTAAAGCGTTGTCAATGCATTCCGGCTCTCACAAATGATTTAATGTTAATAATTTATCAGCTCCTGTGCATTTTTCTTTAACACCTGCTCAGCCACCTGTTCACATCGCAGTCACCATAGTGTCTGGTTGTTGCTCGTTTCAGTCTGGATTTAATTTACATATTTACTTCCACTTTTGTTTCTCTGTTGCGCTTGTTTTGTTTTGTGGCAAATACGACATACTAAGCTGAACCTGAGCAGAAAGTGCCTGGTTTTATCGTTGCGCGTGCACGCAGATGGGATTGGGAAGCGGATGTTGGGCTTATAATTTGACTGGGAGAATGTATTCAAAATAAAGCGCGGATTTTGTTGCCAAATTGATATGAGCAAACATAAATTGACAGCATGATGTATACCTTCTGGTTATCAGAGCGTTAAGCCATTAGGCAAAACAATATTCGAAGAATATTTAAGCAACAAATGTTTTATGTAGTTGAAAAACATTCGAATTTGGTATGCATTAGGAAGACGCTTATAATAAATAGTTAAAGAGCAAAGAGTCGAGTAATTTTATTATTATACATAAAATGCGAAAAGACAACAATTTACTCGAAATGTGGCCAGCGAAATGACGAGCCGACAGTCTTAAAGGACATTAGTAATTTGGTTATTGAGGCGTGTGATTAGGCGCAGCTGGCAGCAAAAAAAGTTAAGCAACTTGTGGGTTCCCTTGTGGCTGTTACCTTACAGCCACCCCAGCAAGCCATGCTAACTAAGGAGTACAAAAAAAAATTTGACTTAGTTGTTGAGGGGGTCTTAAGTCTGTAGCCCTTATGTAATTTGCGTTTTCCGACAATGTGGCGTATGATTAATATTTAATGCGAATTTAACTTACTGCAGACGCGCCACATTCGGCATACCTTATTAAATTTGTCGAGTCTGCTTCTGGCCTGGAGCCACGCCCAGTAGTATATTCGTCTTCAATACAGTCTGTCATGCTGGTCGCAGGTGGAAGCGACAGTAGCGCTAATCAAAACGAATGTTTGCCTCGTTTATCAATTACTACAACCGTCAAAACCAACAATAGCAACTAGCTCGAAAGTAGCTGTTGGCTTAACGTGCTTTCAATTAGAGGTCTAAGTTAAACGAATGCGTCTGAGACCGCAGCAATTGGCAAATACGTGCGTAAATATGGCTCAAATACCTATGTGGCTTGGATGTGTGTGTGTGCGTGCTGTTGCCGTTTGTTGCTTTTACTTATTTCGAGAACCAAACATTTCTCATGATTACCACTCATTAATTGCTGGTCTGCCGGTAATGTCCTGTCATTTGGGAGCATATAGAAAAAAAAACAAATTGACTGATGACTTACTGTAAAATAAATCGAAAAACAAAGATTATCTTACGCAAGCCGAATATTAAATATCCTTATAGACCGGAGTTGTTTTCGCTAGAATTTACATATTTGCTCGGAATACTCTACATTCTTCTTTAGAACAAAAACTGTTTCATCTGTCGACTGATTGTTCATATGACAGCAATTCATATTGGAGTGCATTCAGGTTTTCGCCAACCTACATTTGTGCTGCCTTCAGGAGAAGGTCGCGTTTATAGCAAGTTTTATCGAGATTGAATTCATTTTCGTGAACATTTTCTTTTCGTCAGCACAAAAAAATTGAAATTCATTGAAAATTCAGAAATTCACCTAAATATTTATAAGACTGTAATATTTAACGGCTAAGATACTATTTTCAGATTAAATCAGATTTTTAGATAGGTCACATATTCAAAGCTTTAAATGTTTAGATACAAATTTCGCTACTTGTTTTAGGTTCCTGATTTAATTAAGCTTTGTACATACTTTCCACTTTACTAAACAAGTTACCTCAACATTGAAGTCAGTCGAGTTTTCGATTCAAATCTTGGCATATATTTAATTGCATGCACTTAAACGGCACTACAGCGTTATGATGGCGCTGAAAGCAAAGATGCCGTTAGCTTAAGTGACTGCTTGGGACCACAGACACGAATGGGCTTCTGTTGCCCTGTATTTCCATAGCGTGGCCTCATTCCTTAGGTCCCACAAGCATTAATTAATTTTGCACGTCTTTGGCCTGTGCGGGGCTGGCTTAGTTATGATATTTTGCGCGACAACAGCTCAAGTGGTAATTATTTATACATTTTTTTAAGCTGCAACGTGTCTGAAGACAAGTGCAAGGTCATTCTGCAAGTGACGTAAGAGAAGTAGCCGTTGGCAATTAACTTGGCCAACAAATGTGTCACCGAGACAAGGCAAGGTCCTTGGATACTTGGCCACTCGACCGCACAAATATGTTGACATTTGCTTATATATGTACGTACCCATGCTATACATATAATGGCACATTTGCTTACGCTTGTTCAAGGCGTGTGCGTCCTATAGAATTGTAATATACACCAAAATAAAGGCAGGTGAGATTAAGATATGCGTTATGGCAAGCAAATAACACTAAAAGCTATTAAGAACCCGCATTTAATCACTTCGTCACGATCAACAAGTCAATAAAATGAAATAAAAATTGAGTGTGCTACCAATTCTATACGAGCTAATCCGCCGCAAATTCACGTCAGCTCCAACTCAAAAACAATAACATGAATTACGTGTGAACGAGCCTTTTAATGGTCTGTTTAGTGTAATTAAAGAGAACTTTATGCCTGACATTCAGCTGGACAGTTAAGTTGCTCTTTAACAAACTCCATGCAATAAAATTGATTCACTCTTCACATTACTAGGTCTTCTTTTCTCTCTCTAAAAAATATAATAAAAATTTTTTTCCCATTAACAATGACAAACTAACAAAACGACAAGCAACATGACATTATAGTAGAAGCACGAAACGGAAATTCCACCAATTTGATGACTTCCTTATGCTTTTATCCTTCGACACGGACACTCACTGGCACCACTATAATCAACACTCTCCGCTTTTCTCCTACTCCCTCTCTCTGTCTCTCTCGCTGTCTCTTTTTGTCACTACTGCTATATCAGGTGTCCACACATTTGTTTCTAATTCACCTCTGTCTGTGTCACCAATGCAACAGTCGCTCTGGGGGGCAAGTACTTAATTGTGTGTGCCTCGCTGTTGCATGTGCAAGTGGGTGAAAAGTTGTTGCAATGCTTTGCAAACAAGCCAATTTGAGCAATCCATTTGGAACGACACTATTATTAAAGTGCCAAGCATGAGTCAACATTTAGGGGGCAGAATTCAAGCATGGCATAGCCTTTATATTGGATTAAGTTGGAATGGTGTTCCTACAAAATGGGGAATATTTAAGCACCAAAGCAGATCAATTCATGTTCGTCTCAACGTTTCCAGTAAGGAATGAGTAAAGGTAGAATAATTTGAAAAGATACTTAAAGCTAGTTTTTCCTATTCAAAAAACCCATTTGCTGCTAATTTCTAGTCTGTTCAATCTGTGCATAAAAAATTCTTATTTATTGCTCATATATTGTTGTGTGTAGTCTCCACAATATCCGATTCATCAAATCAAATTGGAATATTTGCAATGGAATTTCTGTTTTTTAACTTCGTCGTTATGTGTAGGGTGTAATAACTCCATTCACCGATATACTCCGTCTTATAGACCTTCCCTCCTTAACAAATCGTTGTGTTACGCCAGGTGTTATATTTGTTGTTAAATTACTAAATGGAGAAATCGATTCTGATGCGCTGATAAGGCAACTTCATTTTTCTATTTAATCTAAACCTAACTGTTATTTCTTGCCAGTTTCTCTTCCGGGCACGAACCTGATCGAGTACCCTGAAATGATTACAATAAACTTTTTTTTTCATAATTTTCATTATTATCATAATCTGTAGTTAATAACGCAAATTTAAACATCTTTTTCGGTTTTCCTTAATCTGTACATGTCCTTCTGAAATCTTCAAAAATGTTATAATTATTATTTTAATTATTTATTTGACTTTTTTATTTATTATTCCTCCTTTCCTTATTTATCTGTATGGACTGATAGTAGTTGACGTTAAATAAACATATGTATATATTTATTCAATTTAAAACGTATGAGTAATTCGTACAATAAAATGTGCATTTCTAATTTTCCTTTTATTTCATTTTCAAAAAATAGTTGTTACGATTATTGCATTCATAAAATAAATATTTTCTATTTATACATTATTTAAATTAGAATTCATATGTTAAATGTGCATGTTCCGACATGAAATGAAATGTTTCTTTATATTCCAAAAAACCAACAAGAAGATATAAACGAAATTCGATTGCGATAGCTATAACTATATTATCATGTGAATAATATTGTAGAATTCGCAGTTTTGTGATTGCTGTGTTTGCGCTTCTAGCCAGGCATTTGCTTACCAAACAACCAAATTCGTATTTTCGTTCTGCAAAGAGACTAATGGGAACTTTAACTGCAGCATAACAAGTAAATATATATAAATATGTGTATTTTATCATGTCATGTCGCATGCCCATTGTGAGCACTTGCCCTCGATTCCCAGCTCCACTCAACGATAGGAAAACCAACCACAATACAACCCCATAAGGACAATGACAATGAGAATTGTGAATGGCGATGGCAGTTTGGATGATTGCAGCCACTGTCTGACTGACACATGGTCGCTGAGCCATTTTGAAAATATTTTCGGGGCGTTCTGTGGCCCAAAATGGAGGGCGAGGCAGACTGTCAGCAAAAGCCAGACAGGCGAGTGTGTTTGCTCGTATACGCTTATTTTACTTTAATGACATTTTTTTGTCTGTTGCGTGCTAAACGCTCAAAAATAAAATAATAATAATAATCGTCGAGAAGCCCAAAACGAAAACTAACGAAATTTTGTTGAAAATTTGCGGTTGGGTTGCAACTGCCGCATACTATTTTTGGCAAATTGTGGCTTTTCTCAATAGCCAAGTGAACATTGTATTGAATTAATTGAAATCTTTATTTTATGCACCTTCACTTACAGTTTAGAAGCTTTGATTCAATTTGGTGGTGCTAAGCATATTTGGTGGTTTTATATATATTTAAGTATTTGCAACACATAATATAAACATTATTTTTGAGTCATTTACTTGATTTGGGAATAGCCAGCAATTTAATATAATGCTTACATTACAGTTGGTTGAGTTAATTATTTTAATTGCTGAAGAATTTTTCTTATGGTAGCCATTCAGCAATATCCGTAGGCATGAGTTTTAAATTAAGCATTGCCTTTCTCAAGAAATTTTTTACAGCCTTTAATCCAATTTTATTGGCTTGATACCTCCGAGCATGAGGTGCTGTGAAGGTTAATTGTATTCATCAATTTCTTTACAGCAAGAAAAACGCAAGTAAATGTGTGCATTTCCGGCTAAATTATCGTCGACCAATTTTCGATGGTAAATAAAATGCCCCCAGAACGCGGAGTCATAAACTATGATTGCCTAGGGTTTGCCACTTAAGACTTAATGCACTTTTTTATTAGATTCTATATTGCTTTACCGTAAACACACATTTTTTTACTATAACATAATTAGTTTACAATAAATTTCGCGAAGTTGTTAAAGAATTTATATTTATTTAATTTATATAATACAAATTTATAAACGAGCAACTTAAATCCGCATATATGTATATAAGTATATATACAAGTCTAACGACTTGCAGTATTTTCATAACATTATTTGGCAGTAGTTGAAACAAATTGCGTTAGTTGTGCACACATCCGGCATGGCTATTAGAAAAAGTAATTTATCATTGCTTTTTTACCGTTTTCCATTCGCTGTGCAATATGATTTTCAGGAAATACAAGCGGCTCTGCAAAGAGTTATTTCCGTTGGAAAATTTACATTTTATGTGCCAATAAGAATGGAAAATTTATGCTGCTATTTTCATTGCGAACATTTTTCATGAGCTGGTCAACAAATTCATCAAATGGATTTTAACGAAGAATATTAAATGTATGCATTCCGAATTTTTGAGAAATGTTGTTTAGAAAATATGCATGAAAAATTTAAAGAAATGAAAGACAAGCATAAATTTAAAAATATGCAAATTGCAATTACGATTCATGCAGTAAATCTCATTGGCTTTCATAATTGAAATCATATTGGCTTGTAATAAATACTTAGTTATATATTCAATCAGAATTAATGGAAAATGTGGAAATAATTTCACAATTAGGTTGACTCAAAGAAATGTTCACTAAAGCAAATTAAATTTCATAATATTTGTATATCATTTTCAATCAATCAATTTTGGCCCCTTAATTAGTTGATTATCGCATTTTAATTAAATATTAATTTAAGGAAAGTGCGAAATGATGTCAATACACTCGGAGCTATTAGTTGTAGTTGGACTTGAAGGTCTGAATTCTAGTTCGGTATATAAATGGATATAATTAATACTCTTGTCCAAATGAATTAAGTTTTGAAGTTGGTTGTTTTTTAATAAATGTAGTGTTGGTTTGATAAATCTACGAAACTGCAATGTCGATCATTGTATATATGTATACATATATACATACTTGCTCAATTTATGGGAAGACATATTCTTAGCACTATTACACTGTGATAACGAATGTGCAATGTGAAATGATAACGAATGTGTATGCTGTCTGTCCGTTTATATGAACGCAACTATTTTCGACACCCTTAGCGATAGAGACTTGAAACTTGGATCAAATTCTGGTCAGTGTCCGCGTCAGACAAAGTGTAAAATTGGAGTGCTACGTCTACTAGGGGGCTAGTAAATCGACAAAATCGATACTTGCTAATCGATAAAGCCGCATATCTCCCACAATACACATTTACTGTTTAAGTACGAACATGTCTCGCTCTAAGATGCTGATAGCTGGCTCATGCAGCGGTCTCAAAACTCAAAACTTAGGCAGTTGAGGCCAGCTTGCATGGGGTCACGCTATTATAAGAGATAAAAGAGGAGATACATTGCGGTCACCTTACAAGCGGCTGCACTAGATAAGAACTATGTATTTAGGTTTAAGAATATTCAATAAAATAAAGGCCAGCTCATCAGAGCAGGCAGTTCGATTCTAAACGCCTTCTCATCGTATTGACAACACACTATACGTGTTTCAGCATTAACCCAACTTCGAAGGAAGGTTACTTGGAAACTCTTCCAATAATTTATTTTGGCCACACCCACACCGCCTCAAAAATTCACAGAAGCCCATATCTGCCGCTATTTGAAAGGCAAGCTTGAACATTATTTACTGGTATTACTCATGGTATCAAAGTATTTCGGAGTCGGTTACGCCTTGTTTCTGTCTCTGGTTCTTATATTTATTTGATATTATTTGAAGCATCTGTTCCCTTACGCCAAATGTATGCACTTATAATTAAGTGTACTTACAAAGTCGCTTATACTAGTTAAAGGTGTTTAAAAAATAAGGAGTATAAGGACAGAAACTTGTTTTGTTCAGTTATCTTATCAACTGACTGTATGTGATTGAATGACCGACCGTGGATTCAGACTACTCGATTGGCTCTAACCACACAATACAAAGCACATAACGAAACCCTGACACATTATTTTGAGCTGCACTATTTCATAAATGACTGAGGCATGTCTGACAGTCCTGAATAAATTTCAGATACGTCACAGTCATAGAAATTGGTTCGTATACATTTTCAGTTACCTTCGAGCAACCTTCACATATTTAATTCGAACACATATCCCTTTTGGCCGATGCCAATAAGTCTATTGTAAGGATGCATGTCACTGGGGTATATAATAAATTACGTCAGCATTGTCGTTGAGAACGTGCCACTGCATACAAATGTGCTAATTTATAAGCAAAACAATTAGTTGTCTGCAATCAAACTAGTTGAGCAAAGGCAACAAAGTGATAAAATAAATACAAACCACATGCGAGCTAACAAAACCTGGCCGAGAAGAGAGGGGAGGGAAGAACGAAAGCAATTTTCATTAGCGTGCTGCTTGCCTTTGGGTGTGGGTGTTTGTAATTATTTAGTTTATATTGCGTATACGTCATGTTGTGGCAGAGTATTGTTTGCCTTTACTAGAATAAGGTTTCAGCAGCAAGAAACGCACAGAGCTATGGAATGAAAACGTTTCCTCTTAAATTCAATGAGTCATGTTTGTTGTTATTTTCCCCCCTTTTTGTTTGATATTTGCAAGTAAAGTCCGGGGTTAGTTTATAATAATTACTCTGCATATTCAATATATTCCTTTAATTGACGTTGACATCTGAATTTTACATATTTTCAAAATGTATTTATTAATCAAATTAATTTTTCCTTTCATTAAATAATAATCGTATTTACAGCATATTTTATGATTAAGTCATGTGTAAAATTGACATCCTGTCACTCCCAAATGCATAAATTGATACAAAGCCACAGCTTCATGTTATTATGTGCGACGAAGCAAGCGTTCCACATTGTCTGGCATGAGCACATATTATCAGAAAGCCTGACAGGACCCTGGACACTCCTTAGCAACTGGGGGAGTCAGGTGTAGTGTAATTGGCAGTCGCCAATTGGAGCTTCTGTGGTTGTGGAACAAGTAAAGGCTCACATACGATACGAGCGACTTATATTGCGTATACGCATCATGTGTCAACACTTTGAAGCAGCTTCCCTGCGCCTGTCATTCGTTCCGTCTGGCTGCCAGTCACGTGCACTTCTTAGCGCAAAATATGCTGTTTTTCTTTTACTTTTATGCTTCTGGACATTGTGCAAAATTGTAGAGCTCCTCAACTTACATACACAATATGTAATCTTTGATATTCGTTATATCGAGACACAGCTGACAGAGGCTACCACGAAAGGTGCGTGTCGTCCTTCTTGATAGTCTGTGACACATTTGTGCAACATTAATTAAGTACGCCACACGCAAAACAGTCTGGTCTCCATTTTTATTAGCATCATCTCTTTGGTTTCTGTGTGTGCTATGAAAATGAATACATTACGTAGCTACCCACAGTCTGTGCTCTGTGCTTTTCAAAAACCCAACGCATGCACCACATATAGAACAAATCATGATTATGTTGCCTACATTTGGGCGCACTTGTTGCTGTTTGAAAGAACTGCACTTGTTTGGAGCACTCTCCAGTAAACACAGAGTATTAAATACTGCACAGAGTCAAGCAAATATGGTCAGTTAAATGGTTTCCTACATTTTACCATTGAGAGAGGCTATTTTCAGTCTGCATTTTTTTGATAACCTTAAATAAACGTGAGCTAGAAATGAATGAATAATCATTTTCATATTTACATATTTGCAGTACCTTAATCGTTCTACATAAACGAAGAAAACCCTCTGCTCCAATTAAGCTGGGCAAAGGCACCAGGTCTATGAAAAGCCAATTCGATTTGGTCAGCTATTTAAGCAAGTAATATCCATTGGGAAGAATGGACGTAGTATACTTACAAGTCCGTTGACGGAACACTGTAAAGGACACCCAGCTAAGCTCGGGACATGCCGATTTTGTTACAATAAGTGAGAATCTTCAAAGCACATCACAGCTTAGCCTTACGTCATAGCTCTTCTTTGTGTAACTTGTCATAAGAAAAGTCTTAAATTTTGGTTCTGAGTCGGTAAAGTTGAGGTTACATTTCCGGTTTGACGCCCTGCTTTTAAAAATTTTTTACTCAGATACGGGTTCTTAATAGAAAAATGGTAATTTCAGATCTAGTTCCGCTTCTGATTCTGAACTTCAATCGGATAACGGCTTGATTCCCTAGTAGTATTCATTTATATATAGAAGGCAAAATTATCTAGTCAACAAAACTAAACTATTCGATATTTGGATACTTGGAATTGACACTATTTTTGGTAATGCTTAAAATTTGCCTAAAGTATTCCTTCACCATAATTGTTAAGGAGAAACGATACTAAACTACTAAGAATCTTCATATCATATAAATTAAATTTGTGATTAATTTTGAAAAATTCGTTGACTTCCACAATAAATGGTTAATAATGTATAAATTGTGCCTGAAGGATTACTTCTTCAAACGTGCAAAGAGCTTCTTAAAATACCAAAATCCTTTAAATTAGTATTACAATTTTGAAGTCACTTAGCTCAAGCTTAGTTGGCAAATTATTTGCATGAGCAGAGCCAGACCAAAGATAATTTTATGCGTGTCTAGCGTTTGGCAAAATTGTCCTTTGAACTTGGGACGTGTGAATATTACACTTACAACACCTTTCAAGCGCTAGACAACTTAATTTAGTTGCGCTGCCAGTGTGCATAATTTTCCAAAACACGAAAATAAAGAGAAACATTGTACGTCGCCTAGCAATTCATTACTATTTGATGTTGGAACAATTGGAATTTACAGTGGCTCGAAGCTTATTTGGATCATGGTCAAAGAAAAAAAGGAATTGCCTGCCATAAGCTAATCATTCATTATTTTTCAAAAATTCCAAAGACCGATGGTAGGTAACTATATTAACCACCAAAATTTATATATGACCCCAATAAACTGGGGTTTCCCCACCTGCTAAGGTAGGATTATGTAAAAAAGTACCCTTTTTTAGGGAAAATTTTATTTGTACCGGGTACATTGTGGACACCTGGGTGCCATAAAACCCGGATTTTTTACCTAAAGTTGAATATTTTCGGTATAAATAGACCAATCCTTCGTAGTCAGTTTAGTTTCATCCTGCATCTCGGGTGCAATAAGCCAACAAGAACTATGGACAAACGGACTACCATTGCGCAACGGAAACTCATCCTGGAACACCACAAAAGCAGATATTCATTTCGCGAAATAGCTGAAATGGTCAATCTGAGCAACTCAACTGTGAATATCATCATTTGGCGCTTTGTCGACGCCAATCGGATTAAGGGCAAGGCCAGAATGGCACCAAACAAGACTTTCACCGAAAGGATCACCGGGATAATAAGGGGATCTCCCAAGCTATCGGCTCCAAAAGTGGCTCCACAGGTGCAGGATGAATTGGGGAAAAAGTGCTGTGTGGAAACTGTGTTCAGGTTTCTGCGGACACATGACTTTAATGCCCGAGAGTTCCACGGAAAAAGCAATTTATAAACGTGAAAAATAAAGGGACTTGGATGACGTTCGCCAAAAACCACTTGGACAAGGATCTGGAGTTCTGGAACGATGTTTTATTTGCAGATGAGTCCAAATTCACCATATTTGACTTGGACGGACGGAGTTATGAGTGGGCGACAGCCCAATACTGAGCTGAATCCCAAACACGTAAAGGCGACAGTCAAGCATGGTAGAGGAAGTGACATTTCATGGGCATGTATCTCGTCAGCCGGATTCGGGAATTTTGTGATTTTTGGAACAATAATGGACAAGAATGTCTACTTCAACATACTAAAGGAAAATTTACTCCAAAAAGCCTAGAAGGTACGAATCCGACGTACTTTCCGATTCAACCACGACAACGATCCCAAGCATAAGGCCAAAATAGTACAGTCCTGGCTCATGAGGAACTGCCCCCACATGATAATTCCGCCGGCCCAGTCTCCAGATTTAAATGTCATTGAGAATTTGTGGGCTGTGCTGGAAAATAACATCCGCCAGCACAGAATATCCAGCAAAGAAGACCTGAAAAGTGCTCTGCGGGAAGAGTGGAGCAAAATCAGCCCAGAAACTACCAGGAAGCTGGTATCTTCCATGAATAATAGGTTAAGGGAAGTAGTTAAGGCTAAAGGATATCATACTAAGTATTAACATTCGTATTTAAGTTTTATACGCCAAATATATTATTTTATTTAGACTGATCCAAATGAAAACTGCACCTATAAGTAGGCAACATTTTTATAATTCTACCTAGCAGGTGGGGAAACCCCAGTGTATTGGGGTCATTTATTAATTTTGGTGGTTAATATATTTACCTACCACAGGTCTTTGGAATTTCTGAAAAATAATGAATGATTAGCTTATGGCAGGCAATTCCTTTTTTTCTTTGACCATGATCCAAATAAGCTTCGAGCCACTGTATGTGCCGCGTAATTGACAATCCCAAAGAGCAGGGAGCAATCTCATAATTCACTCAGACTTGTGCTTCACCAACCAAAGGCCAAGTGAAGGATATTCTGTTTGTTGAGTAAGATGTGTGAAGTAAAATAGCAAATAAACTTCATGAAACCAACGTCTCGGACAAAAGGTCAAAAGGTGCTGGCCAAATTGACCAAAGGGTTTTGCTCTGATAAAGTTTCAGTTAGTGTGAAGCTGTCAAATCGTTTTGTCTTGTTCCACATTCGAGTCACTTTAATGTTTATATTGTGGTGAATGTTGGTTGTATTATTAATCATGTTGTGAAACTTTCGGTTAGTCAGGATAACCTTAATTTAGGCATCAATTGATTCCCATTCAATTTCGAGTGCCTTTCTAGTTAAGTGTTCGATCAAGAATATTGCACTTATGTCCTTGCTATTATCTTTTGCTTTGGGTCCACTTAGATCCCCTCTATAATGATAAAGCCAAATAGCAACGACAACTACATATACACATTATTAATGCAATGTGTAAAAGTGTATCAGAATCCCAAAAATAAATGAAATAAATAAATAAATAATAATAGGTCTTATAATCAGGGTGACAGACTGCCCATATAGGTATTAACTCAATTCGATGGTTCTTAATGGAAATTGAAATATCTATTTTTCACATCATAAAGTGTATTATTTATTTAAAGCAATATCAAACAGTGATATAGTTGGGACAATTAATAAATAAGAATTCAGCAGTTCCCGCGAAATACCGTTTTTCATGTAGTTGTGCGGAAAATGATAAATAAGCAGACAACTGTACTGTCATATTTAATAAATAATATCAACATTTCTATCGGTCTCTAGGTAATACATATATTTAAAGGCACATAAAACAATAAATTAAATATGATTACCTAATTTCAGCCACAAATTAAAAGCAAGCATTTCAAATGCCGTTATAAAATACACATTTATCAATATAAACACAAATGTAAATCAATTTTCAAAAAGGATACATAATGGATAACGGTAGCTAAAGCCAAAAAAAACATTAAAAGCACAAAAGCAAGAAAACAAAACAGACATAAATATCATAAAAAAAAACATTAACAGACAATCAACACAATTAATTTTTTGTAATATTTCAAATGGTTTTTGCCAAGCATTAATTTGCACTGTTCATAAAATTCTGTAAAAAGCGCATAAGTTGATGATGAGCCGGGGAGGTTTTTGTTTTTTATTTCGACATTTTTTGTGTTCTCTGGGGAACGAAATCAAAATGAAACCCAAACAAGGGGCAGGTTAATTGAATTTATTGTTATTCTGGATTTTCTTTGTTGTTGTTTTATGCTTTTTTTTTTTGTTGTTTTTAGCGCTGCTTTCAAGACCAATTTCCCGCGGCATTTCTTAACATGTATGTGCGCGGCTCAAAATTTTGTATTTTAATTTGCGCTCGTTTTTGTTATTTTTAGGACCTTCTTGCTTTTGTGTCGAAACTCTAAATTTTCACCAAATCTCTTTTCAGCAGCGTAAATTGGTCTTCTTTTACCAGCACGTGGCGGTCTCTAGTGCATGGGTCTGCCTTGGTGTAAAGCTTGCCGTGGCTTTTAGCGGCAATTTTCACTTCTGCTTTTAGGTCTCTTTATGTGATGGCGTCTGGCTTAGGCATTTATTTTCTTTGTCTGCGTTTATTGTGCAGACAAAAAAGAGCCGCGCCACAAAGAAGAGGTTTGCCTTTTAACATCTGGTGACTGCCGTTCCATTCATTTATTTTATGGTGATGTGTGGTTTGCTTTGGAAAAGGTTGCTTTGAAAGATATGTGTTTAGAATTACCTGTGGCCTCAACGATAAATTCTGTGCGCATTGATCGAATTCAATTTTCTTAAAAAAAGAAGTTGCTTTCAACTTGAGCAAAATGCGCAAAGTTAAACTTTTTCTTTGTTTGCTCGAACTTCCTTCTCAACTTGTCACTTGACAGTTTTCTATTCAACTTTTCAAAGTATTCAACACTTCGACTATCAAATGAGCATTGCAGTTGTTATAAGGGTAAATTTACTAATCTTAAATCTAACTACTGCTTATAACCACTTCTTGCTAACTATGACGTTAATAAAGAGTAGGGTACTAAATCTTCAGCACCCCAAAGGATTCTTGATGTCTCGTTTTAAAAATAGCAGCAAACAATACCAACATGCACAAACTGCATTTGCAATTCAAATTGATGCAGCTAAAGGTGGTTGGTAATAACCTGTAGGAGAAGAAAAAAAAAAAAAAACTAAAAAATGAAGTATATACAAATATATTTCTTATAGCTTGCAACTTTTAAAAATTGGTTGACTTATTTTTCCAACATTTTAATTTAAGTCATTGAGGGTACCAGAACTTTTAAAACAGAAACAGTTTTTGACAAAAACCAGTCGATGCAGGAAAATACAAAAAGTACAAAATAAAATAAGATAAAATACAATTATTACTTAAATTGAAATTGTCAGACCGGAAAACACTTATCGGATCACTATTATTATATATCTGCAATAGGAATCAGTGAAAATATTAGTCCATTTTAGTTTATCAAGATATCCAAATTAAATTAACTCAATATGCGTATTACGAGTATTATTCCATATTTTCGGATAAATATTCCATCTTGATCGGACTATAGCTTAGATGGGAATAACCAATTGGATTTTTAAATTTATATTGAAATTTAGATGTCGATATTTTTCGTAATAAATGCTGAATGCGTAAATTATTTATCAACTCTGTAAATACCAAATGCAAATGATAACAACCAAACCCGCAAAGCGAATCGGCAAACAAAATTGAAAAAGGGGGTAACAAATCCGCTTACCAAGCACAAATACGATTACAATGCTGCCGCTCTGTGCATCATTCTGCTATTGTTTTTTGTTTAACACACACTGTGAGGGAGTGGGTCTAAAAAAAATAACAAGTGTTTAAAAAATCGGGGTGAGGTTGTCTTTCTTAATTATCATTTTAAATTCGTTTTAATGGGTTTTTGTTCATACTCAGCTTTTTAATATAATTCACTTAATAGCTAAGAGCTATGATATATTAATTTTTACCAATATTTAAAAGGCCAATTTTTTACTTTTAAGGCCTAATTATTGGTGGAAGCATTAAACTTGTATTAAATGTGTTAAAAGAAGAAACCGTAAATTTGCAAATGATTTTTAAAGGTAGCTTCTAGCATCGATATGTTCGTTTTCGATTAAAATTTTATAACAGACTTCATGGTGCGTTTTGCATTTCTCCTGTTTTTCCACAGATGCCTGTCATCCGTACGAGCCATTCAAATGCCCCGGCGACGGTAATTGCATTTCCATTCAATATTTATGCGATGGTGCGCCCGATTGCTCCGACGGCTACGACGAGGATATGCGCCTTTGCACTGCGGGTAAGTTTCAAAGTCATTCGAGAGTGGACAATTTTCTCTGGTTTTCAATTCAAGTTTTCTGTTCACACATACTCACGTATTAATATACGGATTTGGCTTGAATTGTATGTAAACTGTTATCCTTGTGATGGGCCGTCAATAATTGGGTTAGGGCATTGGGGTTTCAGCAGAATCAATGCCATGTGCAATTTTGATTTGTGACCGCCAGCTGCAATCAAACTTGTTAAGGTCACATCACAAAATTTCACTCTTGGCTTGGCAGTCTGTTCCCGGCAGGCATTTAACTGGAATTGAGAGATGTTGCTGTCGAGAAGCTCCCAGGAAATTAAAGGCCGTATTTCAATTAGGTCCTCATGTCTGCTCACATGTCTCTGTGACATGTCAGGGACATGTGCAAATGTGTCAAAGCCTGAACTGACTTCTGTAGCCAGCAGGCAAATCGGCTAACGCTCAGCAACATTCTGCGTAGAACTTATAACATTCTGTTGCACTTTGCCAGATTTGTGAACAAGTTTCTGTGCGTTTTCCACATTCTTCTTTCAGTTTGCTGCTCTCTTGAATCTAATCAAATTAGCCACAGCATGAAGAAGCTCACCAGAGAATCAAAAAGTTTTCATTTCCTGGGCCATTTGCTCGTTCAAAGTTTCTGGCTACAATTTAACGTGAAAAAAACAACTTTCACAAGAACTAAAAGACTTTTTAAATTGTTTTAAAATTGTTAAATAGTAAATTTTCAATTCAGCATTTCTGTTTTTACTAAGCAGCTCAAAGCTTCCCACTTTACTGCAACACTAGGAAACGCACTTAATAATTTTCTAACTTCTCATTTTTGCTTCTAATAAATATTTGAATTCTGACATTTACGGAAATTTGGCAAGTAGCACTTGTGCTTTGGTCTGGTTGCCAGCTGTTGCTTTTAAATAAAAGTGTTTTTTATTTCGCGAGAATCATTTTTGTTGCCTTTTTGTATTTCAAGCATAAGCTTACTTAACTCCGACAAGTATCCAAAACGCAAATCAACCTTGAGCATTAGCGCACTTGGCCTAGGCAAAACTCTTTTCTGAAGCTCAACATTTTTGTTTTTGTTTTTGTTTTGGTCAGCAAGTCAGTGTCGTTAAAATTGTTGCAGTGCTTAAGTTGTCTAGCGCAACTCTCTGCTTGCCAGCACATTTTTGAAGCAATTGGAGGAAGCCTGCATGGATTTTATCGCCACTTAGTTACCCATGCATATGCACAAATGTTCCAATGCTATGTTTCCCTAGTATTTTGGGAGCTTCATTCGCTGCTCCCATTGAAAGTTCGTTGTTGAGCCAAAAATACATGCAAGAACTCCCGTTGCGGCCTTTTATATGTGTATACGTTGTTCTGGTGTGGGTCTAGTCCTGTAAGCTTGTCATCAGGTTCTATTAACATTGATTTTTCTTTGAACTTTGTTGTTGTGGATTGCCATGTGGCTCGTGCTGTTTTCAACCGAACTCTGGCCAATATTTTAAGGCGACATGCTTCCTGCTGTGAAATGACATTAAGCTGTCTTCTGTGGCTGTCCCCCAATATTGTTTGCAATTTCAGCTGTTACACTGGACGGACATGTACTTGCCTTTGTATCCGGATTCCTTACCAAAGAAGAGCTGTCGACAATATTGATCTGGGTATCATCGACCTCACCTTTCTTTTTTAACTAATGCAATATTGTGTCGCAGTCACTTTTAGTCAGTTCTGGTCGTAATCGTCTAGTAACTGCCACATCGCAAACAAAATAAAAAACAACTTAAGAATTTCATGATGCGATTTTCTGTTTTGTCCTTTGCCTTCTAGCCACATCATTATCGGAAATTGCAAAACTGACAAACACGTCTTGATTTTCATACAAACATATAAACATAAATGCGCTAATAAATTTCAGCCTTCCGCTTGCCAAAATAAATAATTCTCAATAACTGCCCCCGTTTCGCGAATATCGATACACATAAATTTCCGACAGAAATAATATGCAATATAAAGATATAGCCTTTCGATATATATACATATTACATTTAAATATTATTGGTCAACTACGCTGCCTTATTCAGAACGTATTTTCAAATGTAATTGAGAATTGTTTGTCAAACATCAGTCAATTCACTTCGAGTTCAAAATTAATTTTGAAAATTGTTATTTATAATACCACTAAGCAAACAATACATAGAGTCGTGAAATCGGCTACAAACCAGCTGCATGTTTTTTGTGCCTGTGGGTCCCACTACGCCACGGGTTTTGAAAGCAGAGTCGCAGCGAACAGGTCATTATTATTCTCTGGTAAATTAAAAACCCGGACCTTTACGAGCAAGCGTGCATGGGTGCGAGCAGGCACGCACTTTTCTTTCCTTTTCAAGTAGGTCCTGATTGGCTATGATTGTGAGAGAAAAACCCTAGAATGAGTGCGAAGATAGCAGCCATTGTCTGATTAGTGATAATATTTATGCTGCTATTATAGCATTAAAATAGGACTGCATATAGAGCATAAAGCTCTCGAAATATGTTTATCATTACAATTTAATTGGGTCAAAAAGAAAAACCGATATTTTACCCGTGACAACATCAAAGACAAACATCCAAAATGTTCAATTATATAGCTCTAATTTTCGGGACTTTTACATAACTTATAGTTTGTTGGCATATCCATGACACATCGCCCATCAGCACTTGACTTATTGCTGTTCTCGCTGTTTGCCGAGTTACCAAACTGTCAAAAATTTTCTGACTGATTCAGCTGCTCTTTTCTGCCAGGTCATCAAAACTTGAGACAATCGTTACGCTAAACGAGCTGTTGGTATTGTTGCCCATTAAGGAACCATTGACAGTTGGATTATTGAAAGTTGGACTATTATTAAAGAAGTTTGATCGAAATGCGACAAGGCCGAGACGTTAACCGTAGGTTGAACCCGGTCCGTTGAGTCCATTGAAATGGGATTTATTTATTTGGGCGCCAGAAAGCGTACTAGTTCCATAGATAGGACTCTGATGTTCGTTCATTGGTCTCCCTGACGGCCGGCCAAAGCAGTGTCAACTTCATTATCCTGCTGTCCATCTTGTGTGCCACTTTTCTGGCACTTATTCATTTTGGCAAAGAACAGCTGCCGATCATCATTGCTTTGATTGTTATTGCTGTTGCCGGCATAATCAGAGCACTCATTGGATTGCTGATCTTCTTCACGTTCCCGTTTCCGAGCCTGTGGAAAGTTATTCATGAGCTTGGAGTTGCTATGCACATTGCTAGGAGTATCTGGCAGCAATTTATGGACGCCGACCAAATTATCATTCTGGTGTGTTGTCTCGATTGCTGCGGTTGCAACTGCAGCTTCAGTTCCAGCAGCAACCAAATCGAGCTCCGATACTCTGTAGTTATTTTCAAATATATTTTTAATGGAATCCATGTCCTTTCCCGTTTGCTGCAGCACTTCACCCACCTCGTCGTTCAACGATATGGTTGATGTGTTCCCCTGTGTCACCCGTCTCAGGTCTTGTGAGAGGCCATGGCTTGAGGTCAGTTTCTGGCTTTGCTGTTGTGCTTGCGCATTATTATCCTTGTCGGATTGACTTTCACCCTCCTCATAGTCGCTATTGCCGACATTGCCTCCTGGTTGTTGTTTCTGCTGCTGCTGTTGTTGTGAATTCTGCATTTGACTCCTGCATCGCATTTCCTTAAGACGACCGGCGATACGAAGTCGCAGCATCTCAAATTCCTCTGTGTAGTTTCGATACCGAATGCGATCTGGATGATTGGCATTGAAGCGTTTCCAATCCTCGAACTGTTCCTCCCATTGATTAAACAGGCCAACAAGTTGTTCCTGCTGCTCTGGCTGGTTTTGGTAACTGTTGCTGGTATGCCCAAAATGGCCCCAACCACTGCCGCCACACCAAGTAAAACTCCGTCCACGAAAGTTCCAAAAATTAAATGGATTATTGCTGTAGTTGTTACCAGGCCAGCAGATTCGTTTACCAAATTGATTTGGCATATTGCTGGCGCCTTGATTGTCATTACTGTCATTGCCTTGCGAGCGATAGTTACGTCCCTGACCCACATGTTGCAGTTGGCGCTCCCATCGTGGACGCTGTCTGCCTCGCTCATTGCCCCAGTAAAATGTTTCCTCGGACCAGGGTTTATGTGTTGGCATTTGATGGAATCTGTCGGGCGGCTTCTGTTGGTGCCAGAGATGTAACATCGTCTGCTGTTGCTGCTGATGTGGCAGCTGCGGCGTCTGCTGTTGCTGCTGCTGTTGCTGCTGCTGTTGCTGCTGCTGCTGCTGTTGCTGCTGCTGTTGCTGCTGCTGTTGCTGCTGCTGTTGCTGCCGCTGTTGCTGTGAAGGTTCGTAATCGACTTGAGGCTTAGTGTACATCTGTGGCTGTGCTATTATTTGAATAGGCAACTGCAACTGCGGCTGCGGCTGCGGTTGCACTTGCAATGGCAGTGGCTGCATCTGCGACGGCAGATGAGGCTGTCCCTGTGAGTATGTCTGTGGCACAGGCAGCTGTGGTACAAATTCAGCATTGCTAGCTGCTGCGGTGACCATTTCCCGCTCGTACTGTGGGAATCACATATTAAACGGCGCAAAGTGTGAGTTCCTACTACAACTCACCTGTTCACCGTACTTTGCATGCCACTCGGCGTATTCGAGCTGATAGTTTTGCCACAGCTGCCAATGCTGCTGCAACACACACTCTTCTTCTTCGGGGCTCATCGTCGCATACTGGGCGAACGTGCTTTGTTCTGTGGCACGCACATTGTCTACTGGCAGCGGAGCTGGTGGCGCATCCTGCGGAAGTAGTGGCTCTATTGTGGACTGGGGCAATGCTGCAGCCATCGACCATTGATTCCACATAGCCGAATGTTAAATTCACTGATGAGTATTGTAATTCTCGAAATGCGCAAATAATATTGGTATTAATGATAAATTTAATTCCAAGCTAAGATAATATTATAATATATTGTTGATATATATTTTTTGAAGTTTGTTGCTTAAAGTATTGCCTCGAACTGAACTTAGTTAGTTAAGCTTAAATGCGTGACAAATATTTCCTGGCTATAACGATTCCACATTTACATAATTTATGCACACAAATGTTTGCTAACATTCAAGTAAAACCCAAACCAACTAGTCATTCGTCCATCGAGCTTTTTTTGTAGCTTTTATTTACGCAGAGGGCTTGACTACACTACTACAAGTTTCAACTTTTTAGAGAGGTAATAAATGACCTATTAAAGCATAAAAAATGTGCACAAGTTGGATGCACAAAATTAATATTAAGACTACTACAAAAATTCTCGATGCTTACATTAAGGTGCATATGGTTTGTATAAATATATATATATAAATATATATATATAAATATATATATATAAATATATATATATAAATATATATATATAAATATATATATATAAATATATATATATACTATATGGCATATATATATGGCATGCACATATCGTTAGCGGATTTTACTTGGTAATTGTCTTTTTAAAATTGCTTTGTTGATTTCGAGAGGCTAAGTGTTGATTAAAGTACATATTAAATAAGTATTGGAAAGAAGTACAAGCTAAGAACCGAAACTAAACTTTGAGTACAATTTCGCCGAAAACTTACTGGGAAAAAAACTAATTTGTATAATTTATTTATTAAGTTGTTCACACTCAAATATAATCAGCTGCTGAGGTGCTCTCTTTTTTAACCAAATTGTAATCTCTAGCTCTTATAGTCCCTGAGACAGATCAATAATATATGTACCTTATTGGGTAAGATACGCTTTCTTCTACTTCTACTCTTTTTAATGGGTTCAGGTAATAAAAACAAATAAATAAAAACGTGAAGGACAACTGCCTGCAGCTGACTTTCGGATTTCAGTCGAATGAATTGGGGCAATTAGTGCCGTTTGCTTAAAGTTTCGCTTAGCGCCTTGTTTGCTCCCTTTGTTGTCTCCACAGTCTCCGCAGTGTCCGCAAAATAATCGCACAATTTCGCCATTCTTTGTTGCGCCCACTGTGAGTTGCTTTAAAATATCCTTGGGGACTGGACTAGTCGTAATGACCCAGTGACCTTACATTTTAGCAAACTGTGTTTAATATTTATTACGTGCTTTGACAGGGTAACTGTAGTGGCAAAGTTAATTATTTTTCGCTTAATTGTCATGCAATTTGTTAAATTATTTTGCTGATTGTATGCCTTTATTCTGTTCTAAGAGAGGCTATCGATCAGCATCTGCCCAAACAGAATTCAATTCACAAGAGTTTATTATTTAATATAGTATAATTAAGTAGATATATAATATTCTATATTTTTCAATTTCATATTTTAATTAAATATATTGTGAATCTTTTAAAATTTGTGGACTTTTAGTCTAGTTGAAATAAACATAAAAAAATATTTAATATCCAATAAAACTTTGACTTGACAGAGAACTAATAATAAATGCAACTTAAAATATATGGGATTAGTATACAGATATTTTTAACAAGTAAAAAATTATACAAATTAATTTTTTCCCCAGTAAGTTTTCGGCGAAATTGTACTCGAAGGTTAGTTTCGGTTCTTAGCATGTACTTCTTTCCAATACTTATTTAAGTCAAATGAAAAATAGTACAGTATTCTTCATTTCGTAATGTACTTTAATCAACACTTAACCTCTCGTGTTCTGGGTATACCCTAGTCGACCTCACTTGTCTGCAGCATTCCGTTGCCAGGATGCGCCGATTCCACAGAGTAAAGTCGAAAGCATTGTGGCGAACATTTTCCGTGTGCCATTGCTATGCCACAACAAAAACACTAAAAGCATAAGAAAAAGAAAAAAAAAACTATTTATTAAAAATTAAATCATTTAGTGTTGTGCGCCTGGCTCGAATGTCTTTTGAAATATTATGCGCCCCTTTCAAAAGGCACTACCCTTGAGTCCCGCGGCAGACTCGCCGCCTTGCCCGCCTCCTGCTTCTTGGGTGGCTGCGACTTGCTGTAAAGGTTTCCACTTCAGGCAATTGTTACTGAGATATAAAGCAGCATCAAGTGGCTGGCATGACTGGCTTTTCTCATCAGGCGGTGTCGCTAAATGCGTTCAAAGTGCTTATTAATGAATAATAATTGGTGAGCCGGCGAACTCTTTGTGGTTTTTAAATGAAGCGCGAAACCTAAATCGGAGGCCATTAAAATCGATTTTCATTAGGGAATTAAATTAAAATCTAGCTGGTTACTAGAAACTGAGTTAACTGAGAGTTTAAGACCGACTACTTAGGAGTCTATTAACAATATTATTGATGCCAAAAATAATCACTAAATTGCCAAATGTATGTACAACCCTTTTCAGAATGGCGCCAGGTAGAAGCATTATTTTGTTTTGTAAAAACAATATTTTAGACCATTAAAAAAGGAACAAGAGAAATGACTGCAATAACATTATAAAAACTTTTAATGCGCTGCACTCGAATACCCCCGGGAAATTAGCATAATTTTGCATACATTTGATCATCAACCGAAAAGTTAATATTGGAGTTTAGCCTGAAATGAGCTAAGTGCTGTGAGGGCCATAAGGCCAGCGGGCAAAGAGCCTGCAAATGTTACGTAGCCTTTATCTAAACTGCTGATATACATCGCTTGAATATGTAACAAGTTAAAGGCAAACAGGCGACACACACCCGACATACACAGAGGTCGGTTGGTGTATGTCAAATTTGTGTCCCAGGCGATGTATCCACGCCGTACATGCACAGATGGTAAAAGCACAACAAAGCAACAAAGGAGAGAAAAAAAGCTGTCAAACTGCGCCATTTGCATAACAAATACAGTCAGTAACTGAATACACTCACACAAACCCCCTCCACCCTCACACTAGAGATCCATCGACTGACGCGTCCTTGCAACCATTAAAAATGCTTACAACAGTCAGCTTATGTAGGTGGGGAATACTCACAGAGGGCCAAAAGTGCAGCCAGTGGGTTAAAGCCCGGCAATAAGCGGTGCAAACGGAGTGCCGGAGTACGTACTAACTGACTGACCTACAAATGTTGGCAATTTATCCAAAATGCCAAAGAAAAATAGAATGAGATGGATATTAAAACTATAGCCCGGCGGCCTTATTCACCTTTTAAATATCACTTACACTCCAAAACAGACGCACAATGCAAATTTTCAAATTCTCAGGAATCGGAAAAGGCAGCTATTAATTAAAAGAATGAGCTAAGAGAATAATGTACAAACCAATTAGAATCCTCTCGTTGAGAGAGCTCGTTTAGAAGCCATGCAATCATTTTTATTCTATCTGAGTAGAAAATTCTTCTATTAACAAACCACTAGAAACATTATTGACATTGTATGGTTTATTGAATTTGAAAATATGTTTTGGGTAATCTCTAAGATTGTGTTTGAGTAAAACTATAATTAAAATTTAATGTGTAATGACTTGGAAAGTAATCTTAGAGATTTATAATTCAATAGACAGTATGTTTCTTAACAAATCTTAATAAAACCACAACCGTTGACCAATGTCTAGGAATATATCTATCATATTTATATCTTTTAATTTTTGACTTAAAATTAATATTAACGTCATTAACTTTACACGTGTTCATGCAAACCGTGGATATTTTTACTTTTTGTTAATTAACTTTCCTGTGAAGTATAGTCTTAAGCAAATAATATCCATGGGGAATAACAGACTCAGAATACTCACAGGTCTATTGACAGGACACTTTGGACTGAGAAGTCACCTAACCAAATTAGGTATCTACAGCAGCAACATATGCAGGTTTTGCGGATACGAAGAGGAATCCTCGACGCACATCCTAGCAGAATGCGTCGCCTTAACCAGGAAAAGAGGCAGCCTCCTAGGGCAGCATATCATGAGGCCCAAGGACATAGAAGCCCTCAACCTAACAAAGATTCTGGCATTCGTGCAGGAGTTGGGATTGATGGAAGAGCTGTAGGCTCAGTATGGGGGCACAATAGACCTTATAGGTCGCAGTGTTAACTTTCCCCAATTATAATAATAATTTACTTTCCAAAAATGGGCGAAATATTTGTAAAATACAACAAGGCGATGAACTCTAAATATTGAATTAATATTTCGAGCACATACTTTAAAACGATTTCATGTGAATGAATAAAATGGAAATAAATGATGCGTGTTATTTGCATTCCCATACTTTGGTTATAGTTGTATTTCAAAACGGACAAAGTACATAGTAAATTTATTTATTTGACAATTGTTTTCTGTAAGCTCTTCAGGCAATTATCGTTCATATGTAATTGATTTGTAATTTGATTTAACTAACGCAGCATGCAGAAGCTTGCTCTGAGCTCGACTTAATCAGATGAATTGAGTAATCAAATTTCAGCCATCAATTGGGCTTTTGTTATCACATTCAAGTTACAAAAAATTAAAGGATATTATAGTTTCAAATTGTAGCAGTTGTTTAATGTAGCAGCTGTATTTTCCTCCTCAGATATTACTTGAGTGGGACCCACTTCAAATCGAACACGTGTTTTCCATTTGATTATACGCAATTTATAAAAATTTGTCCTGTTTTCTTTCTTCTTCCATTCACAGCCAAGCGTCCTCCCGTCGAGGAGACTGCATCATTTTTGCAAAGCCTAATCGCATCACATGGACCCAATTACCTGGAGAAACTTTTTGGCAGCAAGGCACGTGATGCCCTCTCCCCGCTGGGTGGTGTGGAGAAGGTGGCCATCGCTTTGAGTGAATCGCAAACGATTGAGGACTTTGGCGCCGCGTTGCATCTAATGAGGTAAGTTCCGAAACCTGAAACATCAAATACGCCCGGGAGCCCAGATTTGGGACAAGAAGAATCCTTTTGTTTGCTCACACCCTTCGTGCATGAAGCACATGCTTAACTCATAGCCTCAAGTAGCACATGTGTCAAAAAGAAAAAGAAAAAAAATGGTTAAGTAATGTAAGCTCTTAAATAAACTTAGCATGACCCCAAAGTTATTTATTTAAGTTACGTTACCCACTCACTGTTGCTATACACAAGAATTCAGGTCTGTCCCTCTGTCCATGCCAGTTGTTTTGTGCAGCATCCAAGAGTGTCCTTGTGTGTTCTTCTAAAATATATGAGTGTCCTTTACTCTTTCCCGGTTCTCTGTGCCCCCCACCACAAACAAGTTATGAAATTTTAAATTTCTGTATGCTTACCCTTTTCTGTGTGTGCCTGCGGTTTATTTTAATATATCTTTTGTGTGGTTGACAGTTCAGCACTCTGGCTTTAAGGTTTTTTCCTCTTAAAGCTTTCACATAGATGAATAGCTAAAAAGGGTATAATAAAGATGTGTACCTTATGGAGGTAGTGTAAATTTATTGGACATTTTAGCGGATACTTATTCTGTATTAAAGCCAGTAAGCAGAAAAACTAGTCAATGGAAATATATCGCTTGCCTGCTTGTCTTCCGATATCAATCCTCTGAAAGAATGACTTTTAGTCCTTAACTGTACTGGGTAGAAGTTTTTTACTTATTAATCATTACTTATACTATCTTATAATTACATATTATTCCTTTTATTTATACTTACTCATACTTATTTCTCTTTGAATATAACTTTCCTCTTGCGTCATTAAAAATGTATTTAATGCATATATTTTACTTTAATATCAATGAAGTCAAACCCTTGCCTGAACTCAAATTCATTTGGTTACTTTTTATTTTTCAATTTATTGGTGTTGAAGTTTTTATAGTCCTGAAAGTACAAGCTAATTTATTTTTATTTAATTTTTGCAACATTTTTGAAATTTACTTTTAGCACTTAATAAATCTTTTTTGGTATATTGGATTCCGAAATATAAGACACAATATCGAATTGTTACGCCTTTTAATATTATATATATTAATATTATCGGCATTAAATAGGTATTTTAAACTATGATACACTAAAAACCTTTAGCATTTGAAAAAACTGGTTTTATTATTTGCAAGGTTGGTATTTGTTTACCAACCTGTGATATTAATTCGGGTACTTATGTTGTGAAGAGATATAACTGCAATGAAAAACATTTATAGGATATGAGATGCTGAGTGTAACACAGTAGTATATTTTACAACTTTATTTTACCCTTTTGCCTTTTTTCCGTTTTGTTGTGTAAAGTAAATCCAACTGTCAGTGTGTCAAAAATACCGCTTGGCATAGCCGAACGACGCAAGGTGAACATAAAAGTGAATTTTCATTAAATTAATAAAACAAAAACTAACCACAGAACGGCAGCAACCGCAATGAAATTCCCCAAAAACAGCAGTCGCCCACAGTGTAAGTAATTGCGAGAGACTAGACACATAAAGAGCTCAGACCGACATGCTGATAAATTGGCCAGAACTCGGCTACCTCACAAGCCAGACCAACAGGCTATGCCGAGCTAACCTCATACCATCTACCATCTGTGGTACTTCCAGAATTTCATCAAGGCAATTAGTCGTGCAAACGCCCGAATGCCTGGCAGAATAATGTTTGTGTTTGGGTTGCCTGTTGAAGCACTTTTTGGTGGAAGGGGCAGGAGTTTGGATGGGTTTCAGACTTGCAAACACGCAAATTGTATTTATGTACATTATGTGCTAGGCTATGTTTTTTTGTGGTTGTTGTTGTCGCGGCTTCTTTCGTGCTCATGATCATAATGAAGTATCCTTTATTTATCAACAACAACAATAGCAATAACCTGAACGACTACACCTGCAGGGATTAATTAAACAAAGCGGATAATGTGTACCGGACCGATCCTTGTGAACCTTAAGATTAAAGACGACAGTACAGCAAAGCGCATCATTGTGAGTGCGTACATTGTACGTTCGCTTAATGTCGACTCAGAAAAGTACAAAGAGTAAAAAATAAATTAAACTAAATGAAAAGAATTTCATATTAAAATTTAAAAATTAAGTAGAACTGAAAGTAGAAAATTTCTGGGAATATTTTTTTGTGCATAAAAATAGTTTACAAGAATTAGTTAAGACACCTAACCACAATGTGTGCGAAAGTGTTATTTGAAATTGAGATCTTAATGATAGAAATAGATAACCCCGAATTTAATGCATGATACAGTCTATTGTAATCATTACAGAATACTCGAAATGGTTTAGGCAAAGAATAATTAGCAGTTAATTCTTTAAGAGGAGGAGAGAAGTAATGGGAAGAGAAAAGTGAATTTGGGTCATCAGCGCAGCAGAACCAATTTCACCATTTAATAATTTAACAGCAAACATAACGCATAGCATAACTCTACGATTAGTAGGGAGGAAAGGTCAATAAGAATGACTATATCGGTGTATGGACGTAAAAAATAAACCCCAGTCATAACGACGAAGGGAAATTATTAAGAATTTTTATTTGCACAGATTCCAGATGTGGCTTGGTTAATTGGATATTGTAGAGATCACTTACAAGATCCGTATTCCGGAGTTGGACGCACAATTAAAATATAGTTTATTGATCGTATAAGCTAGAATATATTTAGGTATCCAGAGAAATCAATTATTTTCCCACCACCATCTTTTGATGATGTTTAGTTATGACGTCTGGAAAAAGGGAAAGGAAAAGTTCTGCCCACCTTTAACTTCTTGTTTCTTTAATATCAATGAATATGTATGTCCATTTACACATTTTAATATATTCAAACAATATTAACATTTATTTTGCAGATCCGATTTGGAGCACTTGCGTTCTGTTTTCATGGCTGTGGAGAATGGTGATCTTGGCATGTTGAAGTCGCTGGGCATCAAGGACTCTGAGTTGGGTGATGTTAAGTTCTTCTTGGAGAAATTGGTCAACACCGGTTTCCTTGATTGAGTAGCGCCGGATCCGGCTTCTGGATTTTATTATGCACACGCACAGCCCATTAATCCTAATTTCTATTCGTATTTGGGTACACCCTATGATAATTACAATTATTAGAAAGGTGTTATCGCAAATATGAATTTCAATATTAATGACACATACATTTAAACACCAATACATGAAATATTTTCTCAAAAATTTCGCAGTTCTCTTGAGTTTCCAAAATGCAATCTTAAGTTTTATGCTCTCTTATCCAATTTAACTATTTATTTGCTCTCTATTTTAAAACACCTTTTATAGAAAACACCAAAACCAACTAAAAAAAAAACATTTATAAAAAATGGAGATTTATACAAAAACAAAAATAAAATAATTTGGTCAAAGGCAACAAACATAGCAGATACGACGATAAATCGGCTTCTCTAATACTCTTTCCCTCTTCTTCGGCGCTCTTGCAATCGGTCTGCATTTCTAAGCTCTTTAAGTTAATTTGTGTTTAAACTTTGTCAAATTTTGAGAAAATCAACTCGCATCTTTCAATAACTGATTGAATTTTCAAACAGAAAGAATAAAAAGCATTACATATTATCGCAAAATAAAAGCAAAATGTGGAAGCAGGATCGTTCGGCAAAAGAAACCAAACAAAAAAAAAAGTAAAAAGAAAACAAACAAATTATATAAATGTTTATTCTCTCTTTCTTATGTATATGTGTGTAATGAACTTATCAATGTATATGTAAGTGTTTCAAGATGCCTCACAATAACTCTAGTTTCAATCCACAAAAAAAATACTCCAGGTATTCACTGCTGCAGATATCCTACAAATATTGTACGAAAGAAACCAAGGCTATCAGTAAACAACCTTCCAAAATATAATGCTTAGTACCCACCAAGAGGAGTACGTCTATCTTTTTGAATCTTCTTTTCTACACACACACCACCCCTTTGTATCTGTGTAGAATTTAGTGTATCTTGTTGGATAAATACGGACATATCGTCCAGAGCTTGTTGTTTAATGAAATGAACACTCGATGTCTCAAATTGCAACTATGCGAAGTATATATACTATATTAACAAGTACATATACTTAAAGAAAATACGAAGTAAGCTAAACCATAATCGTAAATGTCGGGCTACTGTACACGATTCAATAACTGGAAATACAATTGTCGAGTTGCGTAATTTATGAATTCAATTAATAAGCATTCTTGCGAAATATAGCATATCCTGGGAATCGCAACAAAAACAAACAAATTAAATATTAATAACTAACAAAATTATATCACAATGTTAGACTTTATTCAAATTAAAAGTTTAAAGATTAATGTAAGCTTACTCAGCATATTAACACAAATAATTTTTCAATTAATGTTAAAAAAAAATAAATAAAGAAAAAAAGTCAGTAACCAAAATGAAGCCCATGAGATTTGCATATTGATTTATGACTTAAAACTGACCCAAAACCAATATGAAACATATAACAAACCACAAAATTTGCTAACAAGCCTTTTCTTTGAGCACTTTTCCTTTCTATCGATCAAGTATATATAAATAGAAATTGGAAACTACCCACATATATTAATAGATTAGTTCAAAATGGTACTTGAAAGAGCACGGAATTGTTAATTCGAAGTGAAACTAACTAAGCGATGAGGTATTTCAGTCCAATTCAGTGCAAGTAACGAACCCAACGTTCTAAAGATAGACCAGTGTTAGGGTAAACAGAAAGCGAACATTTAAAAATCGATTACAAATTAAAACAAAATAATGGAGTTATAAGTACCTTGAATTAGCTGGTAGAAACACAAAATGAAACTAATTATTGATAGAAACAAAAAACCAAAGCAAAAACCAAAACAAATCATATGATTTTCGACTTAACGATACTTTTATTACTAGTTGTCTATTTAAATGATTAAAACTTACGTAAATGTACACAATATTTAAATATAGAAGCAGCATTGAAAAATGCAATTAAGAGTGGTATTGAATGAAAAATGAAAACAACAGATCCATTGAACTATATATATACACATCATATATATATATATATATATATATATATACATAGTAATCTATATGTATACATAAATTTACATAAGTATATGACAAAGAAAGTATTTATTACAAATATTAAAAATTATGTTGTGTATGCACACATGTGTATATGCCCCATGTAAATAAGGAGACAAGCTACATATTTCATATGAATGCAAATGATCAATGAACGCGAACAAAATAAAAAAAAAAAAAAAAAAATCAGCAAAAAAAATACAACCAAGTGATAATTTGATTTTTTTATAAAACAATCACAAAAATTTACACATTGCATATTCTTAAAGTAATTGTAATGATTCAAAACTTTTATATCGTTTAATCGGAATCCTATCAAAATTCTCAAAATATATTGTAACTTTGCAACAAATTATGCGTTTCTTTTTGCATATTTTTGAAAGTTTTAAGATTTTATTAAAGCAGTTAAGTACTATATACAATTATATATGAAAACTAAAATATAAGCCTCAAAACTATATCACATACATATCAGCGGACTTGCTATAGATGTTATTAAAACGCTATAGAAAACTGCAAACAGTAAAAAGATATAACAAGTTATATGGAATAACAATTTTAATCCCATGACTAGGCAAATATGCAAACATATCAATGAACAAAACTAAAACATATCAAATATGAATACACAAAAAGAAAACAAAGGAAACTAACTGCAACAGAACTTAAATTTAAAAGAAAACTACAAAAATTACATTTTAAACACTCAACAATATTTATTTTTTCCTTATTTCTTAACACCCACTATATTTATAATTTTGATTTAATTTAGTCGCATTTGTGACTTGTTTCAGTATTTTAAGCCCAAAAACTGACCCAAGAAACAAATTAAAATGCTGAAACAATTTCACAAAACTGTACACAAAAAAAACATACATTTTTAAAGCATAGGATTTTAGTCTTGTACTTTTGTTCTATTATTATTCGTTATAATTGTTATTTTTTAATTATAGTTGATTATCAAGACTTGTAATAGTTGCGCCCATACATACAATACGTATTTAAATGTGTGTGAGTATTTCTATAAAAAATTATCAATAAACATATCTGAAAATGTTAGCAAAACTATTACAGCAAACAAGAGTTAAGTACTCTTCAAAAATCACACAAAAAAACAACAAACAACAATTTTGAAATTAAGCATAACTTGAATTCAATTAACGAAAAACAAAATAATGAAAAGGAATATTTGAAAAAAAAAACAACTAAAATACAACAATTCTATGTGTATATGAATATAGATTATAATGCAGAAACATAAATACAATTTTTAACATTCCAATGAAGCTATTTCTTTGGTGTGATGTTTAAAAAATAATACACAGTGTTTTATTGGTCAAAGAAGCAGGCTAATGAAAAAAAATGCGATGAAGAAATACGAGTTGCTATGATTCGATAAATTATTTTTATTTCAAGTTGAAAAGAATGAACCGGTAAATTGTATGGTAGCCTCCTGCCTCGATTGTCGCCAAATTGATATTTCAGAGAGTAAAAATCGATAACAACGCAAATTTCCCACATGTTTAGGTCTCCAGTAATCTGGAGCGTAGATTACTGGAGACCTCCCTCAAATGCAAAGATCTGAATTTACCAAACATGGAACTTGGGTTACTCGGAATTTCCTTCAAAGATTGGTAAGGTAAGGCCTATATCTTCCACGATGTAAGAGCTAATGCTACAAAAATCGGAAGGTAAGACTAATTGCAAATTTCTGCAAATATCAATAATAGAGTATTTTGCAGTCGGTTTCGCCCGACAGCAACATTCTCACTTTGCTATAGTTACTGTTGAATAGATCTATTGTTGGCAAAAACGAAGCATGTGTTTATTGCATGGAATCAAGCAATTATTCCACTAAATGTAGGATGAGATAAGCAATTGGTCTCATAGATTTCGATGCGCGAATTCCAATCAAATATTTTAGATTGTCGTGTGACTGGGTTCATTAATTAATTGAAAATTGAGCTATCAGTAAGCTGTTTATGGGCCTTACTTGTTTGAATACACATATGAAACATGTTTGAATTCAACAAGAGCGATAAGATACGCAGTCTCCCACACCTCAAGGCCCTCCCTCCCATTCACACCCACTATTACTTTCGCCTAAAACAAAGAGGGAGATTAAATAGAGGCAAAGAGAGAGAGAGAGAGCGAGTTGTAGGAACATCGTCTGAGGAATGAGAGACTTCTTGTCTAAGCGATCTCTTTGCAAATAAAACATTACGTTTGTGGATCGGTTTCTGTTTCTGTATTCTAATCAGCTGCGGAGACGTTTGCATTTCTCAGTGTTTCATTTGTGCCATGTGATGATAGCCTTCGTAGTATTTGTATTTACTTGCTGGTTGATTAGACGCTCGCAACAGTTGTCGTCGCGTTAGTCGTACTTCAAATTTTAGCGCATTCGGTCATCATCGGTTCGCGGCAGGTGCTTTCAAACGTACTCTTTTCTTATTGGGTCATCCGTATTCAAGTCGCGTAAATGCAATTTCAGCAAATACAAATGTGTGCTTCCTCTTGCCATGCGTAAAGCACCGCTACGTTACTAAATCGCTGTTGCAGTTTAATGGCAACATAATTCCCAATTAGCACTGCTCAATTTTGCAGCTGCCTAAAAGTATGTGACGCAAAGTGAAGAAAACTCAATTGTAAAAATGCAAAATTGGCTTAAAATTCATTTATTATTTTAATTAACTCTATAAGACTCATCCATAACGAGTCTGATTTTGATGTGTGCTAAATTCGTCTAAAATTATTTTTTTTTGAAAATTTATTTTACGGGTTTTTTTTTTTTAAATTGTTAGCTCCAGAGCTTCTCTAACAGAGTAATCTTATAAATAAATATATAACCATGCACGATCCCAGCGATTATGATTCAGTTTACAGCGAGCAGGATTACTTGGATATTGTTCAGGGCGCTTCAACGCCGCCCCTAATGAACTATGAGGAATTTCTAGAGAAAACAATGGGTGAGTTTGCAAGTTTCGCCACTTTGATTATATAAGAAGTATGAATATTTATATATATATATTTTTACCTGTTGACATTAGAATTTTCTACAATTGTAGTGCTTATCTTGTGTGTGTTCTGGCTTTAAATTTTGATAAAATGCCGTTGCGTTGAAACTTTTTGTATAATGTGAAGTGACGAGCAGTTTGTGATTAATATTAATTATAATATATAATGAGAATATTATTAATAATCTAATTCCAACTTCTTTAATCTAACAAGCATTTTTTGGAATGAGTTAAATATTATTTATTACCTAAGATTGTTTACATTTTAATATTTAAACTTAGACATATATTATATTATCTTATGATAGTTCAGACCAAAAACAAGATCTATTGTAAATTTTGTACTCTGCCAATTTATTTTAATAAGATACGATTGGTTTCTATTCCGCACAAATGCAACAAACTGAAAATGAAACATGCTAGCCGCTCTCTGAGAGCAAACTGTTAGTTAACATTGATGCAACAGATCAACAAGACAAAAACATATAAATTCAAATTGACCAAATGCACTCTTTGTATCAGCAAATAATTATTTGAAGTATCAGTAAGATTAGCAAATATGTTTTTTAATTTATTTGCACTTATTTGTTACATTGTTCAAGCAAAATAAAAAAATAATTTGATTGTTTTGAATGGTTGCGAATAACAGTGAGTAATGGTAATAAATTGTCACGGCTAATGAAATCTCCACTGTTAACACTGCTACCCTCTTCAGCACTCTCTCAAAATGGTTCGCTCATCAGTGCTGACACTTAAATTTAGCCATTTATTCCAGCAGAGATAGTTATATTTATTGCAAAGCGTAAAGCTCGAACCTTTCTCGCATTATTTATAAGGACTTCTTTAATTGAAGATAAGCGACGTAAAATGTAAGAAATATTTTGCTTATTTACATTCGTTTCAGCAGCTTGATTTAGCCGTTTCTAGCTAGCATATGCTATGTCGCAGAACAGCCTACAGCACTGTCGCTCATTTCAAAGATCGGTTTGCTCCAATCAGACAGTCACGACAGCGCAGTCGCGCGAGAAACTTCGCTTTAAAAACTGCGCGGAAGGTTCAACGTTTTACGATCGAGGTAATAAAAAAAAAAAAAAAACGCCAACAAAAAGGCAAAGAAGAAGCAATCCCAAAGGGTAGCAATAAAAAGTGTATAAAAATTCGAGCTGTGGTCTGTGTTATTTGTCATAAAAGTAGCTAAAAATGCTCATTAAAAATGTGTAATCAAAATGTGTATTCTTGAAAAGGCTCAAAGCCAGTGCAAAAAAAATAAATTTAATGTTGACGTCGGCGTCGACGGCGACTTGGACGCTGACGCCATCGTCGACGCAACAAGTTCAAGTGTAGTTTGTATTTGTGTTTGTGTTAATCGCAACAAAATAGAAACAAGTTGTTTGTCTGGCAAAACCCTTAATAATATTTTGTTTAATTAAAGTGATAATTTTTTTCTAGTTGCCAGCGCAGAAATAATTTTTCTGTGGCATTTTGTTTTTGCCTTTAACTCTTTTTCTCGCTCACACACACAAACGCATAAACACAAAAATACACACACAATCACTCACACAAGCAGATACAATTGTAGTTGTTACTGGCTGCTGATTCTTTGACTCACAAATTACCCGAGACGGCAGCCAGGCAGCGACGCAAGCAGCAGCAGCAGCAGTGAAACTGTTGTCTGTTCCACACAGTTCCATCGTTTCCATATCTGGTTTTCCCTTTCCATTGCGCGGCATGCTCATTGGAATGCGAGGAGCGGGTTTACTTCGTATTCCGTTTTCCAGCCGTACCGCGAGCCTCAACCGGTGTTTGTTTTCTGATCGAGCGCGAGAACGAGAGCGCCGCCTCTCTCGCTCTCTCTCTCTCAATCTGTGCGATAAGAAATAAAAAAAAACGGACCGCACTATCAAAATAAGCAAACAATCGGCTAAAAGCCGTGTTAAATTAACCGGGCAACAACAACAAATGGAAGGCAAACAAACACAAACAAGAAACTCATTAAGGCGTTGTGCCGTTTAACGGTAGTGTGTTGTTTTTTCTCTCTCTCTCTCATTTCGAGTTTGTGGTTGTTTTTCGTATTTTGTCTCTGTTTATTTTGCTTGTCAAACATCGAATTCAAGGCAATTTTTCAGGTGTCAGCCTTTATTTTTTGTTTCTTGTTTTTTCCCATCGAGCTTGTCACCTTTTTTTTAGAAACTTTTGGCGCGCCTTTGTTTTCAATAATTATCGCGAAATATTACAAAACATACAAAAAAGAACAAGAGAGAATGCAATATTAATAACAAACAAAAAAAAAAAAGCGAATGTTCTCCATGTGATTCAACGATTTTACAAATTTTAATCTGGATATAAGCAAATTACGTGTTTCAAACGCATCGAAATTCTGGATATAACCCACATTTTTTACGAACCGATCCACTAATATGGAACCAGCGATTTTAATTGGTAAGCTGACCCGGGAAATAAATAAATAAGGTTGCCTAAGTCCGATATAGAATTGGCAATAAAATTGATTTATTATCATTTAAGAAAAGCTATTTTACTTACCTTTACTTTTACTCTTCCCATTTTATTGAACTAAAATAATGATAAAACAGAATAAGTTATGGATAGAAACTTGCTTTAAAATATTATCAAACAATATCCAGTATATATTATATATTTTTAATGTTTGGTGATCTATGTTTATAATTTAAAACTCATAAATTCGCTGGCTACAGGTTTTTTCTTATATATCTCCTCCACTATATTTCGAATCGTCGTTGTTCGCTTGTCCAGTCAGCTGTAGAGATTGCTAAATATTATTAACAAAATAAGGTACAAATATAGTTAAAAACTATTAACCTGCTCGAACAAAGCATTCATTTAGAAGGAACTTAAAATTATGTTTACTTGTCTGTGGACTTATTTTAAGTCGTTTACAACATCCATTCACTTGTCTCGAAGTACTTTGAACATTTGCCGGCAGAATAAACACTTTTAGCAATTCAGATCTTACAAATTACTCTTGTCTTAGTTGTCCCAGCTTGCTTGTAATGTTCCGTGTGCAGGAATTGACTTTCTTTTTTTTTTTTTGTATGATTGAACACCGAGAATCACAATTCTATTATTAGTTTTAACATATTTTCATTAAAATATTGAAAAATCTGATTTTGCTAAAAATTATCCGCTTATTGTGGGACTTCAGAAAGAAAAACTGTTCTAAGCATTCTAGAAAAAGAGCTCAGGTTGTCTCATGGGAATTCTGCACCAGGATTTCGAATACAAAGGATTTGACTAGATTTATTCTTAATATGCCGAATTAAAGTGCTTGTCTCTTTGCCAAAAAGAACTAAAAACTTCATATCTATCTACGTACAGTATTTATGCATTCATGAAAACACATTTTAGAAAAACTATTCGAAACTGTTTCGATGTTGAAATAGTTTTTTTTTTAATTGAAGTACCAATTTCTCTTCGATAAGTAGTGTTTAGAATTAATATGTTTGCATGTTAATGTTATTGGAATCTACTCAGATAAACACAGCATTGATGGCGAATGTTAATTAATGATCTGGTAGCTAGTAAGGAAATCGTTAACACAACTTCAGCAATGCACTTTGGGAAGCAAGAATCCAAATGGAAAACCATTAAATATGTTGGAGTAACAAATTGCAAGCTGTAATCTTGAGTAATTTTTTTATGGGCGTGAGCATGTTGCATTTGCTTGTGTGGCGACTGCCCCACATTTAGAGGCCGGCTGACAGACAAAGAGACAGATCAGGCAACAGATGGGCAGACAGACAGAGAGTGTGGCCAAATGCAAATGCGCATTCGCATTCGCATTCCAAAGCAGTCAACGCCGCCAGCTGCTTGTCACAGGCCAACTAGAAACACAGAGGGACCATACACTCTGAAAAAATATGCCAAAGAATCGGATTTTTTAATTTTTACGTTTTAAAATGCGCAATTCTAAAAACTTGTATTGATATAATAATCCTTTCATCTCTGAATTATATTGTTATGAATTTGATATATATGTATATATATATACAGATGGAATGTGTTCATACACTCTAAAAAAATATACTCAAAAAAATTGTATAGGTTTTAAAATGTCAAATTTATTAAAAATGTTAATGTCAATATTAAAATGAGTTTCTATCGTTAGTGTCAAAATTCCTTAATTCTATCTTTAAAGTGCGTTATTTATTTATTTAAAATCGACGAATATAAATCAGCGCAGACAACAATATTTAAATAAAAGTTTAAAATATTCAGTAAAGTTATAAAATATATTTTTTCACACAATTTATTATTATTTTGCTTTCATTATTTTAATATATTTGAAATTTGTTTCTAAAGGACTTTATTGATTTAGTAATGTTTTAGTAAAAGTAAAAAGAAATTATATTTTAGTATAGAATTAAATAAAGTATTTTATAGGTTATCACTTTTAAATAATATAGGAACTTAAAAATTATTTGTAAAAAATAAAACCTAAGAGTTACAAAATATTTCGATAAAGAAAAACAAGAGAACTTGTAGGTTGCATAGCGATTTTTGACTTGAACTTGGTATTCTCAAATCGACTTTTTTTTTTTTTGTGAGTGTAAATACGCATAACAAATAGTACCCGCGTACAAGCAAACACAGCCCGAGACCAAGCTAAAAACCCACACACGAATGCGGCAAATGGCAAACACAAATTGATGCGGTTCGGAACCGAATCGCGTCTCAATTACCGATAGATCCAAACAGCCCACAAGCGGTCGGATCTCATTAGTGAGCGGGTTACGCAGCGGGGCGAAGCGAGAAAGGGATTGCAGCTAACTATATATATATATATGTATTTATATATGCGTACATCTATCTGTATTTGGAATATTACAGTTGTGTGTGGTGTTTATAAAGCGAAACCACCGCCACTGCCGGCAATGGGAACACACCCGCTGCTTGTCTGAGATCATTAAATGCTCAGCCAAATGAGCTGAGCGAGAGATGCAGATGCCCACTCCAGCTATGTGTGTGTATGTGTGTGAGTGTGTGTGTGTGCGTGTGTGCGTGAATGGGGTGTGTGCCCGTGCCAGGCGTGTGCAACATGTGGTCGCGTTCGTGGTTGTGCTCGATGCGAGCTGACAACTGTCTGTCTGGGCTGGTGTAAAGAAATTGTTTCTCAAGAAATTAAACACACAATTGGGGGAGGGAGTAGTGGGCTGCTGATGATGACTGCTGTCATCTTCTCCTTCACTATTGTCAATGGGGTTAATTTGACCGGGTCCACACACACATATACAAAAATGTGTGTGCGAGAAAAAAAACTAAACGAAGCTCGAACTGCTGTCAGGCAATTTTTGGGCAACCAATGTGATAAGCTGGAAAAATGTGTGTCATCGTGTCTCATATATCTCTGGGACCATAAAGAAGTGGAGGGGTTCTGCGGAAGCTGAGGGAAAGAGCGATTATTTTAAATAAATAAAATAAAAGGTCTTTCTTATTATATTATATTTTCTTATATATTAGTTTAATTATCAGCTGTATTTTTTCTTAGATAACTTTTTACCCATAATTAATTTAGAAACCTATTATCATTACGACTACAAGTACAACCGAAATGTTTTGTAAAGCTAAAAATGCTCACTGCGAACTTTCTTTGGAACTGGACAATCTCAATACTATTTTAAATTGCTTTTAGAAAATCTTCATCTAATTCCATATTCAGAAAATAATTTAGGACAATTAACTTCATTCTAAAAATCTTCCAAAAAATGGCCATACCAACAATACAGAATCACCTTCCCTATTATTGTTACTGGAAATGGTCATTGATTTTAGCTAATGTAGAAACTCTTTTATTTGATTTTCAGAGACTCTCACATATAAGTGAAAACTAGACTCCTTAAGAGGTTCGCATTGGTCCTAACGTTTTAACAGTCTCCTTGCATCCTATGCTCAATTCTTTGTTCATGGTAGTGTAAAAATTTAAATTTGATCTATCAGATCATCGGTCAGATCATCATATACTCGATAGTGTAAAGTCTATTTATAGAATCATGTTTACTTGCTCCATTCTGAAAAACTCGCATTTGTTGACTTTTATCGCAAAAGCAAACTTGCACTCGAACGTGACAACTCATTGTCTTTTGTATTTGTATTTGTATGTCGTACGTATGCGAACACAGATACGGATACAAAAGACAATGAGTCTATGTATGTAGTAAGTATCTTTAAACTAATAGACAGCTGTACTTACAGGTAATTGTTGAGAACAAGCTTTTGTAGCTGTTTTAGTTAATGTTGAATATTGTTCGTTACTCAAAATAAACATTGAGCCGGCTGACAACAGTTGGATTGATGTTCTCCCACAGGAGACGGTCAGTCCGTCAGTTTTCAATGGCAATGTTGTCTAATTAGAAAGTTTGCCTAACCAATATGGAAAATTGCATAGCCAAACAATTGTTAAGGTAAAAGCAAGACCCGAGTGAATGAGTGAAATGTTTGCAAAACTCACTTGACCATAAATGTTGATATTGGGATCCATTGACTGCCGAGTAAGGCCCACCGATTTGTCTCTGACGCGAAGAGACAAGCGCGAGAAACCGCATTGAAGCATTACAAATCATCGCCTGCAGTGGAAAACTGATCGCTTACAGATGTTTACATATATACAAGATATATACAAATATATATGCAGTTATCTCTCTCCCTGTGTAAAGATCCCTTTCTCTTTTTCTTCGCTGTATTTGCTTCGATGCACGCAATATCGATCAATGTGACTGATAAGACGGTTTGAGTTATGAATTGAATTAATATTGAGGGTAGTGCGGTCACTCAGTAACTTGTGGAGCATATAGATTGGCTGGGTGCACACACACACACTGATGGACTGACAGACTGACTGAATGAACGAATGATAGAATGACAAATGATTGAGCTTGAAGCTTTTTTATGGGCTTATCAATAGTGGCTCAGCACGCAAGAGCTAAAGATCGCAGATTATAGATAAATTGGTAGACGAATTACTAAAGAAATTTGCAGCTCACTTAAACTATTTGAGTATTCCATTAAACAGTAAACGCTGTGCAAACAAGCAACCAAGTTGATATAGACTTGATGTTAATTAAATATATACATACATAAGACGCATTGACATTGAAACACTTTCGCCTAGCGAAGAAGCTATTTGAATCAGGTTGCTTCAGTTGTTGCTTGACAAGCAGTCTCCATATATGCAAAATAAAATAGCAACAATAACATCAGTTTCCACATTGAAATTTTTAATTTATTGTCTTACACGTTTTTTACGCTTTGCGTGATTTGCCTATAAGATACAGATAATTCAAGTTGCATAACGATCGATAAAATTCACAAAATGTATACAAATAGAGGAGAGCTAATCAGCTGTGTTTATTATTCTTCATCTTTATGACGCACTTAAAGTGTGACCAAAAGCAAATAAACAAATGAAAAAAGCAGTAAAAAATTATCGCAGAACAAAACTAGCAAGATATATTCGTATAGTAAATAAACAAAAGAGCAGCTCCATGGCCAGGGTCAACATTTCTGCCGATTCAATTATTAAAGCTTCTGCTCCTTGCCAACTGTGAAATAGAAACAAACAGTTAATTGCCACAAATTAAATGCCAGACACCAGATGCTGTCTGTATCTGTTGATATATATTTAATTGTGTACTTTCGTTCATTTCAAGTCATGTTTGTATGTCCAATAAATTCGAGAGAGCGCTGTCGTATAAATTAATAACACATGACTGGGGCGTATTCTCACGCTTCGCTGGGAAATGTTACGACAATGCAAGCTACAAATGTCCTATCAATTAAAGTACGACATTGGGAATGAAAAAGTTAAAAGATAACATTCAAAAGTAAACGCTTTCGCACTGAAAAAAATATACAAAACACAACACATTTTAAAGCCAGACGAACGCCTGAGTTGCTGAGGAGTCAGGCAGGTGCATTTGCCCGCAGGCACAAGAGAACCATAAGGCCTAAGTGGGCCTTAATAAGCCCTAGGAGAAGCCAAAGTGAATGGCAAATAATCGGAGCTGCAAAAATTTTACGCTCAAGCCAAAGTGCTCGCAGTACAAAGATGATGCGGTAATTGCTTGAATGTTGCTGAATTGTAAGAGTTGAATCCAATAGACACGAACTTAAAAACGATGTAATTAAAGAGGTTTCGAATATCTTGTAATTGCAAATATATTAAAATATTGAATATATCTTATCAAATACTTCGTAAGCCATATCTGAAATAGAGATGGACGTGGGACACCACGAGTTCTTTTTAAAAATCTCGGAATGGAAGAGCTCTTAAATGACAACCATTATTACGGTATAGAACGGGCTACAATACCATACCCAATACATTTCCGAAAAGTCCCGACAATTCTGATCAATCCCAATATATTCAAAATGCACTTTAAAAAGCATATACATAACTTTTTAGGATGTGTTTTATTATATTAAAAATTTGGTTCATACACAGTTACAGTTAAGGTTTCGAGTATTTTACAGAAATTAAAATATTAAGAAAATAATACAAGAAATAGTACTCAGTGAGCAAATAACGAACATTTTGAGTGAAAACTTTAAAGAAAAATGATTTTTCAATTGAAATTGAATTGATTAATTGAAACCATGTTAATTTTGCATAATCCACGTATGCATACTAATTAGGCAAAATGCAACATCTTTAATCAGTTAATAGACAAATGCAATCTAACAAATATTTACACAAAATATTTCATTAAAAATCTACAAAATCAGGACAACAGCTTCTTAGCGCTAGATAATGTTCACAATTCAATTTCAATTAGACAATTTCTTAAGCATTTTCTTCAACTTTCATATAATTTTCGAGTGCTATTTTAGTAAATACGCAAATTACTGAAGAATCATGAGATGAATTCTTGAGAGCCGGGATGGCAGTATGAACATTTTCATACGTGTGTATTAAAAATGGAAAACAGCTATGCATTTAAGTTCCGCAATATGGGAGAATGAGTATGTGGTCTTAAGTGCTGCTGGCCTGGCCAGAACCAGTTTATGTTCAATTACCAAATAGCCGTTTCTTGTTTTTCGTCTTCGTCTGAATTGGAGAGTCTCCACTTCAGTGTCGTCATTATCGGCGCTCGTAGTATTTGTCAGCTATGTTGCATTTAATGTACGACTGAATGAATTAAGCGATAAGTAAATCCAATTATCCGTAGCATTAATGAATGCGTAAAATTTAAGCAGCAATCGCAGCATTTTGTCAGCTCACCAAAAACCTCCCGCCTAAGTGAATTCGTAATCAATTCTGAAGAGGAACAGACATCGGCACACAACAGTTTGCCAACCGACCCCGCTGAATGGTTAATAAGGCGTTAAGTGTTTCGAGTGGGCCGTTGGCCAAGATATGACTAAATAATTTAATTAATATTTTGAGATAGACAAAAGTGTGGCTGCTGAGTCACAAATAACGTAATTGCAAAATGCACTGTCAATCGTCAAGTACTTTTCAAAAGAGTGAGTTCGACTACAAGATACCGTGAACTTAGCTGTTCAAAATGTTATTTTATTGCCAAACTTAAGCATGCGTAGAAGTGCTCTCGTTTCCAACGAAAGAAGAGCAAAAAGAGAATTAATTCTGTGCATACATTTACTCACAAGCCTGAGTTGAAATCGTAAACATTAAATATCAATTGGAAGTGTGCCTCTATTGCAATCGGAAACAGATATGTATCGATATTCGCAAAACGTGACCAGTTACCCATAAAATGCAAACAAATTTTATCTGCCCGGGGTATACGAGAACTTATATTGCAAAATCTTTAGCTCTTAAAATCAAGCGACATTTATAAACCGACTTTATCCTGATAAATTATATATATTGTATGGTGTGGGAGATCTGCCTTTTTAATGGGCTTTCAGGTATAAATAGTATACAAATTATTACAGCAGTAAAACTGCCCATGTGCAAATGTCGAATTTGATATATTTTGACCGTTCTATAATTTATTAAACAATAAATCCAAACCAACCTTGGATTAATGACCGGCCATCATCGGCTGTTCGCAGTTATCTCAATTGGGGCATTAGACAATTCATCCAGCAAGGGTTAAATTCCATTTTTTAAACCTTTTCTCAGGCGTGCTTCAATTGAGCGTTTGCATTAATGAGTATTGCAAATTAATTCAAAAATAATGTATTTGTATTTTCAAATGAAAATTGATCTATTTAGTAGGTTTTTGGATCTTTAGTCGGCAAAGCTACAGCTGGGCAACATTATTTTCGATAGATTCTAATATCGACATGCAATGCAAACTCGACAAGAATATTGTCACAGTCTGAAAAGCAAGATTGCATGCTAATTCCCTGTGCTGGCCATCCGGCAGCAGTATATATGCAAATCTGCTGGCACTCAATGTCGGAAGTGCTGGCCAAAGTGTAGACCGAGCTGTGGAGCTGCGACTGTAAAAAGCATATTTGTAAAACAAGAAAAATGAATTAAAACTTCCGCTTGCGCGCGCACCGCAGACCCGTGCCCGACAGCCATAACCAAACACCCAACGAACCAACAAAACCAACCAACCAACCAACCGACGCGTCAGTCTCAACGATGGCGAAGGCGTCCAAATGCCGCGATGGAGGTGGGCAATTGTGGGGGCTTTGACTCTGGCTGCCTGCTTAAAGACGAAGACAGAGACATAGACATGACTTGGGTCTTGTTGTCCCCCACGTTGATAAGCATTTTGGCAGCATTCATTTTAGGTAACGTCAAGAAACACTCGCAAAGTGTTGGACATGCTGGTTGCTGGTTGCTGGCTGTTGGCTGCCCCCCTTTGGAACAGGTTTTCCCATGATCTTCTGACATTTTTCGGCGGCTATGGCACGCATTGAAATGCAGTCGGTATACTAATTTATGCGGGCCAAAGTTGCCTCAAATGTTTGTTTTGAATGATGCATTTAATTTGCTGTTGCTTGTTCAAATGGTCTCTCTTAATATGGGAACTTTGTGTGTCGAACCATTAACAGGCCATACACGAAGTCTGAATGAGCGCCATTGAGAACTGTGCCGAGCTTATTAACCAGGTGAAGAGTTCATTTGCAGAGTTCAAGAATTTTTTTTTTATATTTTCGTTAAGAAGCTTTCAAACGTTACGAAAATATCTCAATATTTGTAATTCATTCATGTGATTCATTTATTGAATGAGCGCTAGTCAAAATTGTGCTTTTGATTATTAATCAGGTGAAGAATCAGTTTGGGCAAAAATTTATTGAGTTTTCCCTTATAAAAGTTATTTAATTTATTTCAATTGCAAAATTTTTTCTGAAAAATCAGAACATTTATAACAATTCGATTACTAAACGTAAGATATAATCTTGAATGCTTTATTATTTATCATTGTTTGCTTAGTTAATGTCTGAGTGAGCAGCAGACAGAAGAGTTATTATTGCACAGGTTGAGGAAAAATTATTTTTTTTATTTTGAGTTTTCCGGTAACAAGCTTAAAAAAGTTATTGAAATTAATTAAAATGCAAATTACGAAAATATCTGAATATATATTATAATAAAAATATTTAGCGGAATAGATGTGTTATAATAATTATTCTGAACGGATATAAATAGCGTTTAAATTAATATGTTCAATTGTACAGTTGAAGAGCTATATTTTTATTTGAATGAAATGTCTTTATTAAAGCACTCTTGAAATGATAAGAACAATATTATGCGCATACTGGCCAATGAGCTTTTATCCAATTTATCGGTAAATCCACATGGAACAAGTATAATAAAAAAACTGTACTTATTCTAGTTCACATCGTTGATTCAATTCTAGCACAATTGAGTAGAACATCGCTCAGTATTTGTATTCAGCTACTCTTTTTTCTTGAACCTTGCAACTTTTTTATTATTTCTTTTTATGGAGCAGCGCACAAGAAAGTAAAAATAAGTAAAAGGCAACATGGGTGCATGAAACAGTGCAAATAATATATGTACATATTTTTGCTGGCAAGATATAAACAAAAAATAGCACAACAAATTAACCCAATCTAAAAATCCAGGAAAACAAATCGAAATTCGCGTCACATGCGACGTTGTCACGTACTACAACTAGCCGATACAAGTGTCGGTAATCGAACTTCGCGACGGCAATAAGTCTGATAAAAAGTATGCTTTTGTGCTACTTATAAAATACCAGTCACGCGTACATGCCCAGTAAATAGAACGACAAAAATGTTTTTACTCAATAAATATGCTTTTACAGAACATATGTGTTCATAAAAAAGAAGAGTATATAATACGCATGTAGGCGATATGTTTGGTGTTATGAATGAAATTAAAAATCATGGTTATCATGCTGGTTCATTTCATGGCGGTGGGTGCATTTCCCAATTGGCATATAAAAGCCCAGCGACAAAAGCCAATTAAAACTGAAGCTGCCGGGGGTCATAAACTAAGCTGGCAAACCGGCTTTATGAAATTGTCATTATAAACTCCAGCCCGGCGAAGGCAGTGGTGCGTGCAAACAACAGTAAAAACTCAACTAAGCAAAAGTTTTCTTGCCAACAAAAATATTGAATAGCGAAGAAGAAAGCTTATCTTGGGCAAATCGAATTTGAAATACCCTTGCCGACTAGAGTTAATCAGCTGACACTAAAATTTTAATCGCGAGCTTGAAATATTATTATGTTTTTGTGTGATTTAAAAAATAAACTTTGCTTATATGTTCTCTGTTTCTCAAGTGGATGTTAACTGAATATTCAACGTTTGAATATTTATTATGTCTATGGATACTTCGAATATCATTCTTCAATCCAATGTTCCTATTTGGTTTATTAGCTAATTGTGTGAAACACATATACATATGTTTCTCAGTATCTTAATATTTATATTCACATATATTCACAATTTAGCTTGAAACTCATCATCATTGGTGTTTCTATCTTGTTTAAAAAACGTTTGATTGAGAGCAAAACTTTCGACTGTTTGTTCCTTTTTCATTGCTATATTTATAAATAGTGATATATCAGTTTGATGCAGATACCTCTGTTGTCTTTGGTTACAAAAGTAAAGCGAAGAATGAATACCAAGTTTCATTAAGATAGCTTTAGAACTGCCGGAACTTTGCTCATATTAAAATTGACCGACTCTATATCGGCTCGAGTAGTGTCTATAATATAGACATAACATAGAAATATCTTTAAATGCGTAACAAAATTGAAAATAAAGTTATAATACACTCGACAAGGGCATAAAATGTCAACTCTCCAAGTGTCGACTTAACATGCAAACGATAGCAATCCATGCGAATTCCAAACAAAACGAAACATTAAGAGTACGTACATATATATTTATATAGATATATATTAATATATATATTTATTTTGCTTTTCTGTCTAAATTTCAATTGTATGTATGTGACATTGATTCAATCAGTTTTCACTCAATATCCAATTAAATTGTATGACTTCCATAGCATTTCCCAAAAACTTATGTGGGTATTATTTGCACGGGCGCAGTAACGTTTTTGGCAAACGGGGGCTTGAATCGTATTTGTGCTCTGAACCCATTAAAATTGGAGAAATGGGGTGAATATAATTTCAGAAATCTGGAACAAAAAAATTAATATTAATAAAATTCCATTTCAAACTACGGAATAAAATTTTAATTTGTGTAGACTAACTCCGAAATGTCAGGAACTTAACTCAGAAGTACAAGGGTATGTAATTTTCGGTGTGCCTAAAATAGTAGTTCTTTCTTGTTAAAACTTTAAGCATATTTATGTACATTTAAATTAGTTTTCACTAAATATCCAATTAAATTTTATGACTTTTGTCGCATTTCTGAAAAATATGTGCACGTGCGGCATAGTAACTTTTCGTAATATATTTTGGAAAATTCCCATCTAAACCCATATAAAGTTCAATCACATATATTTTTCGAGCACCAATCGTGCTATCCTATGTGAGGTTACAGCCCCCTGGCTACGCCCTTTATTATAAAAAGAGTAATGTACAAAGTACTCCTATTATATCACGCTCATTAATCAAAATAAAATATATACGTGGTTGTTTCTCTTTTATGCTGCTACGCCCAGAATTTCAATTTCGGTTCATATTATTGTCGAATAATTAACGAATCGGAACGAGTACCCATTACCGCTTGCTGCTAGTAGTGTTAAGTCATTTACATCGGAGGAATGATAGTGCTGAATGAGCGTTGCTTATCATCGAATTGAAAGTGCCATGGTAGAGTTCCTTCAACTTTTCCATTTTTCTTGCTGTTGTGAATGACACACATACAGCACAGACACAGACACACACATACACACACACAAAGCACACACATAGCTCACAACACACTCAAACACACACTCATTCGGTTGTTTACATATACGCATAAAGTACAAATATACAAATATTTGTTACGGTAGTCTCTGTCAGTATGCATTTGTGTTTGTGCGTGTGTGTGTGTGTGTGTGTGTTGTGTATGTTGTGGGACCAGGGAACATTGCGTGTGTCTGGTGTTGAACCACAACAGGCAAGGGATCGCGTCAGCGGCACATGCCACAAACGCGGGTGTTCAACAGCAAACAAAATGCGGCGCATTGCCGTTTGTTATTTTGTTTACAATAAATACAAATTATTCCATATACCCTGTACCAACAAAAATGCTAAATATTTAATAAAAAGAAATTTCACAATTGTTCAAAAAGATCCCAAACAAGTAAAATGAAAATATTTACATATTTATATAGAATTGTATACATATACGGATACGTATATGAAACCATATGTGAATTTTGGCTAGTTTTTTGTTTTGTTTAGACAATGCGGAAGTGCAGGTTTAATACGGATATTATTGGAGAAGACGTAAAAAATAAAGCTATTATAGATGTTTTATGTGCACTGAAAACTCTGCAAATGCTAGTTTCAATACATGATTTAGCAAACAAAGGTTTTTAAATGTAAAAAATAAGGGATAAGCTGTTATACCTCTAAGGTGATCAACATTAAATGATTTGAATAATTTAAGTAATTTTGAATAAATGAAAATCTTTACCATTTTTTGTAGACTGCCATGAAAATGAATTAAATTTTTATCAGTCTTAGTAGTTGGTTCCCAGTCTGATATCTATTTGCCGGTGTTTTCTCGAAATTTGGTGACTTTAGTTTATAAAATCTGTGGTTAGGCGAAACACTCATATTTTGGCAGTAATGTTGTATAATTAGTTCGTAGCATTGCTCCAACTCGAAAAGATCTAAATGTCTAAATCGGAAAGTACTAGTTTGTGAACATTGCTGCAAACCTTCTTTAACAATAATCAGGGTACATACAGGGTAACGCCTAGCCGACTATTTCGTCTCGGGCATTGTTTATTTATTTTATATTTTCTCACTAAGCTGTAATTTCTGTTCAGATAGACTGTGGATGATTGGAAAAGTGATTTCTCTAAGAAATAAATAACATATACATACGCAAGTGCTTCCCCGGTATAAATATGTATGTATGTATTTGTACAGAGGTGATTGATATCTTTATCATTATTATATTTCTACATTATAAAGAATATGAATATGCTTGATCTGATAGCGCAAACATAGTGTTTAAACCATTTTTGCAAATCGCACACAAAAATCCCATAAAATATTAATCATTTTTGCAATAACTTTCACGCTTTATGTTCAATTTAAATGTCAATATATCACATATTATTTTTCGAAATTGCAACGAACTCAATAAATAGTTGCACATTTGAGCTGTTGAATAAGTCAGCAAAGTTTTTAAGCAATCTGAGAGGTAAGTCCAAAGCAAACACAGATTGATGAGTATCAACTTCCCTACAGCACACAAGACAATTAAAATGTAAGCAAAATGCCAATCAGAGGCTCATTTTCTGTTTTTGACTGACAAAACGGGTAGCAAACATTATGTCTTATGACATTCAGTCCAACTTTTATTTTCAAACAAAGCTAAGATTATTTTCATTTGATGTCGGATCTGGGAGCCATAAAATGCCGATTTATTGTTTCTTAATTGAAAGCAATAAAAATGTACAAAAGCGACAACAGCAAAATCAGCAACAACAATAACCAACCGTCTGTTGACGCTGTGTGGGCGTTATGGATGTGAATTGTAAGCTGAAAATATCCAAACTTTGGAATGGAACCACGAATTGGAGGAGATACAAAATTCACAAAAGCTCGGATCCAAATAATCACAATTGTATGGGTAGTAATGACATCAGTCTGTCAGTCTTCCACTATTCAATTGAATCCAATTCAAGTCAACTCAAATTATTTATGGCAAAAATTTTAAATTTTTTTGTTGCCTGTTTGCGGTATTTGGTTTTCAATTTGCCATAAATTGTTATTGAAATTTAAATTATACAATGCTCAGCTGAAAAGCAGCAACAAACAATTTTATGGGTATTAGCTTTGATGTTCAACGGTTCTGTTTCAGTTGTCACAGGTATTAAATTCGTTCTCAGTGATTCGCTTCTTCAACTAATACTCATGCAACGAATCTTTAATGAATAGAGATATGCATTTGCTTTTGACTAAATTTTTTGGTCTTAATAGAGACTTTGTAACGATACTTTGCTTGCAAAACCGGTTAAACACATATTTACTTGTCAACACAGAATTTGTTCAAAGATTCGTTTATTTTAATATGTATATTCAAACGCTGTTTCCACAATATTGACCTTCGCATTAAAGCATTTCGGTCGGAAGCAAGAGAAATTTGGTGACAAACTAGGCATCATAAGCTACCTTATAACCGAATCAAGTATTTGCTCATACTCAAAAATATCTTATGTATAGTATGGCTAGATATTTATTCATTTGAATTTTCGAATATTTACTTATTTCCATATTCTATGTTGTTTTGAAAGTGAAGAAGTAAATTTAAAAGGCATCTGTTAGGTAAACAAATAAAACTAAAGTTCTTAATTGAAAAAAGAACGCACTGATCTGAAATTAAAAAATTGTAAGACAATTTTTGTCGGAATATATATATACATATGTATAGAAAATGCTTGTTATTGCAAGCAAGTGTTTGGTAAACTTGAAAATATGATTATCGTCCGTATCTCTTGGCCGATCATTATGATAACAGTTTTTCAGATAACAGTAGATCTATGTTGTGATAAGGAATATTCCTACCAAATTGATAATAATTAAAAAGCTAAATTTTTTAAATAGTGTCATTTATGTCCATATATAACTGTAACCGATTTTTATCGGCATTACTATTAAAAGATTTTCAATTGGAAGTCAATCGTGTAAAACTGTCACATTGGTCTACCGTTGAAATAATATTTTACAAATTTTTCTGGGTATACCAATAAATTAAATTAAACTTGCTACTAATATCAGCGAACCAACTTTGAGCGAAAAACTTTTCCCAGAAATTAAAAAACAACAACAATAGAAAATAATAATTTCTTGCAGCAGCAGACAGCAATTTGAAGACAACTTGGAAATCAAACAGCAGTGGCAAAAAAATGAAGACAGAAATCCGAAAATATTTCCTCGTAATCAGAAAGTGCAACTTCAACTCCATTTGCAAATGCAATTGCACTTGCTGGAGGGGAGACAACGAAATTACGGTAATTGATACTGAAAATGATGCTTCTCTATGCTGGGATGCTGATGAGACACTTGCCTCCAGTCATCTTCAAGTCATCAGTTTGCTGCTGCTGTGATGACGCAGCAGTTTGTCATGGCTTAGTAAATTTCATTTAATTGCCCCTGGCAAAGACGTTTGCTGTGTGCCAGTTTCTGCAGAGCAATGTACTCGGTTGACGAGACGTCAGAAGCTCAAGCTCATTTGAGCAGTCTCTAAGCTCGATTAATGCAAATAATGGAATTTCATTAAATTAGCAAACGACACGCTGAAAACATATTTCTACAGCTCCGCACACACAAAGTGTATTAATTAATTGATGGGCAGCCATTGGAAATTGCTACTGGACCCTCGGAAGTACTCCTCAATGGATGCTTGCATTGACTAACGATTTTCCTACGTGCAATGTCATAGGCTATTAGCTGGAAACGTGGAGTCCTTGTACTTGCTGGCTACGCACTTTACAGTTGGCCACATTTGTGGGTCACATGCAACAGATTGTCCGCCCCCAAACCCCGTCACTTGCAACGAGTTTGCAGCGCCGCGAGACGTCGTTCAATAAACATGAGTGTATGAGTGGCATGTGTGTGTTATGTGTATGTGTACGTGTATGTGTGTGCTTAGGTGGCTCACACTAACAAAATAAGCCACCAATTAGTTTGCACAAGCAGTTGCCCTCATTTATGTGGCAATTAAACACCTTTAAATCCGCGTAACGTGCCACAAACTGTTGTTGCACCTATGTATATAGGCAATATACATATTTCTGACACACAGCAACCACAATCCTGGCAACCTTGGAAATCACTGCTGAATGTTATTATAAAATGCGCTTACTTATTGATGATTATGGCATGTTGATTGGATTTTTGACGAGTTGTCCCCACAATTCAATGCTCAAGTGCGCATATTTAGGCTTAAGAGATTACATTTCATTTTATGTAAATAATATTAATTCAATTTAAATTTATCTTACACTTGGCCACTATTTACTTTCCCTTTATTAATTAAATTGAATTTGATAGACGACTTAAGTAGGCTCAATTGATTTCTTTAGACACACGCTGCGTCCTGAAGGCAACCCTTGTAGCAGAAACAAATCGTCTCACCTTTTTAACCAACTGTATTTGTTGGAATAAAACCGGTTTAATATTTTCTGCAGATATTGGATTTACACCACATATCCGCTATCCGCACAACTGACGTGTTTTTCCATTCCAATCATGTCTAGGTAATTGTGTTTGGGCTGTAGTCAACTTGGAAATGAGTTGTCACAGCGCTTCGGTTGATTTTGATGGTCTGATGTAGATGTTGACAAGGATTGATAACGTGTCCTTTGAACCAACATCAAGGTTCTGATCAGCTCTCACGCCTGCCAGACTGCAATCCCATTGCGTCAACCCATTTGCTTCAAAATGACATCATCTACCGCTCCGTTGCCAATTTCTGCTTTGAATTACCATGCTTGTTATTATCATATATTCTAGCGAATGAATATATAAGCGAATGACAATTAAAATAAAATTCCATCCAAATATTCGTGAGAGAATTATATTATAATGTTTAAAAGCACTAATATGCCCGAAAGAAGATAATATTTAACAGAACTGAGAGAACTTAGTTAGAACTTAGTTAGAGAAAAGTTAGGAGTATAACACACAACTTGTGAGTTTCGTTTGGATATCTTGGTAAGATAGTATGATTTTTCAATCAAGAAATAATTTATATAATTAATAAATCTATATATCTCTTCAGAATTTAACTAAACAACTAATCAAACTTTAACTGATTAACTTAAAATCACGCTGTGTGGAAAATATGTCAAATTTAAGTCAGCAATTGTTCAACAACTGTAAACATACTAGATTTATTTTCGAATCGATTGTCAATCAAAGAGAATTATAGATATTCGTGACATAACGAAATTTCAATACTTCGATCATGTATCCACAAACTGCACATGAGTATCAAAACGTTAATCACTCACCCGCAGGCAATCAATAACTGCACTGCATGCCGCTTTGCTAATGGGCAGTTGGCTAAGTCAGGTTGAATGCCGATCCATATGCGAAATAAAGTCGAGCCGCCATCAATCAGCGCTTCGATCTGACGACTAACTGGGCACCAGTTCCTGTGCTCGACTGTAGGCCCAGCCAGCCATATGTGGGTGTAATATACATACATATATACATTATACAGTGTATGCAAAATGTTTGTGCCACTAATTGCATTTTCACACAAAACTGACAAATGGCGCAGACTATTGGAAGCGTTTACTCTGGAACTATCTGTGATATGTTGTGTTGCTTTGTGTTGTGGCTTGACGAAGGCTTTACTAATTGATTTTGAGTCAGTTGGCACGTTTTTGGTGCAGTTCGTTAGCAGAGTTGAGCTGGGCTTGGCCTGACAATAGGTCTAGAAAAACAAAGTTCGAAAACAGGCAACTTGGCTATCGTTGGCACCTACGACGTGCGCTGTTTTATAATACTCTTCGACTAGACAAGCTCTGAGATGGCCTACAATATCACATTAAAGGTGGCCAGTGCAGCTCGAGGTGGGCTTTGAAAAATTGCATATTCTTTGACTAATGTTCCATTTGCATTTGTGTCTTTTCTTTCTGCTTTCCCATTGCAGATGAGCGACAGCACATACAAAAGAAAACCTTTACGAAATGGATTAATTCACATCTTAGCAACACCCAGTGCACACCAGTGAGCGATTTGTTCTTGGACCTGCGAGATGGACACCGTTTGCTGGCATTGCTCAGCACCCTAACACACACACAGCTGGTGAGTTGATCAGTTATCGTAATTTTTAAGAGGCCTATTCAAGTAAAAACTTGAAACTAGAACATAAATACGATTATAAAATTGGAGATAAAAAGTGAACTACATTCCTATATCCGATTTATAAAGCTGGGTTATATGTTAAAACCAATTATTTATTTATGTTATTAATTTAAATTCCCTGTTATTATGTATACAATCTTCAAAACAATATTTTATAACCTTTCAATAGGTTGATCACTATTAAATTAAATTGCTACATTAAAAAAAAAAAAAATAAAGCTGGGTCGGAACATCATTAACTTGTGAGTCGATCTTGGCATATCTGTGTGCCTGTATGAGCTCACTGATCTTAGGGGTGAAAAAGGCTTTAAACTAGACAGCTAATATTTGTTTTTATTATTATTTTAGCATTTAGTCCATTTAGTATTATGTGTTAACTAAACTTAAACGTGAAGTTCTTTCTCGAGGCGTATCTAAAGTGTAATCTGAGTGAAGACACTTAAATGCTGAGTAAAGAGTAGCTCGAATATCCTGTTTGAGCTTAAACAAATATTCAAGGGATGTCAAACCGCTTTGGGCCAGAGCTTACACAAGCATTAGGGTTTTCGTTGTTAGAGAGCAAAAGGCTTGCAGCTCGATATGTATTTATAGAAAGTCTTTCATTTTAAAATTGTGCGTACCCTGAACACATTGAAAATGCGAAAGAGGGTATAATGAAGTTGTGCAAAAGTATGTAATGGGCAGAAGGAATCATTTCCGTATAAGTATAAATAATATAAATAAGATAATATGAATCTAATAAATAAATATATAATATTATTATTATTATAATTGGGGAACCAGCACTGCGACCTATAAGGAGTATTGTGCCCCCTTTCTGAGCCTACAGCTCTTCCATCAATACATAATTTGGTTAGGTGACTTCTCAGTCTACAGTGTCCTGCCAATAGACCGGTGAGTATCCTGAGCCTGTTCTTCCCCATGGATATTACTTGCTTAAATCGATTTTGATTATAACCACTCTGCCCCGCTCCGTTTTCGCCTCTGCCTGTCTTTCTCCCTGATTTGCAGACGTATTGTGTGTCTTCCTCTGCCCCCAAAATATTTAATATAGAAATGATAAATAATATATTTTTGATCATCTCTAACAGCCGAATCCATTTAGCCGGAGCCTAAAATAATAAATTCATAATAAATATCGTAAATCAAGATTATTTCATCGGCAACTGTCACCGTTTCACTAATATCGATAAACATCGATTTTCGATAACAACATAAGATAAACCCGTATCTTGCAAATCGATTTTATTAGATCTTATTTCAAGTTTTGTTTGGATTAAATCTTTTGAAAAAACTTTCAAAAATGTAAATTTAATATTTAAGAGACAATACATTATTTAAAATCAAAAGTGAATAATTAAAGTAAAATTTTAAGGGATATTGTAAATGTAGCAAGGACTGGGGAAACTCAGGAAAAAATCCTTAACACAAAAAATAGTTAATCTTTGACAGCTGAGCTTAGTTATATAGAAAGTAAGTAAGCGATAAGATTTGTGAAAAATAGTAAAATAAAGAACAAAAGAAAAAATATAATGGTCAAGTCTCTGAATTGAATTTATTACTCTACTTTTACCATTTTTGCTTCCATAAAAAATATTAAATAATTTTCAGCTTTGCTCAGAAATGCAAAAAATAAATTAATATATATCTAATATAATATATTGAATGTACACATCGTAAATTGCACAAAGTTTTAAGGTTGTCTGACTTTATCAAAGAAACGGAAAGACAATGAGCTATTTAATTCTGTAATATGCCTAAACTAATAAACCTTTTTTTGTCTGCTTTCTTTGCTGAATAGAAACCCGAAAAGGGTCGAATGCGTGTGCATCACATCAACAATCTGAACAAGGTTATGAAGGTTATCCAAGAGCACGGCGTCAAGTTGGTCAACATCTCCAGTGATGACATTGTGGGCGGTAATCCGAAGCTGACACTCGGCCTTATCTGGCTGATAGCGCTCGAGTTCAATGGCCAGCATCTAGTCAAAAGCCATTCAAGCAATGGCGTTGAGAAATCCCTGTTGGCCTGGGCGAGACAATATACCGAGCCGCATGGCCTGTCGCTCAACGATTTTGCCAGCTCCTGGGCGGATGGACGCGCCTTTCTGATGATATTGGCTGCTCATCTGGACGAACTTGATCTGGAGACGGCGTTGGCTCAGCATGCGCTGCAGCGTCTGCATTTGGCATTTGATTTGGCGCACAGGCATTTTAAGATCGAGAAACTGCTGGATGCCGAGGATGTGCACACCCACAAGCCGGACAACAAGTCCATACAAATGTACGTGATGTGCCTGTACCACGCCATGGAATCGATGCGAGCCAACGAGCGCGACCGAGTGCCCTGCACAAGCATCACGGATCTGGACGAGGTGCCCCTCGACGGCGCCGTCGATCGGGAAGTCTACACATCGGACAGTGCGGCCAGCATGATGGAGCTGAAGCATGGTGTGGCGGAGCCAGCCTCTCTGCGACCACTAAGCACAGCCACGAATGCCAGTGTCGAAATAAGCAGCTATCAGACAGCGCTGGAGGCGGTGCTGACCTTGCTGCTGGAGGATGAGCAGCTGCTGTCACAGGATCTGCCCGATCCGGAGAATTTTCAAGCGGCCAAGCAGCAGTTTCATGAGAACGAGAGCTTTATGCTAAAGCTAACCGAGCATCAGGAGTTTGTGGGCGAGGCCCTCGAGGAGGGCAGCAATCTGATAAATGAGTCACAAAAGAAGGATGGCTCCGGACTCTCGCTGGATGACCAAAACGAGGTCCGTCAGCAGATGGTGCTGCTCAACGAGCGCTGGGAAACGCTCCGTCTGCGAGCCCTCGACATGCAAGCCAAAATTCTGATGCGACTGGCCGAGTTCCAGAAACAGAAACTCGAACAGCTGCGCCAGTTTCTGACCAACGTCGAGGATCGCATTTCGCACATGAGCGACCTCGGACCAACCATAGCCGAGGCGGAACAGCAGCTGACCGAGGCACGCCAGCTGAAGGCGGATTTGTGCGAGCAACAGGAGCTGGTGGACAGCATTAGCAGCATGGTGGTCATTGTCAACGACACCTCCGGCAACTTCAACGATCTGGAGGATCGCTTGAGTGCACTCGGCGAACGCTGGTCCCATGTCGTCAAGTGGATCGACTTGCGCACCGAGAAATTGCAGCAGTACAAGTGCATCTCCCGCTGGCTGGACGCCCGCGAGCAGGATCTGAAGCGCATGGAGAGCCGCGACGTGACCGATGTCGGTGGCATAACGCAGCGCATCAATGAGCTTAACTATTGTGCCAAGGATTTGCTGGAGCTGCAGCGCTATCTGATTGACTTGCGACAGATGGTGGCGGCCACGTTGCAGGATGGCGACGACAAGGGCGAACGGGTGCTGATGCAGCTGGAGAGCTACGAGGACCGCTTGGATGCCCTCAAGCAAATTTTGGAGGTGCAAACGCGTCGCATCGAGACGAAGGGCTTCAACTTTGGACGCGAACGTGCCAGCTACGATGATAGTCGCGTGGTGCGACCCGAGAACTGGATCGATTATCAAATGATTATCCGATTCGGTGAGGATGAGGAGGAGCAGGAGCACGAGCGGGAGCAGCTGCAGAAGCACCTAAAGCTAGACGCACAAGTTGACGGCGATCCGTTGGCCAGCAAGAAGCGTAAATTGCGCAACGCTGACAATTTGTTTGCGTTGGAAACGAAAATCTCGTGTTACTTTTCGCATGTCCAGGATGTGGAGCAGCAACTGCAGCAGCTGCAGCGTCAGAGTTTGCGCAACCAGTGCGACCTGCTCAAGGAGCTTCAGGCGGAGAATCAACGGAGTGCCAGCTCGCTGCCCGAGCTCAGGAAACTGTATGAGGTGTGTGAGCAGGAGGAACCCGGTCGCAAGCTGCTGCTGGAGGCGGCACACATCAAGCAGCTGGAGCAACGCTATGCGGCACTGGGTCAGCGCCTAGCCAGCCAGCACAGCGAGAGCAGTACCCTGTTGGCCAAGGAGCGTTATTACAATAGCTTAACCGGTTTTAAACTGGTGCTCGCCGACTCGCGGGACTGGTATAAGCAGCATGCGGGCAGCGCCAGTTGCCCGGAGCTGGAGCAGCGGCTGAGCCACATGGAATCGCTGGCCACAGAGATTGCCGAGGCCCGTGAGGCCACCGAGGCACTGGACGAACAGCTGCTGGAGTGGAAGCAGGACTTTCGACTGTTCTACGACAGCTGGCATGACATGAAACAAGCCCTACAAGCGCTCATCCAGCAACGTGGTGGCGAGAGCATCATCCGGCAGGTGCAGCTGCTGGAGCAGTTTGCTGACAAGGTGGCCAGGCAGAAGGTGCGCGTGGCCAGCCTCGACGAGATGCAACAGCAGCAACAGTTGCTTAATCAACTGGTCGACGAGCTCGAATCCCTGAAGCCCAGCTACGATCGGGTGCCCGGCCACATGCTCAGCGCAGAGCTGCAGGCCACCTGGCAGCGTCTGCCCGAGCAGCTGAGCGAGCGTGTCATCAAGCAGACCACCGCCATCGAGAACCTCAATCACTTTGTGGCCGAGTACAACTCGATAATTGCGGTGCTGCGCAGTGCGCCCGAAGTGATCCAGGCCCAGGATCTGCGCAAACTGGAGATTGATGTGATAAGTGCGAGGAACTTCAGTGAGATTCTGATCAAGGAGGCGGAACAGCCGCAACGTGATTCGTTGCAGGTACAGATACGCGCACTTAATGTTCTCTACGAGCAGGTGGAGCAACTGCATCAGACCCAGCGACAACAGCAGTCGGCTCTGCAATCGCGCAGCGAAGCCATCCAGAAGCGACTCCAGCAAACAGAGCGCTGGCTCTGTGAACTAGAGGCAAACACGCCCAAGTCAGGCGTGGCCACCATTCGCAACTCTAACGAACTCTTCCAGAGCAAGTCCAAGTTTCAAACGCTCAAGGAGACCTGCGAACGGGAGGCGGCTCAGTTCCGCGAGCTTAACGAGCTGGGCGGTGAGCTGCTGCTGCAAATGGACGAGCTGCCGGAGAAAGGTAAGGACAAGGACAAGGACTCCAAGTACGGCACTCTGGCCAAACAGTTCACGCGCCTCAACGCTCGCTGGACGGAGGTGACGGAGCGGGTGTACGCCAAGACAGCGCTGCTCGAGCACATCTCCACGCAGCTGGGCGAATTCAAGAAGTTCATGGTCAGCGAGACGGGCTACCTGGACCGACTGGAGAACAAGATACGCAACACGCCCGAGAATGCAGCCGATGCCGAGGAAATTATAGAAGAGCTGGATGTAAGTTCAAACTGAATGTCTTCAATATTATGCCAAATGGCCTGAGCCAAGTTTAAGTCTGATCCAGAAGCAAATTAGAAATGCAACATTTTTAAATTAATTTAATTTTTTTTTAAATGTATTCTATGAACTTATAACACATTTTATAAAGTCTCTTCTTACTATTTTAATTCTTCTGAAAATATATTGGTTAATGTGTATCGAATTCGGACTTAAAGCGTGTTTTAGAAAACATAAAATTTAATAATTTATAAAAAAAAAAACCATATAAATGATAATGTACTAAAGGTATAGTTTAATTTTTAATTTTGTTATCTATGGCTAAATTCATCAAAAACAAATACAATCGAAATTCAAATTTTGCATATTTTTCCCACTCTTAAATCAAAATTATAATTATACTATTAATTAAAAAATATTCCTGAATAATTTTTCAAAACGCGTATCCGCAATTCTAGTAGATAGCTTATAACAATTTTGAATAGTTTGTATTGGTAAAACATAAATGTTTAAAAGTTAATTGCTCTTTGATTAGAAATATGTTTTGATTTTGTAGTTTATCTTAAATATATGTGTATTTAATTGCTTGTTTGTCTTTCCTTAAGGATCTGGAGAATGTGCTGCGTGCCCACTCCGACGAATGGTTGGACAAGATTCAAGAAATTGGCAATGAGCTAATTGACAATGAATTTATGGCCGATGTTATGCGTCAGGACATTGACAACATGGTGGAGCGCTGGACGAAGCTGCAACAGCAGGCTAAGAAGCGCACCGAACTGCTCGAGGAGAAGGTCAGCGAGGCGGAGCAGTCCGAAAAAGCTGTCGTTCACCTGGAGGCCTGGCTAACGCGCATGGATGAGATACTCAGCGAGCATCTTGAAAACGATGTGACCATTGAGGATCTGCCCGATGATTTCCAGGTATGTATAAGCTGAATCATCGTTAAATCAGCTGAACTGATCAGATTTAATTATATAGATTTTGGCACGCGAATTCGCCGTGAATGAGCAGAATTTTAAGGATATCATCGAACTGATTGCGGAACACACACGGAAGGGCAAAACTGGTGCCGCCAATCGTCTGCAAGAGCAGCTCAACTTAATGGAGTTGCGCTTTAAGGCCTGCCAGTCCAAGCTCAACAAGTGCACCGCCCCCCAGCCCGCCTATGAGTCGCGCCTGAATCGCGCCTATGGCGATCTACGCAACGTGGAGCACTCCACATTAGTGCTGGATGTCGCCTCGGCGGGTCCTAGCACCGTTCAGGCCCAATATCAGAAGTGCTTGGTAAGTGTTCATTGAATTGAACTTTGAGTAATTTGTTGACTAATTCGATTATTTAGCAAATATATCGCACACTGTCCGAAATCAAGGCGGAAATTGAGAGCACGATTAAAACGGGTCGCCGAGTCTGCGAGGATAAATACACAAAGAGTCCCAAGCAGCTCAGTCAACGCATCGATGCGCTGAAGCATTTGTATAATGCCCTGGGCGAGAATGTCACCCAGTCGAAGGTGTTCCTTGAGGGTCTTCTCAAGCTGGCCAGGCAGCTGGAGCAGTGCTTCGATGGCGCCGATGAGTTGATAAGGCGTTTCGAGTCGCCGCAGGAGCTGCACGATCGCAACTCCATTCTGCTCGAGTTTGAGGATGTGCTCCAGCGCTGTGATGAGCACTACAACGAGTACAGCAAGTCCTGTGATCAAAGCTGCATGCAGGAGACCCGCCAACGCATCGATGGCCTCAAGGCCACCTACCACAAGCTGACCAGTGCTGATATTATCAAGCGCCTCACCGAAATGAAGACAACGCTGCAGAACTTGGATAACATTTCGCTAGAAACCTTAAAGTTAGTAGAAAAGTAGTTAGTCAATGATTGAGATGCCTCTCTGAGAACTACACATGCTGCTAGAGCTCCATTTATATATGTATGTGCAAACTTACAGCTAACATTTCTCAATAGATATGCAAATATTCAATGAGATTAAAGAACTCAACCAAGCCATAGATATACAATTGAGTCCGTGATGCTAACGCGAATAGAATAGTTACAAGGGCATTATAATGGACAGGTTTAGTTAGGAGCGAACATTCTTAGAACCATAAAACAGTCACCAGTGCAGTCCTCCCATTACTATTGCACATAATGCGAAGAATGAATCACTCTTCAAAGAATGCATATCCGAATGTTATTTTATGCTTTAATCAACGGGGAACATATGCTCAAAACCTATTTACAAATATATATAAAAATGAGTGTGAAAAACATTTTTATGAAAAAGAAAAATGTCCAAACTTATTTGCTTAGCACGAAATACAAATATGTACATACAAATACAAATGTATATATATATTTAATAAATAAAACAGCGGCTTCGGACCAAATAAAAAGCATCAGCTAATCCGATGAGCTATTAAATAATTTTCGAGAATATTTATGAAATTTAAGTGCTCACTGCCCTGAGTAAAAAACGAACATATGTATGCGGGGGGCGAAGGTAAAACATACAAAAACAGATTTTTCACGCAAACATTTTTTGTTGGGCTTTTTACACTACCGGAAACACAACAATGACATATATTTTTAACTTCAATGTATTTTATTATATTTTAAAACTTCCACTCTTTGGAAAAAAAATCTACTTCGACGAATTTCATAAACTGTAAATGCCAAAAGCTGACAATAGACCAAAATACTACAATAAAAATTAAAAAGGTGTTTAGCCAACATTTTTAAATGACTCACCATCAATTAAAAAATTAAAAATGAAATAGATCATTCAAAAAGATAGACCAAGAGCCAGCGAAATACCTATTGAAATTATAAACAGATGCCACGAAACAGAAAACAAAAAAAAATAAATAAGAAGAGAGATAAACTTAGTCCACTGAAGGCAATCTTAGGTGCTAGAGATGAAAGTGGTAACATTTGTTCTCTTAAATCTTCTGCATGTAGGAGAAATGTATTCTTTATTTCTGGTTAATTGAACTAATCTATTGATTTCCTCTTGCAGAGCCATGGAGCATGACCTCAAGGAGATAAATGTACCATCAAATCCGGAAATTGAGAAATTGCAGCAACAAGTAATTGCGATTGTTGTGGTGCGTACAAAACGATTGCCAATATAAGAAATACGTAATGCACTAATATTGGAAATGCTTTTAAGGATTATATATACATTTAAATATTTTTATGCTTTCTGTCTGTTTGCTTTTTGAAGTACATCATTTGTATTTAGTTTACCGTTTGCCTTTAAATTCGCTTCATCAATGTATTTCTCTTCAGCACCTTATTTCATTTACACATCCTATTCTAGTTGATGGTTATTGGTTCTTTGCCACCTTAACACCTTTGCACTTTCACTCCATATTCCCACACACCTACACACTCGAGGTGACAAGTTCGCACTGTATTATTTTATCGCTGAAGGCAAAACTCTTATTTCTGCTTGCACTCTGAAATCGATTCAAATTTCGAGCTCGTTTTTTCTTTTCTGCTTTACTATCCAGTCAGGCAGCAAATAATCATTGAATTAGATTCGTAACGAACTGAATTGAGCGCAATTCTTGTTTCAGGCTTCACTAGCAAGTTGAATTTGTAAATTTAAAATGTTTGTTACTTATAGATTCTTAAAAGAGATATATATAGTGTTAAGCTTATTACTAATCATAAATTATTATGTTAATATAATTAATGTGTGCTAAAACCAAAAGGTGCTTTGCCGTACAATTTATTTATTTATTGTTTGTGTAAATTCATTATATTTTTTGTTTGCAATTTCACATACCACCCATTTAAATAAAAAGAGAAACGAAACATTCATAATAATCTTTCCACCAAGCTAATCAAAAACCAATTCAATACCAGATCAAATACCAAGAACCATCACCCATACCAGAATCACCGTATCACTAGCTCTACGAGGTCTAACTTGGTGTCATTTTCACGCTTCAAATTTCAATTGTATACATATATGGTATATATATGCAGATTTACACATACATATATATATATATGTGTGTATGTATATATTACATTTTGTTTTCCGTTATTTGGAGCTCTTGTTACTGTCCCCTTATGCATAAAAGGCGTTCAACTTGGTTGCGGCTGCGTCAAACGTAAATGTCCAATCAACACATTTCAGCAGTATAAGAATAAAAATAAAACCAACATAAGTACACATTATAAGTGCATAAGTATCTACTACTACTTTCACCAACGCTAATGTACAGCAACTGCTTTTGGTCTCCATATATACTACTTATCAATACTCAAACCTATAACATATACCTATCACGGTTCGCGTCTAAGGCTTCATTGACAAAACACAAAACAGTAGCTTGTAGAGCGTATTGTGGGAGAGTTATTAAACACTATGAAACTACGCATCCTTTGCACAGGATATGCTAAGCACACACTTCAATGCAACATCGACGCTTGCCACACCAGATAAGCCGAGAGCAAGCGATGACGATACGGAAATTGTTGTTGTTAGCGATACGGTGCGTCAAAGACGTGCACGGACGCCACAATCGGGTGAAAGCAGTTCACAATCCACTCAAACAACTACAACTACGACAGCAACATCAACAACTACAACAGCAACACCCAACGAGGGAAATTCACAAAAGGGCACGGTATCGGTGTCAGAATCCAAAACTAAGCCGACAGCATCTGATGGCGAACAAGTGCTGCCCGATTTGTTGCCGCCGCAAACGTTTCGATTGGCCGAGTCCAGTACGCTGTTCTCACAGATATCGCTGAATCCGGCCAAGATGGTTGCTGGGGCAAGTGCCACTCCACCCGTGAAACCTGTGAAACACAAACGCAAAGCGCCCGCAGCACCAGCTCAGGTTGTGGAGATAAAGGTGAAAAACATTCAGAACGATAAAATGTCTGTGCAGAATATTGCGCTGGCACCGCAACAGGGTGAAATTGTGGACACCGTCAATATATTGGAGAGTGTGGAACCGCTGCTGCCCGAATATGTGCAAACGGTGCAGATTGTGGATCTTTCGGAAGACTCGGACTCCTCGCTGCTCGAGGTGCGGCTCAGCAAGAGCAAGCGTTCGCTCTGCGAGTCGCCCGTAGGATCCAAGGATCCCGGCCAGGAAGGTGGCTCAGATAAAGATGACGAGGAGCCTATGTTGCGTCCCTCGGCGGGCAACACAAGCACTCCGCTGCGCGTGGAGAAGCAGCGCATATCCTTTGATGAGAAGCGCAAGCGCATCGCCCACGAGCGGGACATACTCCGCGACTCCGAGGAGGATGAGCCGCCTCAGAGCGGCACCTCTGTCGCCCAGCCAAATGGCGCCAAGCCGAAGCGATGGCGTCAACTGCAACCTGAATTGCAGGAGGCAGCAATTGCACCCCTCGACAACCAGACGGAGCCCGAATCGCCCATTCGGAACAGTTTCTATAGCGCCGACAAGGAGACAGGTTTTGATATTGAACCGCTGGTATTCTCCGATGATGAGGAGATACCGCGTTTCTCGCTGGAAATGACACCAACCTTCGACTCCGATAGTGATACGGTAATTTGGTAGCGCTTTGAGTCAGCATTTCAATATTGTTGCTACGCACGTTTTTCTTCTTTTCTTTTTACAACTTTCGCAACGCAGAGCCGGATTGAGACGCCATCGACGAAGAAACCGAACTCGTTTCTGAGCAAGGTGCTCAATTCGATACCCACGCCGCTGGACGACTCGAATGTCACCCTCAAGAGTCCGCCAGGAGAACTGCCGGCCAGCGCAAACTTGGAGCAGCGAGTACAGGAGTTCAATAAGCTCTCCAAACAGATGATCTATAAACTGGAGCTGACCAAGGCCAAGATCGAGCAGTGTCATGAGAGCGAGGCGTAAGCATAAGAAACTCGAATTTCTCAATTAGACTCTGTAATTATTAATTTTAATCTTGCAGAGAGGATCTCAGAATGCTAATCGCACCGGATGCAGCCACTCTGATCTCACAGGGTGACTCCCTAGTGCTCGAGACGCATGGCAAGCAGGGCAGCATTTCACGAATCGTCATGCGCACTCAGATCGTTCTGCGCGAGAAGTTCCGCGAAGTTCAACAGGCCAAGTAAAAACTCGGCAGGCCCAATGCCATATTCTTGCTAAACAATCTTAACTTGTTTTCAGATCTAAAGCGACGGGCACTTCTGCCCCGCGAGCGACGCCGGAGAGCGTTAATCTTGAGGAGCTGGTCACTAAGGGTCTGCGTCGCATCAATGTGCTCATCGAGAAGCCCGTTGATCTCAAGTCCAGCACTGAGCTCGAGAAACGCATGGAAGACATCAACGTAAGTGTGACCAAACCAATTTCGCTCTGGCACTCGGCCAACATTTATCAGCATCTGGCCACAAAATCACATTTAATTGGCCATGGCCAAGCTGATTTGAATCCTAATGGCGTATTATCCATAAACTAAGTTTAATAACGGGTATATCGGCCCGTGTGTTACGGATCTGCATATATAGCTATGTCTATATAGAGAGAATGCTCTTGAAAACCTCATTATTTGTTTATCTTTACTTCAAAAATTGGCCAAAAAAAAGAGTGCAGATTCTTTAAAAAAAACACAATTTATACGAAACGCATTCTTAATTTTATCACTCAAATTGTTTTGCAAACCATATGCACATTAATATAGGATATCTTTTGGTCGAGAAATATCGGCAAGTGCGTTTTTATTTTTCTTATTATAATCGGGCGCATGAATTTTCTTTTTGCGTACTAATTTAGATATCTTTTTGAAAGCGTCGGCTTTTGTTTTTTGCTCTTATTCCATCCAACCAAGTTAATTGGCCTCTTGAAAATTCAGAGCATCGGCACAGGCCGAAATACTAAATGCCAACACTAGGAATACCCAAAATAAACCAAAAATTTTGACATAGTTACACAGACGTCGAGACATCTCGTCGTACGCCAACATTAACAGCATCTGTAACATACATATATATATATATATATATGTATATATATTCATATATGTTGTTGCAATTCATGTAAGGGGAGCGACTAGATCGCTTTTGAGAGGGAGCAACTTAAGAGACATTTTGCCATATTATGTGAAACAAATAAAAAGTGAATGTCACTTATTTTTTATGTGTTTAGTTGGTGCAACACATCTATGTGTGTTTAATTTGTGAAGTGTCATGTTTTATTTATTAAGGAAACTTGTGATTCAAATATAATATGCATCACCAAGACATATGTATGTATTTGGGTCACACAATATTTATAATTATATTTAATATCTTTCTATGCTTATGCCTTGATACCAGTCTGTACATTTTGTGTAAGATTCAAAAACTGAAGTAGATAAGAATTCAATCGAAAAAATGTGTTCTTAATCTGCAATAGCAACATTTAAAATTGAGATTAATAGAAAAGTTTTTCGGTACAGTTCAATTTTTTAAAGAAGGATGGTCATGTTAATACCAATCAATAAGATGCAGATGCGATTTTCACAAAAATATCCAAGATAAAAAATGATGTTGTAAAGACTTTATTGCAGAGAAATATGACTTTATAAAGAGATCTGATTAACTTATTTACTCATCACATTGCCATATCTTTGATTTTATAGATACCTGTTCCATCTTGTGTAATTGATTGATTCGTATACCAAATATTATTTGTTATGCTTTAATTAGTTTAGCAAAGATTTCTCTTCTTAATGTGAGACAAAATGTCTGACAAATATTATTATTTCACGTCACTAGCAGAAATTAAATAAAAATCTTCCGTCTACACTTGGACAATTCGAGTCCCTAGAGACATGCCCTAAAATTAATCATTAATCAAATCGTTTCACTAGTTGTTTATTTTTGTTATTCGTTGTTTTTTTTATGGCCCCACCGATGACAAAATAACAACAAAAAATCAGGCAGAATTAAAAATAGAATAATGAAGAGAGCAACTTTAAGGCGAACGAAAGAGCGATTTTTAAAACATTTCATTTCATTTGCCCTCTTTGCCGCCGGGGCTGCTTTGTGTTCAGTCGATGCGCATCTTGTATACGCAACGGTTGCGTCGCTCGAAATCAATTTCGTTATTTAGTTGAGTGATTGAAAATTGCAGTGACGAAAATTCGCTTGGCGCCAAAATTGTTTGCCTCCTGTGCTCAATGCAGTTTTGCTGGTTGACACAATCTGCCAGTGCGGTATACATTGGACACACACCCACAAGATCCGATACACACATTCACACACACTGACCATCGATTCACGCAGGGGACATTTTTGCGCGATTGCAGTTGGAATTGAATTTCATCAGTGGCCTCTTTGTTGGTGTGCGTGCATAGTTTCATTTTCCGCTTGAGCGCATTCATTGTTAACAGCAGAAAAGCAACTGAATTAAGCTAATATTCGAACTCATTGCAGGAACGCCGAGACGATCTGCAGGTCATCGTCGGCGCTATTGGCAAGAATCCCCAAATGCCAAAGGTGGCGCCCATCATGATGAACGAAATCGAAAAGGTTTGCGACACATTTGCACATTTGTCACCCGACCATTTCAACTAACTGTGGCCAAAAACAACAACACTCACTTTCACAAACATTTCAGACTAAAAACAATTTGATTGCTCACGCCGATTCGATTGAGCTCTCACTGACGCAACTCAAAAATGGGGCACAAATTGGCAACGTTAACGGCGCTGGCAGCAGCCGACAGGGTAAGTGCCTTTCCCATTTATCTTTTGTTTTGTTAAAAGTCGTAAGAGCTTAGTTATGGTCCATTGTTATAGTTACGGTACAAGTCCTAAATCAATGGTTCAAAGAGTTACGCCTCATTTTCAATAGCTTTGATCTGTTGAACGTTTAGCTTGAATCTATTAGGGCAGATGCCGTGACGGGAATATGTAGTTTGATTGATAGGAAACAAATTGCTATTATTAAAAATTGGTAAAAAGGATAAATCTTCTTGATAAGGATCAACAGCCGAGTCGATGTAGCCATGTCCGTTTGGTTCTTTCTATCAATAATCGGATATCAAAAATTACAAGAGCCTTGAAATATATATTCTATATATAAAGTAAAAATCTTTAACGTAGCGCCAATTTTTTGTGTAAAATATTTTATTTTATACATGCATGATAAGAGCGAATTTAAGTATGCAAAGGATTCTTAAGTGAAATTTTGCAATAAGACTAGAATGTTCTTAACAGCTGGATTCAGTGTATATTGTAATCGAGCCCACTCGAACACAGCATTCTTACCTGTAAGTTCTAGTTTGATGTTTTATGTGCTACTCCATACCTTTAACAAATAATGTAAAATATTTCAAATACTCAGTATATTTACATATAGATGAAGATTCCTTAACACACCAAAAGTGCAGACATTTAAATAAATATATATATTCTTTTATTTATTTTCTTATTTAGAAATATTTCCAAGTCGCGTAATGTGGACTAAAACTACTACCTACTGCCTACTAGTTAAAACATATATTTGCCTATATTCATATTCATTCCCATACTTTCTGCATTTCAGCACTGTGCGTATCAATTTATCGTTACCTCAGATATACCAAATGCTTGCAACAACAAGCACGCACAAAATCATAATTGTTATTACCCAATTTCGCCTTTGAAGTGTTCAACTTGAAATAGCATTTTTTATTTTTTGCTGCATTTCATTGCATTTTGTTCTACTCCTGTCCGCTCCGCTCTCTTTATTTGATTTTATTGTTAAATATTTATGCCGGGCACTGTTCCATAAAGGGCGCACAGCCAAATGCGTCGTGTCGATGGCACTTTTGACACTTCACACACAGATGTGTGCACATGTATGCTTATGTTTTTTTTTCGCTTTTTTTTGTTTATACTCTGCCATGCTGTCCATCCGTATGTATGAATGCAACTTTTTTCGATACCCTTAAAACTACAGTCTTTAAACTAGGAACATATATTGGTGGTGCACGCGCCCGAAAAGTGTAAGAATTAGAGTGCTACGTCCACTTGGAGGCTAGGAAATCTATAAGATCGATAAATAGATAGTCGCAAATCAATTTAAAGGCTAGAGTCTAAAAATTTGAAATGCATATTGCTTCAAATATCCGGATAAACAATTTTGGACCATGCCCAATCCCGCCCCCAAAAATGATATGAAGCCAATAACTCGCGCAATTTAAGAGTTATAGTTAGCAAACTTGGAAGGTAGATTACTAGCATCGTCCTCCAACATTTTTTTTGGACACGCATACTCGCCCCTAAAATTCTCAAAAGCCTATAATTTCGGCAATTCACAGTTACTAAACGTGAAAGGAAAATTACACCCACTACCGCCCCAAAACTAACAAATGCCCAAATCTCCCGTACTTTAAGAGCCACAGTTAGCCCATATCTACCGCAATTTTAAAGGCAACTTGGATGGTAGATTACTAGCAATCTTTTTCAAAGTTCGGTATTTCTATGCTACACCCACCTTGTTCTGTGGCACCTGTTATCAGATGATATTCCTTATGGTATCAGTGTATTTTGCAGATATTATGGTTAATCCTGGTTGAGTGCAAGTTGCAACGGATAACTACATATTTAGTCAGTATTTTTATTAAATATTTATATTATTTTTTTATTATTTTATTATTTATTTTTATATAATTTATAGTAAATCAGAAATATTTTTAATTATATACAATGTATGCATTACTTACATTGCTTAGGGATTGCAATGCTTCCTTGAGAGTCCTTAAGGTTTCTCTGAAGATTTGTTAGGTCTCTCAAACTGGAATCAAAATCCGTCATTGAATATGAATTAGTTGATGAGATTTCTTTACGGTACTCGCATATTAATTACTCCAACGCTTCTATGGATTCCGTTCACTTTAATATAATTTTCAATCTTCTCTAGAGATTTTTTAAATGTGCAATCTAAGGAATCTGTGATGAATGAATGAAGTGGTGCTGGCATTATCATTTCACTCATCTTCTTGCCGTTCTTGGCAATGCTAAATTCAGCACTATCGAAACTCCTCATGCGTTCTTGGTAGCTCAGTTTTGGCGAAGCGCTTTCAATTTTGGGCTGTAATGAAGAATGTCTGCTTACTGGCGGACTAATTATAATCACTTTTTTAATACGCTTCACCACTGTTTGGGAAGTAAACGAGTTCAAGCGCTACAGCAAATGGATTGGGCTTAAGACTATCTTCTTTTTGGGGTGTGGGGTGCCAAATGACAAGTTGTCGAAAGCGAAGCTGTCAATTGAAGCAACGCTTCGCCGTCTGTTCTTAAAGATACTCGAATGTTGACCTTGCCAATTACTGGGACTGGTATGGATATCACTGAGACGCTCTCGGAGGATATCTGAATCCACGGGATCACAAGCACGAGGATATGGGGTGTTAATCCTATCGCCAATACGCATTAGCCCATAGTCCCGATCAATCGAAACTGTCTCATCCGAATTTCTGAATCTATGCTTCTCTTTAAATTCCCTTTTGGTGGTTTGCAGTAAATCTTGTGATCTTCTTCTTGAGCGCAGACAAAAATCAATAAAATTTAAAAAAGTTTTTTTTTGTTTTTGGTTGAACATTAAATGAAAACTATTTTTAAACTGAATATATAACATCACAGGTGTAACAGCTACTGTGTTCAAAATGAGCAGAGATTGATGTATAACTATTTTATTTTGTTTATTTATTTCATGTAGAAAAGAAAAAATAAAAAATACTGAATAAAATAATTTAATTAAAAATTAAAGTTGCAAATTAATTTAAATAAAATTAAAAAGGAGTAATTGCATTAATGATTTAAAATTAAGAAAAATTTAAATGAAATATAGGATATAATGAATAATAAGTCTGGGGGTATTTAAAAACGTATGAAGTTCATCTTTTGCATATATTTATATGTATTATGCGGTGTATAAGGCTACATCATTGGTAAGAAGACTTCCAATTAGTCCTTTCCATAATAGACTATTTATTTGGAAACAGTATAAGCTCAGGGGGAAGGGATGCGATGTCAAAAATACATTCATATTTATTCTTGCGTGTAGTCGTACCTACATGAAGGTAATATTTTCAGATAAAGCTAGTGATGAAGAAGTGAAACAGTAAATATTAAAATAAATCACAAAAAGCCCATTTAATATATCATTTTGCACTACTTACTTAGCCTACGTTTAATTTAAAAAAGGTAGGGCTTGTTCCCACATTTGTAGTTTTCCTCTCGTAGATTCCCTGAAAATTCGACACTCGCTTTTTATAAATTTTTTTTTAACCGAATTGTGGTCCTAACTTAAAAGGGAGTTGCCAATTAGCGACATTTTTAATTCTGTTTGTGCAACTGTGTCTCCACTGCTTGCAACACCAACGAATAACTGCTTGAATTCTGCTTGCGCTTAAGCAAAAAAGCTCATTGCTGCACAACTCTGACCTTATGGTAGACTTATTCCTGAAGAAACAGATGTGCTAAATATATGTATAGAACATGGTTCTTCATCAATAGTTATACATTTATTATGTTTATGAGTTGTCAGTTAGTCTGTAGGGTTGCTTAGATCGCCAAATTAGAACTGCTTTTGCAACGATGTGCAAATGATGGATTATCACAGGCTTACAATAAATTTTGAATATTGAGTTATTTTTCTTGAGTCTTATGCATAGTACTCCCAAATTGCCGAATTGAATACTTGCGGTGACTAAAATTTACGCAATATACAATTGGTGAGCAGAAGAGTTTTTAATTGCGTTTTGAGCCGATCTGTTGATTTTCTTCTGTACAGGGTGCCTCAACAGAGGAGCGGCACTGCTACTCTTTCGAAAATGACGTTCAATAAACATCTCAATTTTCTCTTGTGCATTTTGATCAGCTTGTGACAGGTCGTCATATCTTATTGGTTCAATGTTTGCTGACATGATTTGTTCGCTCATCTTTTTGCCATTCTTGGCAATAGTGAACTCGGCTTCATGAAACAATTGCCTACGTTTGTGAAAGCTAAGCATCGAGTTGCTGCCCATCCCGTCGTCATTATCTAGTTGTAGGGAGGGAGCGGATGAACTCTGGCTTTTCCTGGGACTGATTAGAGTGACCTTCTTCTGTTCATGCTTGGGCTTATTGCCATTGAATCCCCTTCGCATACTGCTGCTGAGCAATGGTGCATGTTTAAGTGAGCAGACTGACTGACTTTCGGTTGATCTCTCAATGACTCGAAAGTGATTGCGATTTATTTGGTCAGCCTCACTGATTTGTTTTCTGAGCAGCTTGGGGTTGACGGCATAGCCTTTCGCAGGATGCGGAGTGCCCTGCACTAATTTGTCTGCATACAGTGGGGGGCCTGTCTTGAATTCGCTTTTGAATATAAACCTGTCAGCTTCGAAGTCGTTGTCTTTAGTCTCGCTCTTGCGCGCCTCTTCGATTCGTAGCCTAAGCGTTTGAGAATCAACTCCTTTGAACGGACGTGGATATGGAGTCGATATCTTGTCTTGGATTATTCGCATCAGCCCATAATCCCGATTTGCCAAAGGAATTTGCTTAGGTGATCTTATCCTTGCTGGCGCCATAGTTTTTAAGCGATCGTTGGTTGGAGTGCTCTATGTAAATCGTAGTATTTTTTTTCCCTCAATATGCTTGTTAGTGTTGTTTGTTGTGTTGAGTGTGGATCTGTTTTGAAATTATATATATTCTTACTGCAAAAGTGACACTGCTTGCTAGGCATGCACTGGCAGCACTGCTTGAATTTCGTATTGGCTTTTAAAGAGCTAACAAAGCTAGATGCTGCAAAACAATAATTTTTGTGGCTTGAGACCAAATCATAAATAACAGTGAGTACCAGCTAAAAGCGCACTTGGAGCTTTCGTGCTTTTGTCGAAACTTTTATTGAGGATTACCTTCAGCAGTTGCCAAACAGCTGTTAAGGACTCCGGGCAGACATTTCAAAATAACACGTTCAGCGGTAAGGAAGTAAAACGATTACTAATACCAGAATACAGCTTGATCAGGATTGACAAACGTTAAACAAATAAATTTGCAATCAAATAAAAATAATTATTGTACTTGAAAAAATATATGTGGAATGCATATGTGTGTAAAGAATGTAATTAAATAAAAAATACGGTTGTAAGCGGAGGATGGTCAAATTTAATGAGCACTTTTCAAGCCCAAAACATTCAAAATTGTGTGAAGCTTCTTTACTTTTAACTCTTGTTTATTTGACTTTTTTTTAATTGATAACGGGATTTGTCTTAAATTATAAAAGGTTTGTCAAATGACATATAAGATGAAAATGAAATAAGAAAAAATAATTCGATAGTAAAGTGATGAGAAAAATGTATTAAATTGTGTAACGTTCTATTGAAGGTTCTACCTAATAATACGATAACCATATTTTGTTTATCAAGAGTTCTTTAAGACAACTTTTTCGAATCCTTCAATATGGTGAGTGAAAATAAATTAAGTGAGTTGAGAGACAACGGTTTCCAATATTTGTGTATCATTGATATTAATGTGCTCAACTGTGCACCAAGGTTTATAAAAAGAAAAAAATGAAGAAACGATGAGTGGCGTTGAGAGGCAGCAGCACGACAAGTGGCAACATCACGCTTTCTCTGGTTTGTAATGAATTATGGCTTTTTGTTGGTGCGAGCGTTGACGTTAGCTTTACCAGGCAACTTCCTTTGCCAATTTTCACACATATTTTTTTCCTCTTTTTCATTTTTTAATGATTTTTTTTTTAAAGAATTTTGCACCTGCGAGGGGCCGACTGTTGTCGCACAAAAGACAATAAATGGGTTTACACAATACAAGCGTCAAAATGAGTGAAAAGAAATTTTGCACTTAACGTGTTTTTCCTCTCCAGCTACTTCAGTGTATGTTTCTAAGGCTTGTTACATGGTTGTTTTTTGTTTCTCGCATTTCCATATGTTTGTTTAGCCGCCTCTTGTGTGATGTGACTCTCATGAATTTCATTTTAAATGCTTTCAGACACGTGGTATTCTTTTAGTCATTCATTCATTCATTTATTCAACATAGACATGGCTAGTAAAGGGCTGCCTCAGAGCCTGTACTTATTTCCCGTTGCTTGGTTTGCCCATCCCAAATCCCTTCACGCAAATAGGGGCTTAATCCTGCGTGTTGGGGCCTTGGCCAAAAGCAAAAACAAAGTTGATGGTCGCGATTTAGCTGCTGGACACAGACATAGAGGCAGACACAGACACGGAGACAGACACTTACACAGACTTACGTTGTTATTGGGTTTGTTTTCACGGCTTATGTGCAACTCAAGCCCCAAAACTTTCATAAATTTTTGCACTACCTCTTTAGGCTTACGAAACTTGCCCAAGGCTTTTCTTTCATTTCTTTGCACTAAGTATTTCAAGTGTTTCCTTTGCCATTTCCCTTCCTTTGAAATATTTGCGACCAGTTCTGGTTTTCACTTGAAAGTTGCCATTTGGGGTGGAGCCCAGAATGCGAAATAAGTAAAATAATATTATTATGTGCATTGCTGAGTGTCGCACGCCTTAAAGCAGACAAGGACTCAATCTGCCACATGACAAGTGCCTTCATCGACCGCATCGACCCGCATCTCGTAAATTGCTCTACACTGGCATTGAAAAACAAAAAATGTGCTTGCAGTATTCAAATAGATATTTAAATCTCCTTTTTTATATTTTTTTTTTTGTTACAAGTGAATTCTTGCATTACATTTTTTATGATACAGATATTAAACATTAGTACTATTTTCTGAATTTGAGATTTTTGCTTGCATTTTTTTTTTATTATTAAGAAATAGGTTTCATAAAATATCAGAAAAAAACCTATCTAATTTTAAGAAACTTTTTTTTCAAAGAGCTCGAAATTATTTCTAAAAACCAGAAAAATTATATTTTTCAGAGCAATCTTAATTTTAGGCCTATTTAGTAAATTTCAGGTCGATTTTTTCTAAGAGCTACTAAAAATTAATATTAATAATAGAGTTTTTTGAGTCAGATATAAATAAATTCAATTATTTTTTCGTTTTACACACATCATCAAAGATAGAGCTGTGTTTTCAAATTGGTTCTTTTAAAATAAGCACAAACGTTATGATTGATACTTTGAGAAATTGTCAGCATTTTTAAGCTGTTTATTTGAACAATATTTTATATTTTACTGTTGTACAATTATGGCTCTCCAGATATTTATTGCTCTGCTACGTAGTTCGTTCTGCACCAGTGTATGAGAGTTACTGCAAACGTAGCGCAATAAAGCTTCTTGAAACTTTGCTTCATTGAAATAGTTTTTCATTTACTCAGCTTTTTTATGCTTTTTTTTTATCGAGACAGGCTGCCAGACTGAACTAGCAGGCAGGCAGTCAAAGCCGCAACATGAAAGTGAACCATTCAAATGTGGCACACTGGTCCAACTGACTTAGTGTATGTTGGCCATTTTAACCGCAATTGGCCGGCATAAAACCGAAGCTGCTGTTGCTGCTAATGAGGGGCGAGCAGTTGTGACAGAGCATCGAACAGACATCTAATTAACGCATTTTTAAATTTTTTCATTCAACTTCAAATTGGCTTTTGCCCTTTCCAATTGCAGATTACAACAATGAACCGAGCGGCATTGGTGCTCTGGCCAGCAGTTTCGATAAGTCCGTTCTGCACATTTCCGACTGGCTGACTTGGGAACAAAGCATGATCAAGATACAGAGCGTTCTCGTTGATGATGTGGACGCGGTGCGTTCGGACATCGAAGCTCAGGAGGTGGGTGGCGTAACCAGCAGGATGGGGTGACCAATGCTTTTACTCTACTCCTTTCATTTATTTCGATTCACAGAAAGTTTTGCGTGAATTGAAAATGAAAAAACCGCAACTCAATGAACTGGTGCACACGGCGGAAGTGCTGAAGGGCGATACTAAACGTCAGCAACTGCAGGAGAAAGGTAGGCTCTTTAAACATTTAATTCACTTATTTTTATAGATTCTTTACTTTATCAAAAGTGCTTGAGAATTGGTGATTCGATGATTAAGTCAAGCAATGGAACGTAGAAAACAAACTACAAGTGAATTACTTCATTTCTTTTTTTTTTGGATTAATATTATATTATCAACAATTCCTTACTATATCTATCATATATATGATTTTCCTGATAAAGTTCAAGCCAATCTCAAATCAAATGTTTTGCTTTGCAAATTGAAAAATTTGATTTGATTGGTTTCTTTTCTTCTGTAATTGAAACTATTATTAATATACAAACATTCGGGACTTTTGAAACGAAATCGAATTTAAATCTGAACTTCCAATAGAAGGAAAAACTTTTTTATTTGAAGAATCTCCATCTCAAGTCCAATTTTTTATAGCTTAAGGCAATATTTGAATATCATCGAATTTAATATTAAATTGAAAACTGCTAAAGCGAATTGAACTAGAAACTTGAATTGCCAAATGCATGAGAAATCCTTTTATGGAACATTTGTGAACGTTTTCTAATTGCTCGAACAATTTGGACATTTGATGGCGTATGGAAATTTCATTAGGCCTTTTCGTTGCTGTCTGCTAAATGCCATTATGAATTACGATTCTGATTGCATTCCACCTACGACATGGGCTAGATAGTAAGTTCATTTTGCATTTCCCTTAACGACTCTCGTGCAAACAAATTTCCGTTTTGTCAGACCAAAATACACACACACCGCCACTCACACACTGACACACGGTCCGAGCCATGCCAGAAATTCAGTTAAAAGAGGAAAACACACGAGCTTCACTTAATACTGCCAACTCATTCGGGGTACTTGCCTCGCCAGCTGACCCGAGCGAGTCATGCAAACGGTGGCTGTGGAGTACTGCAAACATTTACATATCGAGGCCGTGAACCGCCTGACACTTGCTTGTATTCTTGTAGCATCTGCACGTGGTTGGAATGGCTGCTGCAGAATAGACAAACATAAATTAATGAAACCAATTGAGCACTTACAGATACCCTGCAATCGTTTATCCTCAATGCATTTTAGTTCTTATTATGCATTTATGAAATTATGACTTAAGCATTCGACTCGAGATGATCATAAAACTAGATTATAAATTCAAGTTATTCAATGTTAAAGACAGAGGCAAGGTTTCAGGCACATGAATTTTATTGCAGTGTGGGTTGGGGTGAATCACTTGTGATGAAACTCCCTTAATTTGGTTAACTACTTATCCTTATTGCCACTTTAATTTTTTATTTTTTTTAGTATCTATGCTATTGTGGCACCCAAAGAAAGTAGTGTTATTGCAAAAGATGAAATTAAACAAATACATGAATTATTCTTCTCATTTTTGAAGTGTTATTTTTTCATTTAATATAGTCTCTTAAGAAATTCAATTTGCGTTAAAGCTTAATAAAATTAGACCAATTTATTCTCAAATCATTCAAAATAACCGAGTTTAGAGAACTGGTTTTAATGCAGTGGTTTAATTTGTTTAAAAAAAACAGTGTTGTAAAATGCTCCTTCGCATCGTCTTGCAATGCTTTTTGTGAAACATTTGCTCTTGGAATACGCACAAATTAATCATGATGAGTTTAACATTTTGAAATAGTTATCTAAAAATTGCAATAATTTACATACATCTTTTACATTGCTTATTGATGCATTCGATGTTCACAAAAATAAAATTTGATTCAGTTTGAAAATGTGGGGGGTTTAACTATTATTGATTGAGTATTATATTGTATATTATTATATTTGATACGCTTAGGCTAAATATAATAAATTGTATTTGGAAAGCTGTAACAAGTGAGCGAATTTGATTCAGTTTTACTTTTTAATAATGTATTATTTATAGTAAATAAACCTATTTAAGAAAAATAATCAGTTGATTAGTTTATTCAAAAAAGTCGACAACACTTTTTTCAAAGGGTATTCGAAGGCGGCAAACCCCAAAACTGTCAAATGGCAATGAAAGACAAAAATAAAGTTCAAAATAAAAAGCAAACACACACACAGTAACACACACACAAATACACATGTGAATCCTCAGTCAAGTGTGGAACTTGAGAATGCATAAAATGCCGTGCACAATAAATCGGAATCAGACATTTTTCTTGTCAGGCGTTGCACTTCGGTGGTGAATATGCACCACAGTTTGAGAGGAATTGGCAAAGAGCACAGATGTTGGTCCGAAGAGAGTGCGAATGTTCATTGCATGCCTCAAGGCGCATGCCCAAAAGAGAAATTCACACATCTACGGACACACACACACACACACACACACGCATATATGAGAATGTACTTAAGTATGTATATTTAGTGTATTTTTTGCATTTCGTGGAATTTTAATGTGGCAGCAAGCAGCCAACATTTCTGCCAGTTGACATTTAATTGACAAGTGGAGCGGGCGAGCGGAGAGTGCTGAGGGAATACATTTTTATGCCCCTTGCCTTCCCCTATTGTTGTTGTTGTTGCTGCTGTTTGCTGCTTGTTGGAGCTTACATAGTTTTGTATTTTATGTTATTGTGCTGTGTGTTGGCTCTGGGGGGATTGGCCTGCAGTTGCCTGCTTGCATTGCTTGTGTGCTGTTGCATATTATGATTATGCTTGGTTTGTCATAAACATTTGTAACTCGTCCTGAGCACGGATCTTGCCTTCGAATCCGTGTTGTTACAGCCCCTCCTCTTCACCCCAGTAACAAGCTGTAACCAAGTCTGCCACATACCGCTGATACTTGGAAATGACTTTGTTGTGGTTCTCAGTAGTTCCTCAGTTGAAGGGGTCAGATTTCTGGTTTTATTTTATTTTTTACTTCCTAAAAATGGGGTTTTCCTTTGTTCAGTAACTTATTGCTGTAATAATAAAAGTAACAAATAGAATGTAGTATAATGTGTAGCTTTTATATTATTATATGTAGATGCATAGTCTCTAAAATTATCTATTTCATTTTCTTAAAGACAACTTAAAAATGGTGGCCTAGAACTTTTAATTAAAAATATGGTTTTAGTAGATTTAATTAATCCATAAAATTATAGTTCAATAGGTTCATTTTATGTATATATATATATATATATATATCATTCTAAGTTACTTTTATAATTTTAATCGAGTTTTTAGCTATTTGTCAATTCGAAGAAACTATTGGGCATTCGGCAATTAAATTGGTCAAGGCACAAAATAATTGCTTTTGAACTGAAAGTCCAATCAGTTGGGCAGGGTCAAAGAGATAAGTGACCTGCCAGCTGGTCCCCTTCTCTCTCTCTCTCTCCCTCTCGCTCTCACTCTCCCGCTCACTGTCCCTATATCTCTCTATTTGCCGGTTGTTATCTAGGGCCAAACGAACTGCACACAAAATCAATTAATTACTCATTTTGTAAACTGACGCTTAATTAAACCATTATTTATTATCTCATATGGCTCGATTGCGTGCCATGAGGCGCGGCCAGCCAAAAAGTTTTGCCGTCCCGTGTGACCCAAAGCACCTACGTGCTGTGTGTGTTATCATAAATAAAATGCCTGCAGCCTACAGTGGAGAGAGATTGCTCCCAAGCCCAGAGCGGAGTGTGCTGTAAAGCAAAGCAAAGCAAAGCAAAACCAAACAGGGCAAAATGTGGTCTCCTCGTAAATCTGTCTTTGACATGCAATTTTAGTGCAGCGGCTGTTGCTGCAGCCAGTGTTCCTCCAGCCAAACAATAACAACAACAGCAAGTGCAATAACAATGCACATTCTGCCAAAGGACAACGCACTCGGCCAGGCACCGGCTAAGGCATAGTCTCCGTCCCCATCCCCATCCTCGTCCTCGTCCCAGTCCCAGCGTGTGGTCCCCAGACAGGGGTAGGAAAAGGAGCTACCAAATTGCCTCTAATTGCCGTCTTTCTCTTGGCGACGCTTTCGAAAGCTGCAGCCACCCTTCCAGTGCCCAGTTACACGCCCACTTCACGCCATTTCATGCTTTAATAGGCCTGCCATGTACCCCCTCCGATGGTCTCCGTGCCCCCTCAAACCAACCAACCCACCAACTGACTGACTGACTGGGTGTCTGTCTGTCTGGCTGACTAGCGCTTCCTGGCATGTGTCTGCGCTTTCAAGAAGTTTTTCGCTTTGATTACCCTCGCCGCAGGGCATTATGACTTGCTGATGAAACATGCATAATTTGGTTAGTCTACTCAGTATTTGTTAAATAATAGATAACCCTTTCCGGGCTCTGCTTTCCCTTGATTCATGAACACGTGCTTTAGTTCGCCTTATTGTATTGAATTTTCCTCATTCACTAAAGGGCTAAGGCGATGCCAAAGAAACACTAATACCAATTACTGAGTATTACTCTAATAATATCTTTAAAACTGACTTAGTTCGAGAATGCGACATATAGCTGAAAAAAATATATTACAAATTTGTGAGAATTGAGATTACATTATACAATTAAAACAATTACTAATTCGTACATGGAACATTTTTCTGAACTTTTTCTAGAAACTGTGTTTCAGCCCACATTTAATATGTAAATTAAAAATGTGTCTTGAGGATGTCTATACACATACGAGTTTTTACTTTTTTGAAAGTATTTAGTGACGTCTCAAGTCACATAAAATATATTAAGAGCCGGTTTCAAACGGATTGTGATACCAAAGAAAAGTGCTCGACGTACGAATTAAAAGTGATTTGGGTTGCAAATACCTTAAAAAGCTAAAACAAATAGTATCCTTAACTACCTTAAATATTTACTTGTTTTCTCAAATATTTCACAGTGTATTTGAGTTTCGACCTCAGGGTTTTTGTTTTTTGTTTTTAATTACTCAAAAGTGAAGTCTTCATGGCTGCTTAACCTCAGACCTCTGCCTGGGGGCAATTGGGCTTTGGCTTCGGCTATGGCTTTGGCGCTGGTATTATGAAACTTGAGTACTCAACGCTCCTGTCACAAAATTGAAAGCTACATTAAATTAAATAATTGTCAGGCTTGTGTCAGGCATTCAGTTATGCGCAAGATAGTTTTGTGCACATTTTTGTGCAGCGGGAAACTATTTTAAAAATGTTTCCGGCCTGGCTTTATGTGCCGCTAAAATTAAGTGTGTGTGCTGACATCACATTCCGGTCTGTGACTGCAGCTTCCCTGCACAAAGATCGCCAGGATGAATTTCTCAGTTGGCATCAACTGCAGCCTGATTTTTACTTTGTTTATTTTTGTTTTCAAATATTCACTGATTACGCAAATTGTCATGGGGCAAGTGTACGTGCCTGCCATGTGTGAGAGTGGATTTGTTTTCAAGTCCTTCTCCCCATTCCCACCTCATCACGTTTTCCCCATTGTGCTCTTCACTATGAACAATACTGCCGTGAATGAATTTTAATTAAATTCATTAAAAAGGTTGCGCTTTAAAGTTTGTTTTTTCCGGCCTTTTCATTTGAATGAACTCGTTCTGTATTTTGTGGCTCTATGCTGCTGTCGGCAACTGTCTTGGCTTTTATAAAGTTGATGCTGAAATTTGCTGGTTTTTGTATATAATCTGGTTTTCTCAATCTCCATGAAATTATATGGATGTATGGATAGACAACTCTAAATTAATATATATATATATATTTTCGAAATTAAAAAAAAATCACTCTGAAATTAAGAAAACAGTTTTTAGAGAGATACAATCTTCCGTTCCCTTTTAGATGTGAGTTACTCTTGGCGTTAGTTTTGTTTATTACAAGTGTGTTGTGTATAACTGGGAACTGCATAGGGAAACTAGGCTGACTTACTCGTTTTAGATTTCTAATTAAAATCGACCTCATTATTTGGCATCACCTAAACACCTAAGCAGCCGTCTTCTACTCAAAAACCCATTTCTCACATGTATGCAAATTGCATTCTAAAAGCAATCCCATTAACATGTATTTGTTTATTCATATTATCTGGCTCACGCTCAACGTGATGGCTCCTTTTCACTGCCTTGCTCTGCATTAAAACCCCTAGAAATGGCACTCCCGGAGCTTAGGTCTTGCCGCCATTAAGGCCGCTGCACACGACTCAACTTTAACAAATCCGCACGTTATTTGCCACCCCACCGAAAAAAGTCTGCAAGAAGCTACGAGGATCCGGGGGTGTTGGGAAGAATGTTGAGGGAGCTAAAGCAAATATCTACAAATACTACACACACAAATACACACACACGCACACACACAGAGAAATTCCGTCAATGGTCCCGGCACGCTTGTTGTGTGCAACCCTGTGCAAAGCTGATGTAAAAGTTTGTTATCAGTTATCAAGGTTCGTGGCAGACACGCACAACATGTGGCAGGAAGGTTGGCGGCCCCAGCGAGTGAATTCCGGCTGCTCCCGGCTATGGAGCAATCAATGCGCATGACATTCACAAGCAAAACAAACTGCCGGAATGCCGGCGAAAGAGATTGAATGCAATCGGACAAAGAAGAGAGTGTGATATATTAAGAGAGAGAGAGAGAGAGACAGCAAGAGAGCGCCGCCAGGTGGGAAACATTTTTAGTTTGTCTGATTTGGGGTGGGATTGTGGGGTATAATAATTATGTTGGGGTTGCTGTTGCTGCGCCCCGCTTTGTTTACCCTCGAATTGGGGGTTGCTGCCTGCTGGAGAGAGAGAGAGAGAGAGAAAGAGAGAGAGAGAGAGGGAGACCGGAGAGTGAGAGCGTGTCGAAAGCGTAGCCGAAAAACAGTTCCGTGTTGAAAACGCTGTGCTCTTTGTTAGGGTCTCCAGTACGGACTCAGGCAGCAGTCAGTCCAGGACATTCGTGGGCTTTGACTGCGTACAAACGGTTGTGAACTTGCTCCTCGTATCCTTCTTGCCTCAATCGGTGGCGTCTCTGGCCCGTCTCTGTCTCTGTCTCTCGTCGCGACGCGTGCAAAATTTTGCTCACAAAACTGTAAATTTCAAATGCCGTAAAAAGCGAGAAACTCGTTTTTCACTAAGCCAAAATAATTGCATTCAATTAGCAAAGCTTTTCGGTGTCGTGTGTGGTTGTGTGTGTGCGTGTGTGTGTCTGTGCGTGTGCGTGTGTGTGTAGTGTACGTGAGTGTGAGTTCATTTCAACGTGTGTGTGTGTGTGTGGGGGGTTCTTTCATTTTTTGGAGGCCAACTAAAGTCAGGCCACAAAACGGCATTTTAAGTTTTTGTCTGCGACGGATTATTGCCCATCCCTGCATATTTCCCGTTTCTCCTCAACCCCTCGCTCCGCACTGGTGGCGCTCTTGTTGTCGTTGCTGTTGTTGTTTTTTTTTTGTTGCCACTTCGGTTGCCGCTACTTTTGTAAATCAATAAACGTGAGGGTGGCAAAAGCCGCAAATATTGTCGAAAGCACGGAAACAAAATGTGCAACGCAAAATCAAACCATTTACAAATAAAAAATAAAACAAAAAATATGTAAACATAACTGTTGAAATGCATACAAGGCTTGAATGGTTGAATACCCCTTCATCATCATCATCATCATCATTTGAGTTAATTGAAAATATCGTTTAAGTGCGCTTCAATGCAACTTAAAATGAAGCAATTACAACTATTTAAAACTCATGTGATGTAATTAGCATTTATGGCACATGCATAAATATAAATGAGGAATAAAAATATGGCTGCAATAAATGCATAAGTAACAACTGAATAAAAACTAAGCCTAATTAATTGTTATTAATTCAAAAGATAAAAATTTTACTTCTGCAATACATTTACTGTGATCATTTAAAGTTATGGAAAATTCAGAAGTATTCTTTTCAGTTACTTAAAAAAAAGGTTTTATTTATGGCTCAGTTAAGTTTTCGTTTTAAAAATGTGTAAAAGGGCTTTCATGTAGTTTTTGATATGTTTGCCCCCATAAATTACTGATAAGCTTGGAAAAAAAGGTCACTTTCTTGAAATAATGACAGATAGGCGACTGTCACATTTTACCCTCTTGATGTATGGATTCAATGAGCTGTTTTTATTGATTCCATTATACTAACAAAACAACTGGCTGTGGTATTAATATTAGTTCAGTTCAACAACTTAAAATATACAAGTCTGCAGAGGACATTTATTAAATGACATTATTTGGCCTCTCCTCTTTCATATTTCCGTATGTATACCAAGCGACAAAATTAGCATAATTCATAGATATGTATTTATATTGAGCATATGAGGCAAATAGGAACGTCAACAATTTGCCATATAAATAATCAAAGTATAACGGGAAAAAGTTCCATTATAATTAAATAACACACAAAACTAATTTCCATATAAATATTCAATAAAGCGACGCTGAAGCCAACAAAACATAAGCCAAATACACTGGGCGTATTTGCAAAACAACAAAAACAACAACAAAAAATAGAAAAAACAACAACACTGAAAAAAATACGTAGTTTTATTGTTGCCTCCACATCATAGTGAAATAAATGTGTTTCAATAAATTACATGACCGCGCAGCGCGAAACAGGACGAGTTGGGATAGGGGAGTCGCAGCAGCCGCCGACACAATAATGTAGCAAACCTTGAGTGTGTGTGCGTGTGTGTAAGTCTGGGTGTGTGCGTGTGGCGGGTGTGCGCGGTGTGAATGGTAATTCATTGGAGGCAGCGCACAAAAACAGCAACGCCAGCAAACAGAAAATAAAAAAACAAGAAGGTTCGTCTATGTTAGGCAGGCCGAAGACTAAATACACTTGATTATTGGCCGATGGCAAACAATCATTATCTAAATTAGTTTTGAAAGGGTATCGATTGTTCCAATGGAAGCTAATTAGTGTAGTAGTCCAAAAATTTGTTTAGCGTAGTGTCAAGATCGGAACATGATATTCAGTAGGATGATTTGGATATTTTGTGAAATAAAAATAAAGTTTAAGTGCAAGAATTCATCGATTCGCAGATAGTTGCTATGCCAGCTATATGAAATAGTGATCTGATCCGGATATATCTGATATATGTACAACCTGCAGCTATATAGACGAGTGGGCGAGTGATGTTGATCTAGAAAATATATACCTTATGAGGTCGGAGATGTCTTTTTTCCCCGTTGGCCTGACTAACTCAACGACCAAATTCGAATACACACTGCAAGGATATAATAAGAATGAAACTTTTACGCTTACTCAAATGGCAAAAGCAACAACGATAACAACAACAACATTAGCAACAACATTAGCAACAACAATAGCAACAACAATAGCAACGGCAACAACAATATCAGCAACAACAACAACAACAACGAGCAACTCAAAACGGCGAAACGGCGTCGAAACACACACTCAAGTTATTTGACTTGATTGCATACTTTTAGGCGGAAAACAGCATATTATTTATATATGTATGTGTGTGTGTGTGTGTGTTGTAAATCGCCTTCGCAGCGAGAACGTGCTATGTATGAAAATAGTTTTCTAGCTGTGCGTTTTTTTTCCCATGCTCCGCTTCTGGTTCTGGTTCTGGTTCCGCTGGGGGACTGTCTTGCCACACCTATTGTTGCAATGCTTATGGGCCTGGTTGTTATCACAGCCATTGGTTAGGTTCTAACCAAAACAACGAGGTTTACTTGGCTAACAAGTTTTCTTGTTGCCCATCATGAATTGTTGCCTGCTTTTTGGCTATTCGCTGAGCCATAAAATTGCTTTTAGTTTTCGAGCTGCGACATCACAATTTCAAAAACCGTTGCTAATAGTTTACAGTCTGAATAAGTTTGGGTTACCTTTTAACCTAATGTGGTTTCTTGCTCTTTTCAAGAGGAGGTGGACTGGCTTATGAACATGATTAATGATTAACCTCTCGTGCCTAGAACAATGGACATGTCAACTGACTGTCACTCGACAATTTACACATATTGTTGAGTTCATTCAAGTTATGCTCAATTGCAGTGGGTTGTGGTTGTATTCAAACATGACATAACTTATGTTGACTGATTTGCTTCGATTAACTCTATTTAATTCGACTAATAATCCCTTTTTCCTAAATTAGCTGCCAAGCACAAACACATTTGTTTTGGAGTATACTCAAAATCTGTATCTGTGCAGGAGAAATCCGAGCTAAATCCTATACAGTATCACAACGGGCCGAACATGTCGATATAGTGTCGACCTTCAGGCAGACAACTATTTAACTTAACCTAACCTACACTCAAAATCTCATCACTTGAAATTCAAGTTCAGAATTGCTTATCCTAGTTGGAAACTGCTTTTGCTTATTGCTTATTATAGCAGCTATTTTTGTACCTAGAAAAGTTCATGTGGTTCTAGCCTAATTAAATTTAAGAGTACACTGAGAAAAAATCCACATTAATTTTATAAAGTTTCCACACCTTTCCTTGTTATTCAGAAATAGTTTTTTTAGTAACCTTTATTTTCAATTCTTTAAATAGTTTAAATTATTAAGCAATATATTTTTGGAAAATATAGAGAAACCCTCTCTAAACTTTTTACCGTATATTTGGAAATTATTCCTAAGGCCAGAAATATTTTCTAGTTTTCAGGGGATTTCCTAAGATAATTTTCTAAAATTCATGGCATTTCATCTCTTCTCTGCGTGTAGATAAGTATGTAAAGTCAGTCTTATGACAGTCTTATAGCAAATGCCAATTGTACATTGTAGATGTGTTTGACTGTAACTCGCAGTACAACGAGTAGGCGAGTAGGCTTACCAATCTGGGTAATGACTTTAATCCACTTAATTGAAAATATTTTGAATTTTAATCCTTCCTCAAATCTGAACACCATTCCCAGCAACTGTTCTAAAGCCCCTAGGCGGATTTAGCTTATCAGGTGTGCATAATGTCGCCACTTAAATGCTTTTAATTTATGTTTTTATCGGGAAAACCCAGTCTCTCATTTACCACATTCAATGTCTTTTAATTATATTTATTGCTTTTGTATATAGATAATTGCTAAAAGTTACCGGTCGAAGCTTGCATGAGAATAAGAGGCTTATAAATCTGCGCCTGTTTTTCGGCAAGTGAAAAGCAGTTTGAAAACTCCAGCAATTAGTGAGAGAGTAACAAAATGAAGCATGATTTAAAAAACTATTAAATGAAGTCAAGCATTTGGGGGAACAAAAGCCAAAGAGTCAAAAGGAAATTGTTGCAGAACAATAAGACAGGCAGAGAGTGAGAGATAGTCACCCAGAGACAGACAGTTGTTGGTTGCAATAAAAATGTAGTAAGCAAAATGGCCAGCAACAACAACGTTGCAACGTCGACATTGTTACATGTATGCATTCAAAGGTGTGCCAGAAGTTAAATGCACCTGCCACGGGCCGTTTCTGGGGTTTAATGGCATGGCACGGACTGGACGGGACAATAAAAGCGCACCGTTAAGTCTCACGTGGAACGACAGCAACACAACACCGAACCAACAACAATGGACAGCAACAACAACAACAACAACAGAGGACAACAAACAAGGACAGCAACACCAACACCTGCAAACAACTCAAAACTTGTCTGTTGCTCCTTGTGTTGCAGGTGCCAAAAGCAAGAGGCAAAGTTCTCACTGCCTCTGCGTAAAAGTTTGTGGCATCCATTTGTCCGCCGAGCCGCCTGCGTGTTTGGATGTATCTCTCTGTGTGTGAATACATATATAATATAATATATATATATGTGTGTGTGTGTGTGGGTGCGTGTGTTATTTTTGCTCTGCTGTGCACTCTTGTATACACACATGTTCACTTGCTGCAGACTCGTCTGAAAGTTTCTACAGTGGATTTTGAATATAGCGAGAGACAAAAGAGATATTGCCTTGGACTTAATTATAAAAAATTAATATGAGCAAATCTTAATTTTTAATTGGAATAAATAAAAGGAGCGAGAGATTTATAACAATATTTAAATATTAAAGAAGACTGGAAAAGGCTTTTATATTTTTCTGTTATCGAATAATAAATTTTCAATTATGAATTAAATACAGAAAGTATGAATGAAATTTGTAGAGCTTTTTAAATTTAAGTGAAGATGATAATCGTATTAAACTTCTCTTAGAAAAAAACATTCGTTCAAATGATAATAGTAACCAAATCGCTAAAAACTAATTTTATAGCAAAAGTGACTAAAAATGGCAAATATAAGCAGCTTTAATTGACTTGTGAATAATATGTACACAAATTAAATAACTAAACTAAATAAAACCTACAATTCAAATAATTATGGCAATCAAATATCAATCAATCTTAAGAAACTGAAAAATAATAAAAAAAAACACATTTTCAATTTAATTGTGAAAAATAAGCCAAGAAATTATGCCAACAATGAAAATAATAACAGTAAACAAATTAATAAAATTTAAAAAATGGATAATTTGCTTATAAAATAAATATGGTGCCGCGAACTAAAATCTATTGAACAAAATAAATCAAATAATAATGGTAAAAAATCGATAGTCTCAAGAAAGTGCAAAATCCCTTACAACTGATGTCCACTGTACACCGAATCTGACAGCAAAGCAAAACAGCGGCAAAAGTATGCAACGTTTTCACAGATAACCAACAAACCAAAAAAAAAAAATAGAAGTGTGCGTTAACAGCCGGCGCAGAGCAGGGCAAAAGGTGTGGTGAAAAAAGCGTGCGAGAGAGCGAAAATCAACAGAGAGCGACAACAAGGGAGAGGTTCAGGTGTGGTAGGCTATAAATGAGAGAGCGCATGGCGAAGGAGCTCTTAGTTTGCTTACTCTTTGTGCCTGGCTGTGTGTACTTTCGATGTGTGCGTGTGTGTGTGTCTGTTTAAGAGAGAGTTGCAGGTGTGGGAGGATTGCATGCATGAGAGTGTCAAAGCTCTCTTAAGTCACAGTTTGCTTACTCTTCCCGACTGGCTGAGTGTGCTTTGTGAGTGTGTGAGTGTGTTTGCCTGTGGCCTGTTGGCGTGTTGAGTTTCCGGCACGCTGCATAAACAAACCCAGACCCGCGGCACAAGCCACGAGGGCTCAGCAGACAGCGCTGAAGTTGCAGTTGTTGCACATGATGTTTACCATTTACCAATGTCAACATACAGACGCCGTTCTTTTTTTTTTCTTAGTCGCTACACACCATGCAACATATCAAACATATCGGAAAGCAAACGTGATGCCGCGCATAAAATAAACTTAAGTCCCAAGGCTGCCCCAAACAAAATAAAAAATAAAAATCACTGCCTACAAAATTGTGGCAACGAACGCACAACGCCGCGCACAAAACAATCAGGAACAGCAACCAGCTGCGATGACTGCCAAGCCGCCGCCTCCGGTGCCACCAACGGTGCCCCATGATGATGCCACAATGCCCAAAATGGCGCCTCAGCTGATGATGCCACGCCTCAACTCCGAGCTGGCCGCCCAGGCTGCATTGCGTGGCCAGCAACTGTTGCGCAAACAGTGCTCCCAGGAGCAGCAACAGCAGCTGAACGGGCAGAAGGTGACGCCACCACTACCATTGCCACCGCTGCAAAGTCGACCGGTGCCCGCGATACCGGCACGCGGCTCTAGCGAACGTGCCGCACCACCGGAAATACCGCCCAAGCGGCATAGCCTTAAAAGTCTGCCGGATAATGGACAGCCAATGATGATTGTCCCCGGGTTGCCACCGCCACTGCGTCAACCCCCGCCCCTGCCGCGGAAACCGGCATCCGCCCACAGCTCCGCGCAGAATAGTGCCCAGAACTCGCCGCTGGCCGTGCTCAAGTTCAAGGAGAAGCCCCCGCCTCCACCCGAGAAGCACTCAACGCTGTCTGCAGAGGCGATGGCCGCACGTCGCTGCTCGAACCCGTTTGAGATGCCACCGCCGCCGCCACCGCTGGTGTTGCAGTCTGCTGTGGCAGCCCTCAGCGAGCAGAGCTCTAAGAATGCGCTGGCCAACTGCAACCCGGTGCCGTCGCCAGCTCCCACTAGAGCCAGCGAAGCCAAGAAGCTGAACAATGTGCGCCCAGTTGTTGCCCCTGCTCCGGTGGTGGCCTCGCCCACCGATGAGTTTGGATCGGAGGATGCGCTGCGTGGCATTGAGAGTGGACTGCGCAACATGGAGCGAGCCATGCAGGAGCAGATGAATCTGCGCACCCTGGAGGCCGCCGTGCAGAACAACTTTGACTTGAGCTTCAAGGCGAGCCTGGCAGCTGGTGGCGGACATGGTCGTCATTTGGGCAGCTCCGTCAACTTGCGCAGCGCCAACTATGAGCGCAACTTGTCGCTGGACGAGAGTCGAGCAGGCGACTCCCGCCAGTCACTGGAGGAGCTGAAACAGCTGCGCGCCCAGGCACAGCAGCAGTCGCTGCACAGCAACTCGTCCTCGTCGTCTGTCTCCTCGGCCTCCGCCTCCGCCTCGCAGGTGGAGCAGTCGATGCGCTCCACCATTGAGCATCACATGCGTTCGCTGGATCGCAATCTGCCGCTGGAGCTGCAGTACAGTCGGCATCGCATGCAAAACAATCTCAATGCGGCGGGGCATCATCCACAGGGTGGTGGTGGTGGTGGTGGTGGTGGCGGTGGTGCAACGTCGTCCGCCCAACAGCAGCAGCAGCAGAAGCAGCAGCAGCAGTCGCCTCAGCCACCCATTCCGCTGAGCAGCGAGTTTCGCGAACAGATCCGCCAGCAGCTGCTGGGCAACATTCCGCCGCAGGTGGTGCACAACATGGGCCAATTGCCCGGCTCGGCGGCAGCTGCCGCACTGTTGCAGCATCAGGCTCAGTCACGGGCAGCTGCGGCCGCCGCTACTGCTGCCGCTCAGGTCGCCGGTGGTGCGGGTGTCAACATTGGCATTGGCGTTGCAACCGTCGCTGCTTTGTCCCGCGAGGAGCTACGAATGCGCCGACGCTCCTCGCACGATGAGACACAAATATCCCAGAACTCCACGGGCGGCATCCAGGGTAAGGAAACAAATGCAACTCGATTCCTCGATTATGCGAAGAGTGCTTTGATCTTACGGCTGAATAGTTGCCTTCGACTGGTCTATTTACAAGCCTCAGTGTTAATTTCGGGATTAGACATTTTCACACTCAGAACTTTCATATTTTTATTTCTGAAGATCTTAAGTGTGATCAGACCTGCAGTTGAAGCAATTCCATGAACCCATCTGATTATTATTTTTATTTATTTTGTATTTATTTATTTTTTTTTTTTTTTTTCGAGCATATGGCCATCAAAACTAAATTAGCTTTCTTTCTAAGACACGTCTGCTCTCTTTTTTATTCACAACGATTAGCTCTTCTTCTTCTTCTTCTTTATTGGTGATCACGCAATGTTAAGTACATTGTTGCATGTTCGATTATAGATGTTATGCCACAGTCTTTGCCCTACATCACTAGTGCGGTTTTATCTTCATTACAAGAGGCACGTTATAAGTCTTATGAATTATTGAGCTAGTCGCAAAAGACTTGAACATAATTAAGTGACAAATAAAAGTGAACATATAAATACAGTTACCATAGCATTCTTAATTGGTAAAATGCGTTTGCTCTCTTTTTGTTTATAAGTGTTTAATGTGATTAATCCTTTGTCCAAGCTGCAATTTTTGTGGAAGGCTGAATGGCAGACGCTTTCAATAAATTATGTTTTAAAAATATAAGTATTGTGTGAATTTCTTTTTTTAAATTTTATAGGTTAATAATGTCAACGATTAATTTATCCTGATGCTCTTAATGCCTATTTGTCTTTTTTCCTCACTACAAAATAGAGTTGGCAAAAAATTTGAAATTTTAAAGAAATTTGCAAATTTAAGTTTTCTCAATACAAACTGCAAAAGCAACACTACAAACAGATACAAAAAATGCGAACAATTTATTGAGCCTTCTTTACAATGAGACCGCTGCTGTTCTTGTGTTTTAATACAAATTTAGTTTTTTATTAATATCAAATTATTTACAAATCATTTTAAAATTAATAATAAAAATAAGAGCACTATCGACTTGACCTCCTCGGTTCTCTTCACTTATTAAGTTAATAAGGCTGGTTTTCTCTTCGTATGAGCATAATATTATGAAGTAAATTCCGAATGCCGTAATCAAGTTGTTAATCCAGCGGAAATTACTACTGATTCCATATTAAAACAATAAAATAATAATAATACTGTTACTTGAGTAAATAAATATACCATTCAATCCCAATGATATTACTAATAATACTATGAACTCGAAACTTTTTTTTAAGTCAGCCCATGCTTATTCGATCCTAAAAGGGTTAAATACAGTAAATCTTTTTTTTATTAGACAGACGAAAATTGAAATTAAATCATATTTTTTTCCTGTAACGTTTACTTTATTTTATAAGTTTGCTATTATTATTACTTAATTTATTTTATTTTAAATTATTATATTCCACTTCTCTGATAGAATTAAAACAGTTCACGATAGCACCGCATTGCTCAGCTGACTTAGACTATTTACGTTGCTTTCTCAAAGGTAACGACTACGACTCCAGTTTGTGTAAATGCTAACCCAGTTGTGCAACAGTTAACAGTCCCAACAGACACCAGACTGGGGCCCAACTAATACGATAATAATTGAGACTGCCCCACACACAAAAACAAGAATACTTACGTATATTTACCGAGAACTGAAACTGAAACACTCTGGTTTTTTTTTTGTTGTACTAATGACGTTGCATGGCGTTTTATAAACTTACAATTGATCAATAAATGTTGAATGGGTCACCGGTTCCATTGGTTGCCCAACACTAGAGAAACTCCAGCTAATTTTGTGTCACACAATTCTAATTCGCTATCGTTTTTTAGCTAATAAAATAACCTCAAAGCTCACTCAGCATTATATATATTTGTGGAGCAGCACTAATCAAACTCTTCCCTGTCCGAACAATTCACAGTGACCCGCCTTAGGGAGCATTGGGATGAGACGTCGCAGTGCGTCCTGCAGCGAGCCGGCCAGTTGAAGAACATGCTGAGCGACTCACAGCGGTAGGTTATCCATCCAGCAGATTCAGATCCCAGTTCCCGGTTCCCACTGCATCTGGGGTCAATTTAATTAATTCTTAACTCCCATTGGCAGGTTTGAGGCCAAGCGCCTGGAGCTGGAGAAGTGGCTGGCGCGCATGGAGCAGAGGGCCGAGCGGATGGGCACAATTGCCACCACAGCTGACATCCTGGAGGCCCAGCAGAAGGAGCAAAAGGTGAGCTGTGTTGCGATGTGCTGTGTTGTGTTGTTTTGAGCTCTCGTTATGGAGTGCATCTAATTAATCTGTTTCCTTTGCAGTCCTTCCATGCCGAGCTGCATCAGAATAAGCAGCACTTTGAGCTCTTCAGCGAGTTGACACAGAAACTAATTGCAGTCTATCCCAACGACGACACTTCCCGCATCAAAAAGATGACGGAGGCCATTAATCAGCGGTGAGTGCATATTTCAATAGTGCTCCAACTTCGGTCAAGTCCCAATTTAATGTTATGCAAAAAGATGCGCCATTTTCCATTCAAATCAGTTGTGAGAATTTGCATTTAATGCGAATTAATGACTGGCAGTTCAGGGCGGCGACTTTGAACACATTAAGTCTTGGATTAGAGCAGTTTAAGATGGGAACTTCTTTTGAATACCTTACGTAAAAGATCGCACCACGTTTAATGGCCAAAAATGCAAATTGTGAAATAATCTTGACTTATTTAAACAAATTGAAATGTTTTCTTGCAAAATCAGACTTCGTTGTAATTTAGAAAGCATTATTTTTCTAGTTTCTGGCCTAGCAATTTGTTGGATGTTTTAAATAAAATACACTCAGTGTAATTATATAAAAAATCCAACAAATTCTTAACTTTTCCTATTTTTATTTTTAATGGGGACTATAGACTGTGTCCATAATTTTTAAAAAAGTTTTTAATCGAAATAAAAATGTTAATTAAATTTAAAATAAAAGTTACTAATTAAATTATATAAAATAAAAATGACAAATTAAATTTAAAATTTAAAATTATAGAAAAAAAGTAAAATAATAACATAATAAAATAAATCTGGGCTAGTGAAATAAAATCTATTGGGGAAACCCAGAACAAACCATAATGTGAAGTAAAATCGTAAAGAAGCAAAGAGAAAATAGTGCTCAGGGGAGGGATTACAGTTAACCATACTCTGGAAATTTCTTGAGGTAGTATTGCAAATTTAATTAAAGGACGAGAGAGTTTCATAGATAACTAAGGCATTGTAAGTTTTACAAATCGTACCAATGACTCTGGGTAATCAGTTGTGGGTCAGTGTTCCTAGTAGGTCTACCAGGAATAGAATCCTTACTTTCACTGTAAACAAAATATATACAATTATGCTTTTATTAAAGATGTGCAAAACACTTTGTGTATATGTCAATAAAATTGCCAGTACATATTGATTTACAGACTACAGACTATAGCATAAATATTATATTTAGCATAGCTTATTCGTCTTTGATTAGACTTATGCTTTTATTTGTGAATGCACAGTTTTCCATAAAGAGGCAATTATATTTGAACACTTCGGTTTGGAATTGTACAATGTATTTTATTTTTTAATTTTATTGATAAAAATAATTAATTCTTAATGAGAAACTTATTGCTAATCGGCTAAAAATTGCTAACTACTCTAAAGAACTAAAGACTTTAAAGAATTTAAACAAACCGTAGCTTTGAAAATAATATATTAAATTGAAGCTGCTTAATTCTATTCATCTGTATTTAAATGTGAAAGTTTAGCTTGCCAAGTATTATTAGAGACAGACCTACCTAAGAAGATGATGGCTGAATCTCAGTTTATAAATCAAATAACTGAGTCTTTTGTAGTTGCTTTAATCATATATTTGATCGCATTTTACTTGCAGCTACTCCAACTTAAACAACGGTGTCGTCAATCGCGGCAAGCAGCTTCATGCCGCAGTGCATAGTCTGCAAATGTTCGATCGTGCCATGGACCAAGTTAGTAATCAGATAATTCTATTAACTTGTGTATATATCTAATCGAATTGTGTTTTGCAGTTCCTCGCCTTTCTCTCGGAAACGGAAACTCTCTGTGAGAACGCAGAATCGGACATTGAACGCAATCCCCTCATGTTCAAGGTGAGTTGAGGCATTTTTCTTTTCTTGAACCCCTTTGAGAACACCGCTGCCTTTGTTCAACAATTAACCTGCTCTCAAGTGACAGATTTATGCACTGTAAAGTGCTTTCTTCAGTTTCCTCTGTGGGGCATTAACCCAGCTCATCTGCGAATATTGTTGCAAGCACAATATGTGCACAGTGGTTAAACTAGCTCAGAGTGCACTCTAAATTATGTTATATGTTATACGTGTTACTCATGTGCAATTTGTGAAGAACATAATCAAACCAACCACATATTTGCATTAAATATTTAATATTATGTGCAAAGAGTTCAAATGTGGCTGGAATAAAGAACACGCGTACTTGTCGTCAACATATATAGCAAATTAACAGATCTCTAAAAGCGTTCCAGTGTTTTGGTGCAATACATTTTCATAATATGATCAGCAATAATATGCATTAAAATTAAACTTCTCATTTTATTTAAAACATAAATATATAACTAATGCTTGGGACACCCCTAAAGTATATTTTCTATATCTAGAAGTTACTCAGCCTTCACCTTAAACCTCTAGATTAATACAAAATGTGAGTATTTTTTTAATATGATTCCTAATCAAGGCCAACTCTTTGGCTTGGTTAAGATGAGTTTACGCTAATATTAACATTGATTATCTAATGTGTATGGGATTGTGTTTGTACTTTGTACTTGTTATGGCTTTTATGCAGTTATATTATAATATAAGTTACGTGATCTGTGCGTAAATCTCTTCCTTTGGGCAACACCTTGATTTCAGTTCAATCGTTGAGCTAAAAAGAAAATGCTTGCAATTTTCCGAAAGAGTTTTCCCTCATAGCTTTATGCGTGTATTTATGTGCTTTTGTTCTATAATTGGCCCGCATTTGATGTGGTTCTCCCTTAGATTAATGCCCTTATCAGTTCATTTTCCCCGAGCACTTTTCCTTAGCTGTCTATGACCATGAAACATGCAAGCAGTTTATGATATCAGATCAGGGCTCAAGTGCTGGCCCCATCAGTGGCAATTGGGATGGTAATCGGAATGGGAATGGGAATGGTGATGGGGATCCACTCGAATTTGCTTACTTTGTTGCCCGCCTTGATGACCAGGCCAAGGCACAGATCTCGGAGAGGAGTGGAGTGGAGGGGGGAGCATAGAGGAGCGTGTCCCAATGCTCGAGCGATTCTCGAGCATCTCTCGAGCACTTAGTGTCTCAATTGGCTTTGCAATCCGAATTGCAGCCATTGCAGCTGCGAATGGGTTGCATGCCACACACAAAAGTATACAACCCCCACTCTCGCTTGCTTGTGTGCCCCTGGCACTTATCATCGACACCAGTGCATGCCTCACCATCTCCACCTTCCCCTCTGCCACGCCCTACTGCCCCTCTTTGCCTGCCCCGCGCATTATTTCAGGCAGCCGCGCGTTTTTCAAGTGTGGCAGGCATGTCGTCTATTTGTTTGATTGTTTGTTTTGTTGCTGGCCATGCAACGTCATCATCGTTATCATCATGAGCATCGTCATCATCAGTTTTCTAGGCGGTTTCCCCGTTCCTATTATATGAGGCAATTATTGTAAATGCGTCTTCTTCACTTTTCATTTCAATATTCTTTTATTGAACATTTATTTGTCGATTATTCTCCTCATTCAAGTGAACAATTCAATTATACTTATTTATTTCCCTCGCCTTCTATTTGACTTAGCCATTTTTGTATTTTTATTATAAAGCCTTAAACATTATATGCAAAAGAATATTCAAATTCAATAAAAGCATATACAACATGTGTCTTGATTTCAACATAATTATTTGTTTTCATAAATATCGCAAATATCCTGAGATGAACTTATTTTTGTTAATTCGAACGTACGTTTAAAAGCTTTCTTATTGGGTGTTTGCACCAGATGTGTCCTTGTCCCAAAGGACAAATTTCACGAGCTTTGTCCCAAAAGCTTTGAGAACTCTCCCCAAAGCGCTTTCGATACAAAGCTCACGTTGGCAATGCTTCACGATATTAGTATGATAAGAACTTTGATAAAAGGCTGTTGACGAATTCAACTTGTAGTCTTATAACAAAATTGGGTATATAAATTGTATGAAACAATATGAACAGCAAATAAATGCATAAAGTTAAATAGATTTTTGTAAGGATTATAAGTCAGGATTAAAATAAAGAAGCAAACTCGTAATTAATGTGGTTAGATTACTGAAGAACTCAAGAGCCTTATCACGTCAGAATTTATTTCACCTACGGATAATAAAGACGTTCATTTATTTATTAATTGCCGAAAGCAACAAATAATATTCCTTTTAAAGTGCAATAAATAATATAATAATACATTTATAATAATAAATATATATTTAAACAGGGCAACTCAAAGATGTGTGAAGAACTTAAGAGATTACTCAGATAAGATTTTGATTTATTTTTAAATCGCAACGGAAATAACATATTTATGTTATTTTCTATTATTGATAAAAAATTACCTATACCCAATGAATAGAATGCCATAAATATATTTGTCAAGGGCAACTCAAAGTTCATAAAAAATATGATATTTTCCGGATTTTGCCTGCGAGTACCGTTAAGTTTACCGGCTTCGTCTGGCTGTGTAGAGTGTGAGAGAACGAAAAACTCTCCACTGTTTTCGTTTTCGTTTTCGTTCTCTGTTTTTGTTATCTCGGCACATGGCCCGATGCCAAAGCCGACGCCAAGCGAGTGTGTGGCGCTATTTTGTTTAGCTCGCCTCAGCTGCTGTTGCTGCCGCAGTCGACGCTGCTGCCTGCCATTGCTGCTGCCGTTGGATGCTGTGACGCAGACGTCGGCATCGCCGTCGGCGTCGCTGCCGCGGCAGTAGGTTCGCACTTGCCGTTGGTCTTCGCCGTCGTTGTCAGTTCGTGTTCTGAGATACGCCCGGACGCGCGTTGATAACGGTCGCTTGTCGCAGATTCGCTTAACCGGCTTGTAAACATTCAATAAAAAAAATTTATATATATAAAAATTGCATTCAAAAATACAACAAAAATAAGCAAACGAAATTAATCAAGTTAAACAATTGCGAGAAATGTAAAAAGAAAATTGTTAAATATGTAAATTAATTAAACGCACTACTTGTCGTTGCATACCTACAGGCGCGCACTCACGCACACACACACAAACACACGCACAGCTGCAGTTGAAGTTGCAGTTGCACGTTTGCTGCACACATGCAAATTGAATCCAGCGTGCAACAATTAATGGCAAATCTTTGCTTTAAGGCGGCACAGCCGTCGCCATTTTGAGTCGCTTGCTGAGTGTGTGTGTGTTGCAAAGGATGTGTGTGTGTGTTTGAGTGTGTGTGTGTGCATATTAAAGTGAAATATGCATTAATTATGCACACACATTTTCCCTGTCCTGCTTCCGCCAGGCAGCACCAGCAGCTGGTTGCAGACGACGGACTAAGTGAAATTGAAATTGAAATTTGTGCAATATACAAATAATTCTTTTAGGGTGCTACAAATCCTCACACCGTGCAACAAAATATATTTGCAATGTGAATTTATTTCACCTCATAAATGATACGTGCACCAATGTATAGGAATACCGTAAATAAACAATCGAATGTTAAAACGATGCAATGTTGAAATGTTCATTGTAAAAGTGTTGCATAATTTAATCATTATGAGTGCCTCGTATTTAAACGGTGCATTAGTAAAGCGACATTTGTGGCACCTAGTTTCTCAATAAATATAATTTGAAATGGCATCTGACAAAAGTTGTGCGCAATATTATTGAGTTAGAGGAGACACAAAAATGTTTTATTTTAGAGCAGCTGTTTGGGATTTTAAAGCAAACTGAACGTCTGCCAATAATTGTTTGCATAATCGAATTACTCCGTTTGAAATATTCAATAAATTGAATTGTGTAGTAAATTCGATCAACCACAAAGTATGATAATTATTCCACTCGAAATTCTTGAGTCGCAATCGAATCGACCCCTTTATAACTGCCCAAATGTACAATTTGTGTATTTGTATGGCAAGTCAACAAATCAAATTTCAACAGTTTGAAAACAAAACAAAAAATGAAACTCATTAATAACCAGTAGCCAACCACTTGAAGACAACCAAAGTTTTTTGTCTCTTTTTTATCCCTTCGATAGATGCTAAGCTTTCGACTTCGACTTCAACTTCAACTTTAACGTCAAGTTAAAGCCGATTATTTATCAAATGGCAACACAATCGACACAGTCTCGTGTCTCGTGTCTTTTGAGTAGTTCCCATTTCATTCATAAAGAGATTTCCGCACTTTCGAAAACTTTTCGTTTACAAGCTTTTCACGTCAACGCGCATTAACACAAGAAAATATGCAAGCCCTTTCCCACTTCCCCCTCCCCATCCCAATATGCCCCCTCCGCGCCTTCTCTTGGTCAATAACAAATGTCAAACATGCGTTTTCTCGGGCTCTTTGGTGTGTCTCGATGTTGTTGTTGTCTGCGGCATTTGGCATCTGGCATCTGGCCGCGTGTGTGGGGCATGTTTACGTTTACCTGTTGACGCTTGTGGCGTCGGCGGCGGTGGCAGAGACAGCGACAACAGCGGCAACAGAAACAGAGAAACACAGCAAAGCAACAAGTAACCAAAACAAGTTCACAAAACAGAGCAAACCAAAAAGATTTAACAACTATTCTGATTAACTGTCTTTATTCGCGTCGAATAATGCACACACTTACAACCAAAAGTATGTGGACAACTTGTCATTTCTGCTTTTATTCTGATTCGCTTTTTTAATGGGCTTTGTTTGAAAATTTCATTCTGATTATTATTTATTAAATTAAATATTCCAAATATTCAACTGATATAAGTCGGCATTAAAAAAATAAATAGTAGAGGGAATTTAATAAGAGAAGTTTTGAATTAGAATAGCAAATTAAGATCAGTAAAAATCCATCCAATCCATGCAAATAACTTTTGTAATAAAAACATAAATTTGATAAAAAAAATTTTTTAAATTAATATTAATTTTTTCTTTTCTTTCAATTGTTTTTAGCGATTGATTGATTTTTGTGAAAATTAATTTAATTAATTATATTACGGAAATTAATAAGAGAAGTCACTCATTACATAGAAAAATATGCTTATACTTTAAGCAATAATTGCATCCAAGTAACAAATGTTATACCAATTATTGAACTTTGAAAACATGTAGATATTTTATATATTTTTATTTTAATTTGAACATTCATAAATAAATATTTTTTTTTATTAATTTGGTTTTTATTTTTCTGTGTCGACTGATATTAGTCGAAATTAAATAAACAATTAGTAGTACAGAATTTAACAAGAGAACTTACTTCTTACAACAGCAATATAAACTTATACCTATTGTTTAATAACAATAATAGTATATTAAGTTCAGTAAAAAGTATTCAGTTTCATTTCCTAAAAGGTAACAGGCTTTATCAGAAGTTTTTAACACTCTCCCGTATTTCTATTCAAGAAACAATAAAGTAAAAATAATGCGTAGGCATTGAAGTTGTCATGGTTGTTTATTTTATGTTGTTTTGTTGTTGCTGCTGCTGTTATTGTTGTTGTTGTGGTTGTTGTTGCTGTTGACGGCGACTTAGAAGCACTCCGAAAACTGTCTGCCTGGTTGTCTGTTTCAGCTGTTTCAGCTGTTTAGACTGCGTGGGTTCTTCGAGGCCGTTGATTAGAGTCGCGCTTGGCATTTTGGTTTTCCTTAGTCGGTTCTGCTGCGGCAGCGCCACTTGAGTATTAATTGTCTGTGTTTAGCTTAAAATTAAAATGCTTGAGTGGATTTCGGCAGTGATCGTAAAGGTGCAGCTTCGAATCGAACTACAATACAATATTTTTTACTTTCGACTAGTCGGTGGAAACTCGATCTTTTCAGGAACATAAAATTCGGTGGGTGCTTATAAGTTGTTTAGCTTAAGTAGTTGATTAACGAGCGCACGATTTTATTTACTCTTCCAGCTAATTGGGAAACCGTTCGAGGGAGAGATGTAAACACTAAGGCCATAAAAGCTTGAAAGTGTGTTGTTGACAAGATCGTGATCTCATTTTAAAATATGGGTTGCATTCAGTCTATAATTTCTTGCTGTTCACATATTAAATCTTTATTTTTTTTTTCATGTTTTTCCTTTATAATTTATTATCGAGCAATGTGGTAATATTTCTATGGGATTGTCTGCTATGGTGTTTAGCCTTTCATTTTAATTAGAAATAAAACTATTTGTCCTCATTAGTCAATTTGTATTCATAAATTTCAAAAGTTGTTCACCCTCTAAAATAGCTCTAAACTTATTTGATTCAAATTTATTGCAAGAGTGTCAAGGGGTCAAGTGTAAAATATATATTTTTTAACTCTGCACAACTATGTATTTTTTTCGGGGCTGGAGTATTGTGACGGCAATTAAAGTTGTACGATTGCCGGTTACAGAAGAACCCCAAACAATAATGATAAGAGCAGGAGAAGCAGCAAAAACACATGATGGCTGTAGAATTCAAGTGCACTTTGTTAAACCAATTAATTTACATTTCCGCGCAAAGCAAAGCCAAAAAAAAAATACAATAAACACCAGCACAAACAAACATGAACAAAAACAGGCAGTCTGAAAACCTGACAGAGAAAGAGGGAGAGACAGAGAGAGAGAGAGTGAGACAACAACAACAATAAATGGGAAAGCTGGAAAAACTTTACAACATAGAAACAAAAGTAGAGGCCAGTCGAGCACTTGACGAACGGCTGCCACTCGACTTGAACGGATGGATGCTGAATCGCCACAGGATGCAAAGGCTATCAAAGCCACAAATTTACTGTTAGTCTCTCTTTGTGTGTGTGTGTGTATGTGTGTGTGTGTGTGGTTTAGTGAGACTGCATGCTTGTGCTGGTTAGCTTGAAGTGGGCTGCGGTTCAACTTGCGTCGGCGACAACAGTAACTAGATTCAAGTGCCCCTTGTCAGTCGTGCATTTGGGCAGTTGGCATCGGTCAGCGGTCAGGATGCGGCGAGGGCATGGCGCAAAAAACGTAGCACACTTTTAAGCGTCGTCGTAGACAGTTTGCAACGAGTCCTGAACACGAGACTTGCAAATTGCGACAACAATGGACAAAGTAAGCACTTCAAATGCCTGCACCCATTTTGCCATTTTGCACGTGGCTCTGTTTTGGTTATACTTGGCAGCGACGAATTTTGGACTCGAGTCGCGTACTTTTTTCTCTGATTCGAGCCAAGCTGCAAATGGCGCCACATCAGGGATTACAGGCCTCGCTAAGATTTCTATTTGACTACAAATCGGGCCAATTGCGATAGTTTCTCGTATGTGCTGAAACCAATATTTACATATCGCATTTTTCCTACTTGCCTATTCAGTGCAATAAGAAAAATTAATTTCCTATCTGCTTATCCTTTTGCGGATATTTGGGAAAGTGTGCCCGTAAGAATATAAAAAACAGTTTACATTGCAAACAAATTGAAACACAAAATTATTTGTGTTCTTAAGTCTTTAATAAATATTTAAAGATATTGTAAATAAATGGATTTTGCACAGATAACTAAATAATTGGAATTTGATATTTGTCGTTGGCTTCACTGATCGAGTCTTTTACTCTCAATGAAAATTCTAAATTGAAATGCTCATTCTGGTATCTTGATGGAACTCTTAATTCAAATTTCAAAAAGAATCTATCAAATATTCGCCTAACAAGAAAATAAATGCATTGTCATGTACGATAAAAGGTATAGTACATTTTTGACTTAAGTATAGCGAGATCAGTGAAGTGTAGAAGAAATGTACATCAAAAAGCGAATTTGGATTTAATATATAAAACTTTTGTTGAAATGGGTTGATATGTGAAAGAAACTGCGAAGAAAATTAAGATAAAAAAGAAAAAACACAGAAGAAAGTAAAATATCCACATTAATAATTTCCTGTATTTGGGATCTCGTCGAATCAGGGTACTTGGCTCGTCGGGTAAACGTGAACTTGGCACCAAGAACGTTACTTTTCTTTCCATTTTATTATCAGCAGGAGTTTCCTTATCTATTGTCTCTATGGAAATGGATGGTGTTTCATTCTCATGCTGCGGATTCGTGCTTTCGACTAGCGTGTTCACGCTCACGCTCATCGCAGATTCCCCAATTGCGAACAGATCTCAGAAGCGAGATGAGTATTTTTTTGTACTCTAAAAGTATTCAAAAACTCAAATTTGCTAAATGAAATAAGAATCTAAGCTAGCTCTACATTGAAATGCCCCACTTAAAACCGTTTTATTCGTGTCTCAAAGTGTTGGTTTTTTTTTTTTATAGAATTTTGACTATATTAAACTTATCTATTTTCAAGAATAAATTATAAATTGCCAATATGTACAAAATATCTTAAAAATAATAATTTGGCATAGGTAAAAATAATCGTCAATAAATTGTTTGTAAACGTTATAAATGTTATATTAACATACTCAACTAACTATAATGTATTTAAGGATTCCTTTAATGAAATGATGTAGCATGCCACAAATATGCTCAATAAAACTTAGGACCTTTTCCAGTGCTCAGTAAGCATGTCTTGGACCCAATTTCTCGGGTCATTATTTTGTGGGCAAAAGAATGTCTTCAGGTCAATCCCCACTAACATTTTTCCTCATAACTTTTTTTAAAGATGTTCTTATCTATATTCTCATAAAAAACACCATTACTCTTGCTGCAGCTGCAGATTTGCACCCCTTAGCGCCGGCATTCTTTTCTCAGCTTTTCTCAGTCGTGGCTTCATTTGCCTAAGCTTACGAGAGTTGAACTATTTCTATATAATCCGAAACAATCACGATGGTTCCTTCAAAGTTAGGCGCAAAACTAATGAAACTAAGGAATGAAAAAGTGTTATTCCCAATGTGCAGAAAATACGTGTATGAATAAATATTGGTCAGACTGCATACGATAAGGGTAATGAGATGCTTCCTTCTGTCTTCATAATTCTAAACACTATAAAGATATTATTTTTTAGTCTTTGATAATACCCAAAAAAACATTTATTTCTTATAAACGAAATGAATGATGGCAATGATGTGCTGTTTCATTAAGGAGCTAGAGTACTTGTATATATATATATATATCTATAATTGGAATGCGTGTTTCACACACAGATGCGGGTATTTGTCACGATGTACTATTATGCTGCATTTCTTATAAATAAAATGAGAGATAACAAAGTTGTTCGTTTTCTACATGGCGGTAGAGATATTGTGCAATACTGTATTATGTATCTGTATTTCTATGTTGGGAGTGCATATATTACCGGCAGATGAAGATACTCCCCAGTGGCATCTAGATGTAATGCGTTACGAATGCATGGCACATAAATATTACATCTTCACTTCAGCTGTAATTGCTTCAACGTGGCACTTTACCCAGACACATTTGCAATGCGACAGCCATGAAGATGCATCCTGTTCCTGTTCCCGTTCCACACCTCCCCTCTTACACCCCACCCACACACACATGCACATATACAGACACAGACACACAGTTACCCTGTAGCGTTTCCGCTGCGGTTCCATTGCAAGCGGTTTTTGAATATTTTTGTTTGGCTTTGTTTTTGTGACCCTTCCTCGCATGTTATTGCATTTAATTTGCGACATCGTTTGCTGCTGCCCCGCAAAAGGGTGACAGAGATAGCTTTAGATAGAGACAGGTAGAGCGAGAGGGAGGGAGACAGAGACAGACACAGAGTTGCAGACGCCGCGCAGACAGAGAGACATATTTACAACATTTGTTTGGTGTTGGTGTTGAAGTTCGTCGTAGTTGTTTGTCGTTGTGTTTGTTTGGTGTGTTTGTGCTTGTGTTACTCCATTTACAAGCACAAATGGTAACTCGCGGCCAAACATGCGATAACAACAACAAAACATCAGCCGAGGCTGAAAGATATTTGTGAAAAACGAGATAACAGCAACAAAGGCAACTTTGTTATTTCTTCCTTTTTTTTGGAAATGGCAACGAAATTAAATGCGAACTTTATGTAGCTGGAAATGCAGACGCAGACACAGCACACATAGGTACTCACATACACACACACACACACTCATACACATATTGCAATTGTTTAGCTGCTGCAGTTATTGCTGCATACTTTTGCGCGCTTTCGCATTTCTTTGCCTGCATGAGTTTTATTGTATCGCTTTATTTGTAAGTTTAATTCTTGTACTTTTTATTTGTGCTTCTGCTCCACTTCCACTTCCACTTCAGTCGTGACTGTTTTGCAATGTTAACTACGCTTTCATCGCAAGAATATTATTATTTATTCCGCCTCTTCAGCTCCTCGCTCCTTTCACACTCGTTGTATGAGAGTTTCCGTGATTTTCCTTTGGCACCCACAAAGTAAGAAACATGTTTTGCATTTCTCTCTCTTTCTATCTGTGTGGTAGCATAATGGAATTATGTGCATATTAAAAGTACATTAACAATGTGGTGGACTATTGTTATTGTTAAAATTAAGAAAACATTGTTGGGCACTTAAATAAATTAAGAAACTTTAAAATATCATACAATCATACTATTTAGAAATGGTAAATCTGCGATTTCTTAAATAAATATTAGTTCTAACCGTTGCTATCGATTAACCAATTACCAGCCACTGCATCTATACATCAGTGTACAAAAAGTTGACCTGATTCGGGTAGTTAATTTATTGCTTCTTACAATTCTAGAAATTACGACAACATTTGGCTTGTCTGGTCAAGTTGAATTTAGACTACATTTGAAACAAATCGATTAATAAAAAAAAGTTTTACGTTTCGAAAAGTTATATTTCCAAAAATCCTTGGAGTTCAGCATAAAATACTCCAGGTCATTTTTTAAGGAGTATAATATTTTTGTGAAATAATATTTAACAGGCAGAAGCAAGCATATGCGTCCGCATAATACATATACATTCTTGACCAGTTTCAAAAGACGAGTCGATATAGCTTGAATAAAAGTTCTCGTATATCCTGCGAAATTCAAGTTGATTTCATTTGATCGACTATTGCTCCCGTTTCGAGAATATCGATACATATCGATGTGCGACCCTTCCATTTGATGTATAGAATATTGATTTTCTGGGCAATTTATGTCCAGTTCATATAGAAATAAGCAAGTTAAGCCACAAGGGAAATTTGTAAAACTAGAATATATTTAACAATAACAATAACAAGTATTCATATTTATGTTGTTTTCCACTCAAAAACCGTATGATTTTTGGCTGAAATTGGTCTTGGCTTAAATTCCTAAATTCAATTTAAACATTTTCTGTAAACTTCAACTTAACGCCAATAGAATAATTCAAAATAAATCCACATAATATTCGACCTTCAATGCTTCCGAATTGAAATCCACATAATTCACAATTGCCAAAATGTCAATGCACTGTGGCAGAATGATTGAAATATGTTGCACATCACTTTGCCCCCCCACTATGCCGAATACTGAAAAAAGAAGAAAAACAGGACAAAGATTATGTCAAGTAAATATATTTTCAAAATCAACATGCGGCTGTCAATCAAAAACCAACCAGAAACTGTAAACATAATCTCAACAGAGAGATACATTCGAGATAAAATTCGGGAATTTTTCAATGTCATCGGCGAGACATAAACAAGAGTTATAAAAATATATTGTATGCGATTCAGTTTTCGCAAATATGTACATGGTCACGTCGCATAATCAAATAGTAAATTTTACCATATTCGACTGTTGACTACCCTGTAGATTAAATGGCTTATTCTGATTTGCTAATTCAAAAGTCGACTTTAGCTGTGTGTATTATATGTGATATTCATTTTTGCCTGTTATTCAGCATAGGAGTGGAGTTGAAATACCCCATTTGTGTTTACCACTGGGTATAAATGGTGATGAAAGCACTGCAATGTTCTCAGTTGTCAGAAGCAAGCCAGAAGCCAAAAACCGCACAAACCAAAATGTCAGTTTACAGCCACGCAAAAGTTACAGCAAATTATAAGCGACATGTGGCAAGCGGGCTTTTGGGCGTGGCAGCCACAAAATGTGGTATGGGTGGTTGGGTGCTCGGTGGATTCCTCCCCGCGTTTGTTTGCTTGTGCAATAAAGTTCACAACTATTCCGAAATGCCAGCAGCACAAAAACAACATCTTCAATTGCAGCAATAGCAACAGCAACACCAACATCAACATCAGCATCAAAAGACAAACCATACACATGTCAGATAAGGCTTATCAGACTCGCAGCACCGCAGATAATACAAGTTAAATAAGATAAAAGTGTGGAAAACTTTACGATTTGAGTGGCGCAGCTCGGGAAATCTGTCAGCATCACACTGAGCACACAGGGCAATGTTGCAAGTTTCAGTTGTTTTAGCCCAGTTATCTGAATATTCCACATCTTTTTTCACTTTCACCCAGTTTATGTTTTTTCTAAGCTCTTGCGGTTAATTAAATATTCGGCTAGATAAGTGAGCTTAGAGAAAAGGTGCTTAAATTAGGAGCCGCAGGCAGTCAACAAAAAAATAAGGAAAAAAGGGTGAATAAGCCCATAAAAAATATGCCAAGCGTTGTGGCGCCACAAATTATTTACCTTTACCTAACCGGCAGCAAAAGGCAATTTAAATTCTAATGATAATGCCGCAAAGGCCCTGCAGCTCAGCTCATATCTCCAGGGTGGTCGCCAACGCAGCGGGAGCTGGCTCTAAGCGAGCTTAGCAAATTAGCGCGCCCGGCAACCAACCAATAATAACCAAAAAACCACCCAACCACCCAAACCACCCATCGCAGTCGAATCCTTTGGAGCAGCTCAACTACATAAATTTGTACTTTATTTCCGCCTTTTGCATAATTTCCATTGCCAGAGTCACATCGCAGCTCCTTTTCCGGTTTCTTTTGTTAATTATGCCTTGTTTGCTACGCATTGTGCAATTATTTCTTGTGTGTGCGTGTGTATGTCTGGTGTGCGAGTGTGTGTGTGTGTGTGTGTGCGTCTTTTTGCCCAGGGATTTGTCCTTTGCTAGTGCGCCATTAGCTCCTGGCTAATGTCTTAAGATGCAGCCAGACTAACGAATGCCTTGTGTGTGATTTATTAGCTTATTTAACTCGATGAATAATTATTACAAATGATAAAAGGAATTTCTTATTCAAACATTAAAAACTTTAATTTTACTGTACATAAAACCAACTGTTCTTCTGCAACTCTTAACCATTTAACGTCTTGGCTGTTAAGGCCCAATTGAAATTCATTATCGAGCTATCCAAGTCAAGCCACTTACTCATAATTAACTAAACAATTGTGAGGCAAGCAACGAACGCACAATTTGGCATATAAATCATTGTTAAAGGCCACAAGAAGCATTCTCTCAAGGCTCGTTAAGCGGCAAAGAGCCCAAGACCAGTGTGAGCAAAGCCAAAAAGTAGTTGAAATTTCCATTCGAACAGTTTGGTAAATTGAACGGAACGTCACAGCTTTCCACAAAATCAAATGGCAAAATGGCGTAGCTAACACGATAATAATCCTATCAAATGGCCAGAACAAGAGACCTCCATAGCCATCGATCCCCTCCAGTCAAAAGTCAATTTTTTAACACTTTGTTTGCCTAAAACAAAACTAAACAGGCCAAACCAACGATTCGGGCTTTAAGTCATTTTTTGTCTTTCCGGAGAGCTCTGGCGTGTGGCAACAATTATTGCGTCATTAATCAGGCGGCATTTGCAAATGCCCCGACATTCAATATAGTAACGTACCAAAACTCAACCTCCAGAAGTTGAGCAGTCGGCAGCTGGCACGACTTTTGCGCGACTGCCGAAAAAGGCAACTTGAATTTTATTGATTGTTGCCGCTCTCTGAAATACAAGCCAAGGAAGATGAATGAATCGCTCGGAACACAAAATGAAATGAAAGCAAAGCGCAGACAAACTCGAGTGGAAGCGGTTGTGTTTTGAATACCCTGACCAAACTGTGACCTATTAAAACTGTATTGTTTCAGTTAAACACTGAGGAATAAGCGATTACCAAAAATAATGGCAATCTGGCCAAATGCAAATCGACTCCAGCAGTTGAGTTGACTTCAAGCAGTCGCTGCAATCGCTATACCCCATAGAAGGGCATGCAACGTGGGCGCCGCACAATTGTGAAAATGTGTAAGCCAAGATGGAAAATGTTGCATGCTTAAAGGGATTTCCATATGACTTGCTGCCTGTCGCTGTTCACGCTGTCGATCTGGCCCTTGGCCATTCAATGGCCGGTTTCTTTTGCTGGCAACAAGAAAAAGAATATATCAAATGCCCTTTTTCATTTTTGTTTTTTTTTTTACATGTGCTGCCTCGGGCAACCCAAGCTCAAGCCCGTAACTCGCCACCCGTAGCCCGTAAACCGATTCGTCCGCAGCTCCCTTTCGCAAACGTATTAAAAGCCACGCACACATTTTTCCAGCTGGGCACCAAACCAGTCGAGCAACCGCCCAGCGGCACGGCACTCACAGTTGCGTATTAATAAAATATCCATACATGCATGCTAAGTAAGGGTTTGCCCCTCCCATATCCTCAACACTTCGCCAATAATACGTATATATATATATACATATATATATAAATGTGTGTGTTTGATTCTGTGATTCCTGCAGCCGAAACCAATTGGAACTTAAGTGTTGTACAAGTACGAGGACAAGGCGTTCTCGATGCGAATGTCGTTCTGTGTGTGGCCGGGGAGTATAAAAATAAAGTGCGCTGCTTGCCTGCAGGCAGCTTGAGCTGTGTGTAAGAAACTGTTTGCCACAGTACGTGCCCCAAACGCTGGCAGCGTGGCAAGTATTTGCCAAAATGGAAACCTCAAAAGTTCTTGCATGATATTGCGTATACGCAGTTTTCCATTTTTTCTTCTTCTTTTGCAACTATTGCCGATTACTCGTGTACATACATGTATATCGCACATGTAAATGGACATTGTAGCAAGCATTAAAGCGAATAAAAGCTACCAAAAATGTATGCTAAATTGTGATTGCGAATTGAACTTTAGATGATTTTTATTTTTTTAGTATACTCATTATTTTTCACTTATCAGGATTTTGTGGCAGACTACTGCTAAGCAGTTGGGTAAAATTCACTTATGACTGAACGGGAATAGGCGGCTTACAAATATTGATGTATTTATTTGACTTGATCAGCAGCATTAAAACATGTAATGTAAAGCTTAGATGATGAAATTGCTTTCTAATGGAATTCGAATAGCAAAATACATCTTTATTGTGCAAAACCTTCTTAACATAAATTGTGATAATTATATTTAATAATCGGTGTGGTTTAAAAACTTTGTAGGTATGCAAGTGACAAAACGACATTTACAACTGCTACATGTTAAAATTATTCATTATTAATATTCTTAAGTTATTTAATTTAATGCTTTGTGGACTTAAATAAAGACTCTGAAACTGATTTGATTAGGTACACCTCAAACAGTCGTTGCATAGATAAGTTTGTTGATTGTTCCACCATCGTCCTTGATTATTTACAGGACTTATTAGAATATTTTCCTTCTTAGGTAAGCCGAAATCCTTTATTATCATAGCTTCATTCACTTCATCCGCGATTAGCTCGAGAGTTATTCAATTTACTTGTTGCCTGCGAACAATTTCCATTGATCGGCGTTAACTATCCGTGATAGTTTTTCTACTTGGCGAAAAGTTACTTAACTGACTGCTCCTTGGTATAAGCACAGTGGCACCTCCAGTTAGCTGCCACCTGCAACCTGCCAAATGCAGAACTTAATTGTTTGCCGCAGTTGTTGTGCTGTTGCTCTTGCAGCTAGTTGTCGATTTTGCATAACAGATTCATTAATTTAACGACGGCAACAGGGAAAACTTTTGCTTAGCCATCAGAAGCACGTAGCGACAGGAGCAATTGGCAATGGGGCTGGGACAACTGTACGACAGGACAAATGGACAATAGCATAGCAGCAGCGGTAACTGGCAGCCATTTTGTGATTAAATCTGGGCGCAAGTTTCTCGTAACTGCCCCAAACACAAAATGAAAATTCACCACCGAAAGAGAGAGCGGCAAGCATCTGGCGGCGCTTGTTGTGCCCCAGTTGCTGATGTTGTTGTTGCTGTTTGTGTTCATTCAATTGTTGCCGTTTTTATTGTGCAAATTATTAATGTAAGTGAATTGAATTAATTTTGCACAGTGCGCAGAGTTCGTCAAGTTCGTTGGCAGTTTTGTAGTCGATTTGTTAAATTCAATTACTTTATTGTGATTTTATTGTGTAAGACTGTACGGTCCCCCCATTTCCCATCGTGAAAATACGTGAAAACGTTCCAGGTTAAGTACAAAATGATAAAAGAAAAAATTGTATGGTCACCCATTAGGGCCATCAATTTCTTATCAATTTCTTTTATTCTGTGTAGTTTCAATTATGTTCAAGTCCATTTTGGGTTTTCATAAATAGTTACGGGGCTTGATGATGTTACGCTGATATTGCAGGGAGGCTGTTTCATTCGTGTTTGAGGTGCTCGGACTTCACCATTTGCTTGCCGTGCACGTTTGCCCGGAACTTTTATGATGTAATCGAATTTTAATGTCCACAGCCCAAGGGGACCGAGCACTTGAGCAGATCATAAATAAATTACTTACATATAAAAAGGGTTCAGTCGGCATTAAAATTGGTAGCGCTGCTTTTAACTTTTGCTATTATTAAGACGCTTATTATTTCGTTCAGTACGCGTAATTTAAATTTGATAGCCATAACTTTTCGCTGCGTAACTGACGGGCTCCTCTGCGTATACGAAATATCTACTATAATTTTTTTATATCGCCTGTCGGGCGATGCTATATTTATGAGGCAAGGTTGCGCTAAAGGTAATTTCTATAGAAAACCAAATTCGAAATGTTTTAACTGTATCAATAAGCAAATTGAAAATGACTGAATTATAAATTCGATCAATACAATTTTAATTAGCACTTTTATAGATTTCGATTGCGTGTTGTGAATAAATCGAATTTCCAAAGCTTAATTACTGGGAGTTTATTGCTCAAATGTATTTTCACAATTGTATTGTGTGTCATCATTGATCTGCATTTATAAGTAAGAATAAATATAAATAATTTTCATCAGTAGCATATTTGAACAAAGTCATAAAAACAACAATGAAAATTAAAATTTAAACAGATTTTAAGCATGAAATTTGGCCAGAATATGTTTTTTAAAATATTTATTAGCATACTTATTTTACAAATGTTTATTATTGATGGCCTAGGCATTTCAATCAAAAAAGCAAAAGTCGAAGGTAACTTAGAGGCATTTCCCGTCAAATGAAATTATATTTTTGAAACTCGTACATGGCGAATTGATAACCCGGAAACACTCACCCGCCATATTCACACCTATAGTAAATGCCATGCAAACACGTCATAAAACATACTTCCCTTTCTCTTGCACACATACTCCCGCGCACACAGTCACACACTCGCAAACACAGACATAGAAACATGGTCGAGATACTTTGGGATTTCAGTGACAGGTCAAAATCGCATAAGCACACTTCAGTCAGCTTTTAGTAGATTAAAACTTTGATCCAAACACAGCCGCAAATTATTAACATAAACTTGGGCTGCTATCTGTATCAGACTCAGGAAAAGTTTGTCTTGGGGCTTTGTAGACCGCAAAGATACCGAAATTGAAAATCCCCGTTAAATACACGTGGCAAAGCCCATTAAGCCAGGCCAAAAAGAACAATGGCAAAGCAGCATTTATTATTGCGTGGAATCGGCGAAAAATCAAAGTGTCAGAAAGCTGTCAAATACGAACAATCTTCGTTTATTGAGGGCACCAGACTCTATTAACACTTGAATACATTATAATTAGAGCGAGCTGTGGTCTTAATTATTTCATACACACCATCACACACACATATGCCAGCCAAATACGATAGCCAACTAGGCAGCTCATTTGTTGCTAGTTTGTTATTTCAATTAGACCCTAATAAAATTGTCTAACCGAACCGCAAAAAACTAATTTTTCTGCTTACTCGTGCAGGCAGGACTCGCACATTCAGTATTGGAGGGAGCGATGGTAAGGAGGGCAGAATCGCTTGTGTTCGGGTGGGTGGTCTGGTTTGTCTGGTTTGCTGTCCTTCGGCCTGCCAATTTGCTTTCGCATGTCCGGGTCTTGTCTTTAATTGGCCAACTTAAGTACCATTACGTTTCAGTTTTACTTTTTCAAATTTTCTTGCAACTGCCTGCCAGTGGACCAGCCACATTTCCCTAGCCATTTAGTTTACCTTGCATTTTCAATTAGTGTTGGTGTCATTGTCCGTTTGCTCAGATGGGTGGCAACGCTTTCCTTCTTGGCCTGTTGTCCTACACAGCTCCGCCCTAACAGCACCCGCAAGGTGATTTATGTCGTTGTCTGGCAGGGACCCCAGCACATTTCTCGGTATGGAAGCTTAGCGAGTGGGTGGCAGTGGAGGAGGGAATCAGACTGGGGTTAGGCAGTGGGCAACGCCAGCAACGAAGCGTGCCAATCTCTAGCTATCTCTGCCTTGGCGCTGCCTTAACTAACTCGTCTTCATTTCTCACTTGGCTGCGTATTTGCACAGTATCGGCGAAGGTATCCCATTCTAGCCATGTTGGCAATGTCTATTGGCTAAACTCACAGTACGCGCCATAAGGTGCAATGTTGATGTATGGCTTTGTTCATAGGGTTGCCAGGCGATGGCAAAATTTCGCAAAATGTAATTAAAGCACGTATTAATGTTGGCCCAATTGCAAATGTCAAACTTAACTGGTCACATCTCAAATAGAAAGCAGATTCAAAATATAACTTTCTCTCTTTAATAATTTTTCTAAATGTAAACTTTATACATTTTTCATTTGGAACCTACTCTTAACAGCGTAAATAGGAAATATTTATTTATTTAAGGAATTGGCAGATGAAATATTTTACTCATTTTTTGGGTTGTTTCTGAATTATTTTTAGAGGTTTTAGTTTAAATTTTAGACTGAAAATGGAAATAATAAATAATGATCATAGATTACTTATTGTTAATTATAGAATTGCTTATCAACTTGAAAAGCTATGTAGACTGGTAGATATTTGTTCTTAGCATGATTTTGTTGAAGAAAAATGTAATCAAATACATCTTGAAAATGTAGATCTTGGAGTATTAGGTACTACTTACAGAAGATATCTGGCAGCTTTTAGTCGAATTCATTTTATAACAATTTAAATTTATGATTTTGGGTAAATAGGTACTAGTTCAATCCGGAAAATACGACTTAAATATTTTCTGTTTGGGTGGAGTCTGGCTCAATATACGATTGATTATTATAAACAAAATACGACGTTTTTCCTATTTTAAATTTAAGAAGCATCAATATTAAAATTTAATTTAATTAATTTATTATTTAATTTAGATTTATTTTCTATGTCGACCGATTTTAGTCATTAAAGATATAAATAGATAATACTTAAACTTCTTCAAGCGCTGACAACCCTGTTCATCATTTGAGACAAGTAGTTTCTGAGTCCATGCAAATTGCGAATCGCTCGCATTTCAAAGCGCTCCAGCACCTGCGACAAGCTTTTACCGCTACGCAGCCCTTGCCACATTTAAAACCATGGAATGCCAGGCAATCAGTCAGTCAGTCAGTCAGTCAGTCAGTCAGTCAGTCAGTCAGTGAGGCAGGCGGTGAGCAATGGCGTGAACCGCAGCAAAGATTCTTGGTCGGTTCCTTTTGCTTGGGATCCCATTTCTATGAGTGTCGTTTTGTTATTTATCCTGCGTGCTTGGCACCCGCAACCCGTCGTGGCGCCTTTGGGGCATGCCACTTAACACACTTCGAGCATGGACTCAAACGACGCCTACAACGTGCAACTGGATGCCCTACCACGCCCACTCCGTGGTGGGCAGAGGGAGTGTAATTTAGCTTGAGCTTTGCGTGCAGCGCGTGTTGTTTGCTTTACATTCCTTTTGCTTTTTAATTTATCATGTCTATTTGTTTAGTCTTGCCTGGCCATTGCATGTAGCAACTATACGACCGTCACGCCCCTCCCCCTTGCCTCTTACCCAACTCCTTGTTCATTTGTTATCCTTGTTTGCTTTTGTATCTCTGTGCATGATTTTCTTTGTGTGTCCGGGCAAGCTTTGAATGGGCTGCTTTTTTTCCAAGCGCCTTAGTCGATAGTTTGTTTTTGTAAAGAATGGCTTTAACTTTGGGGATTTTCCTTTTTGCAGTCAGCCAGCCCTTCGAGTGGGTCTGGCTCTGGTTCTATGGTCAGGTGATTGCGGCTCTCTTTGAATTGCTCCTCAGTTCAGTTGCTTGTGGACCGTTGCTGTTGTATTCAGGGCTTTGAATTGTGTTTTCACATTAATTGAAAATAATCGAACGGGGCTTTAGTGCTCTTGTGCGATTATAAGTATGTGTTGTTCTTGGTGGTTTCGAATGAGCCCTTTATGTGTTCAATTAAATTAATTAAGGATGGGAATGAGACGGTGATAATTTAAAGGATTATAAATTTGAGAATTCTCTACGGAATTTAATTGGGAGTTACAAATTTTTTGAACAAAACATGGAAATTTATTTTCTTTATTTTTAAAAAAAAACCTCAATCCAAATAGATTTGCGTTGATTGAGCGATTCAGACAAATTTAAGTATGTATTTTCATGCTGGTATTGGTTATTAAACGAATTTTTCACGATAAATGAATGTTTGCTAATACGGCGAAAGCACACGAGTAAGCTGTAAATATCTTTGAAAAGTCAGCTAGGTGGTGTTGTTGTATTCGAACTGCATGTTTTGTCCTTTTCGCATTGAGCAAACCATTTAATTTATATTTGCCCATCTCCTGCTCCAACTCGCACGTTCAGCTTCCTGCATAATGTGGCACGCAGAGGGCAAACAAACGATGACAACAACTTCCCCCAGATGGGAAGTGACAGTCCTTCGCATTTGTAGACAAGCCCAAGATGCGTTTTCTGTTTCCCATAGTCGTCGCTGCTCTAGTATCTGCTGCCACAAATTAAATCAAATTCCTAGCTGCCGAGATTCATCAAGCACACAAATACAAGCGCAAACACAAATACAGAACCAAGCCGTGACAGTGACAGCATATCTTATTTAATTTCATCTCGCTCTGCTGCAGATAACCCAGACCAGCAGACACCAGAGACCAGAAACAGAATCAGAACTAGAACGGGTGTGTAGTCGAGCAGTAACCGAGCATAACATTAATTTTTGGTAATCCATTTTGAAGAGTTGGTCACTGGGTAAGCTCACCAAGAAACAGCAGCAGCTGCTGCTTCAGTTTTCTGTAGAGCAACCGCAAGTAAATATGCCTTCATTAATTTAAAACTTAGGCAAACAATACCAGAACTTGGCTAGTTACCTCCAACTCTCCGCCTCGGCCAGGTCTCTAAGTTATGTTCATTAGCAAATTCAGAAGTATTTCGAAATCAGGGCAGGCGTCAGCTCAGCAACATTTATTCGGAATTCCAAAGGCACACGAGTTACACAGAAATGCAGATAAAGCAATGAACAAAAATTAAGGAGATATAGACAGAGGATGAGGGGGGGGGGGGGGGGAAGGGGCTCATAGGCATATCTGTGCTTACCTAAATATGCCAAACTAAAGCCAAACTGAAGCCTGACATTTTCTTGCCTGCTTTCGGGAGCAACGTTCCAAGGGTCAGCCGGTGTGTGTCTCCCCGTGGCAAGTGGCTCTCTCCTCAGCTCAGTGTGTGCATGCGCTAAAGTGTTGATACAAGCTACTTTCGCAGCTATTACTGTCCTCAGTTTTAGCTCAGTAACACACCCATCTTATGTGTGTGGATGTGTTTGTGTGTGTTGGCTAGTCATAAACCACACTACACACATTCTCACACATACACACACATGGGCAGGCAGACAGCTGAGCACGTGGCAGACAGCTGGGCATGACGAGCTGACAAAGTGCAACAGCCACATGCTGTGTGTGTGAGGGTATACTTCCCCCCTCTCCCCCACCCTCCCCTTTGCTGCTTTATCAACGACATTGCAACGTGGCTATCACTATTTGCACAGCACCAAATGCTGTGTTTCTTTTATTACTTATATATTTACTTAAATGCGTTGCCAAAGTAGTAAATTTAAATTTTAACACATGTGGAGCACACAGACTGCTGGCTATTATATATTTGTAGCAGTGTATCAGTTCAATGCAACACACTCGGCGCGTGCTTGTCACACATAAAAACATCAAGCCATTAAATATCTCTTAAACGCGTTTTAGCTATTTCTGGCAGTGTATTTTTGTTAGATTTATTAGTCGAAAGTACACTGCAAATGAATCTACACACTCGGCACATGTTTGTCACACACTCTCATGTGTGTGTCTGTGTATTTGTATCAACATGCTTGCGCGCATTTCCCTCATGGCGTGTTTCATTTCCCATTTTCTCCGCTGCTTGTAACCCGTACACGGAGAACACCTAACAACGTAGAGTTCGCTCATTTGTTTATTTTCATATTTCAACTGAGTTGGTAATTTATAATTTATGCGCATTTTTTATTAAATATTTATGTTAATGCCGAGTTTTAGCCTCGCCGCAAGCAACGCCCCCCGGCAGTCTGCTTCATCCTTGTTATCCTTTCGCTCGTTCCTTCCCCTGTCGTCCTGTCTTCGTTCGCTTCCCTTTATGGCGTATTTATGCCATAAAGCGTACAAATGCTTCAGTTGCGTTTGTCTGCCGTTTCCCGGTCCCCTTCCCCGTTCCCTCTGTGTGTGTGTGTGTGTGTGTCACACATATTTGAAATGCTGTTGACACGTAGCTGCCACGTAACCAGCACGACCGCAGAATGATCAGTGTGAGGATGATGAGGACGACGTTGATGCTGATGATGTTGGCAGGTAGTGGCCTACATAGATGGTCATAAATAGTTGTGCCAAAGCCATCGCACAGCTCAAAACTTCAGTAACTGCTACAACCGTTGGCATTTCAATTTTGAATTTTGTCCTGGAAATTCCTCGACTTGCACATGCCTGTATCATGGACATGTGTGCGCATGCACATGGTATAAGCCAAGCACCGCAGAGTATGCCGAAATATTTGGACAGGTATTGCCTTGTGCAACGAGGCAGTATTTGCACAATTTGTTATTTGCATCAATTGCAAAATTCTAATTTGCATGTATGCCCCCGGCTTTGATAGGAATCTATCAGGGCTTTATCTCGAATTCGGAATACTCATTGTGTGTATATGTGTGTGTATATATGTGAGTGTGTGTGTGCATTGCTCAATTTGCTTGCTGATTATCCAGATGTAAACATCAAATGTTTATCGTGCATCTTGTCAGACACTTTGATTTGCTGGATTTTCAGCTTTTGCCATTAACATATTCATGTTGCGTTGTCGAAGCAAATGCCATACAAGAATTTATTTACCTAAATAAGACGGTATCCATTTCGTGTGATCTGTTTGAAGTGATTAAATTTGTGCTTTAATTGTGGGCAAGAATCAAATACCTTTTCTTAATAGCGAAATCTAAAATAATATTTGAAAACAAAGGGTTGTTGAATTAATATTTTATTTGTCACATGTGATTGAGTACACAAATAATCTTTTGAGCTTGCTCAACACACACGCACAATATGTATCTGTGAGTGTATCTAAAGTAAAGAGTCGTACAACTTTGGTCAAATGCCAGGAGCAAATCGAAGTATTGCACATACGCCCCGTGGTGTGCAATTAATTTAAATGCAATTTGCTTTCAATGGCAGCGTCGAACACAAATTTCATTAACTGCCCCGCGAAGTGCAGTTAATTTAATACGCCAAAGACGAGATGCTGAATGGCAAAGGAGCCGAGTGATTGATTGATTGATCGTCCAAGTCCCAAACAAGTTAACATTACAATGACCACATAGCTCAACCGCACCGAGAACGATATGCTAACGACAATAGCGCCAAAGAGCGTACAACAGCAACAGCAGCAGCAGCAATATCCACAGCAGCAGCAGCAGCAACAATCATTTCAGACTGCCAGCATGAATGGATTTCGGATTACCGGTTATCCGGCCGCTGCCACGCCCCCTGCTAGGAGTGGCACTGCGAACAGCATTTACGCTAAACCCAATGCCCACGAACTAGATCTGCACATAAGTGAGTCGCTTCTATACCCAGGCAGCACTCAGCCCCACCAGCAACAGCAGCAGCATCAACAGCAACAGTTGCTTCAGAGCTCGCCAGGGCCGCCGCCGCAATTGACAAATATGTTGCCTATAACTGGCATACCCGGTGCGGCCACGCCCATCGCTTTGAAGGGCAACAACCCCTTTCTGAATAGTCCCTCGCCAACGGAGGCCCCACCAGCAGTTGCTGCCCGACCTCCAGGAGCCGCGCCAACATCCAGCGACTACGAGATGCCCGAATATGCAGAGCCCTCGCGTCTTCGCGGCCTCAAGCAGCGACCCCATAGCATTGCTGTGAGTGCCACCACAGCCTCGCCCACTAATGGGAGCGGGCGTTCCAGCTTTGTGGATTACAATGCCCAGCAGCAACAGCGACTGCTACAGCTGTCCCGCCAGCAGCAGCAGCTGCGCAATGCGGTCAGTCTCGTGAGCAGCGCTACCAGCAACACATCGACCACATCAACATCGACTGCCGCGGACAAGGAGTCCCTCTACGCTGCCATCTTTCAGCAATACCGACAGAGCCCCACCAATGGACACAACACAGCGGCACCACCGGTGCCACTGCACCGCAAGCCGACCACCCAAGTGACAGCTGCAACAGCTTGCCAAGTGCCGATCGTGCCACGCCGCTCACACAGCACACCCAGACCCAACGGCCCAGCGCTGCAACAGCAGCAGCAACAGCAACAGTTGCAGGCGGCAGCAATAAATGGACATGCGAATGGCAATGGATTGCAACGTCCGCGCAGCCTGGATCGCTATAATGTGGCTGGTGGTGGTGCTGAGGCGCCGCCCATCCCACTGCGTCGCTTTGTGAATGGTGGCAACAACAATGGCACCCTCGGCCGCAGCCAGCAGCGCAGCCCCAAGAAGAGCAGCAGCGCGGACAACATGTTGCAGACAGCACCCCAAGTCCAGATACAGAACACAATGCGCCACTCGATGAGTTTTCACGGCAGCCACGGCCAGGAGCAGTCCGCGGATGCGGCTGAGAAGGCCGAGGCACGGCCCAACAGCTATGCGGCACCAGGACCGGATCAGGCCTACCTGGAGCATCAGCTGCGCGCCTATTCCGAGCAGCTGCGCACCATTACGGAGAGCGTTCGTAAGTATTCGGAGCAGGCGAAACTCCTTTCCGAGCTGAAGCGACAGCAGCAGCTCACAAAGCAGAGCCAAACGAATCTCAATTTGCTGGCGCCCAACAGCAACAGTAATGGCAATGGCAACAGCAACAATAACAGCAGCAACAGCAGCACCACCAACAACAATAACAATAGCTTTCAGTCAAACATGATCTCGCCAGAGATTGTGAGCAAGTCGCTGGCCTCGTTGTCGGGCGCAGAGGTTCAGACTCCGTCGAATCAGCTGCGCCTGTTCCTGGACAACATACGCAGCAGCATGCGGCAGGAGTATCAGCAGCACATGCCCGACGACATCCTCAAGCCGACGCCAACAGCGACGACGACCACGTCGACGGCGGCATCAACGCTGAAGCGGAATGGCGACGCGTCTGTATCCAAAGTTATTGCAGAGGAGGCGCCACCGCCGACGCCGTCGGATCAGCTGCGTCAGTTTCTGGATGCGATACGCGCCAACAAAATACCTGAGAACGCCGACAAGCCCAAGCTGAGCAATTCCCAAACGCTAGACTCGTTCATTTCGAAGCCCCTCCAAATGCCCGATGTCACCTCGGGTACGCCCTGCGTGGCTGTTGCACCCGGTGGAGAAGGAGCCAGCCATGCTACCAACGCCAACAATCCACCCACACGCAGGCGACCCAAGAGTAGTGTTCTGCCCGCCAAGCTGGAGCAGCGAGAGCATTCGCTGGTCACATCGGAGAGCTTCCATCAAATCTCCGATAACCTGCGACTGATGAGCGAGGACTTGCAGGCGCTCAGCCCCAGCAAGGTGGTGGTCAGCAGCTCGGCCAGCAGTGGCAGCCTCAAAACGTTGGCGGCCAACGGCAATAGCTCCCTGATTACAGAGCTGCGTGTGATTACCAGCTCGCCACAGCAAATGGTGATGAGCAAGTCGAATTGCTCTCTGGGATCGCTGGCGCTGACGGCAACGACGCCATCGAGTGCAACGACAACACCATCGACGGCGCCACTGATGACTGACTTCAATGAGATTTTGGACAGCTTCCATGCCATGGCCGATAAGTATAAGTCGAAAGGTTCCTATGACTATTTGCGCAAATGCTCGGACGCCTTGCGACAGCATTCCATGCAGCTGAAGCTGCAGCAACAACAGCAACACCAACCACAGCAACAACATCAACAACAACAGCAGCAACAGCAACATCAATTCCAGCAGCATCAACAGCAGCAACAATTGCAAAACGGATTCAACAGCGACGACAGCAGCTCCTGCAGCACTACTCCGGGCAGCATCCGGGATGCGGTCCAGAATCTGCTGCTACTGCCTCGAAACGGTTTTCAGATACTCGACGATCGCATGCGATTGTTTATCGATATCATCGATAGTCAGGATCGCTTGAGTCAGGTGAGTTACGCACAACCAAAGACTATAGACTATAGATAGATAAATGATTAAACATTAGCCTAAGAAAGTGAAAATATGTATATGTTTTTGTCAGCACAAAGGCAGCTGGTGTTTCTAAACCCCTACTTAAGTTCTCTTTATCAATAAACAGCTAAAATTGTCATTTATTAATAAATAATTACCTCATTTCGTTTCAGGTATGTTTCAAATTCTGCCCTTATATTTAAAACCATATTGTGAATGTAAGTATAAGCATATTGTATTCGAACTATTATTGTTATTGAGAGACCTCAGGCACTGCGACCTAGTTAGATCTTGAGTACCCGTTTCTGAGTCTATACTTCAATCCCAATTTCTGCACAACTGCGGGAATTTTTTTTACACCTGAAACACAATCTGCTATGACGTGCTTTGGGCATTCCTTCTCATTGTTCACTACTTTCTATAGTAAGTTAGGTGACTTCACAGTCTACAATGGTCTATCAAAACACCAGAATAAGTGTTCTTCCTCCTGAGCTGAGAAATTCTTCAATTTATTATTTTAGTATATAATAGAAGTAGTATATATAGAAGTGTAGTTTTAAAATATCTTATAATGTATATATATTTAATTCTTCATTTGTCTGTCCGGTTGTGTTAATTTAAAAATGCGTATTCATCTATTCATTATTTCTACTATTCGCATTCGCTCACATCCCTCAAACCAAATTTGGCCAGACCAATTTATCTTGGCCACCCGCATATAACGTTCAATTACAAAATATAGGAAAAGCCATCAAACTAGCTAATGACCCAGAAAGATTAAGTTTTTAGCATCAAAAGCCAGCCCTACCACCAGCAACTGTTAAAAACTTTCAAATTGCTAAAGCTGAACATTGGCAATTAATATTAATAAATGGCAAACTCATTTTGGGGGCAGCTAACTAATTTCAATGCTAATCGGTAGATAAAGCTTGTGAAGCAAAATTGAAATTTTAATCAAATTTCGGTGGTGAATTTTAAGCTAACCGCAGCCACGCCCACTTTAAATGTGTAGTTTTAGGCAGTTCATTTATAACGATGCTGGTGATGAGGCAGGGAATTCAGATATGCCTATGTGTGTGTGTAGGTGTGTGTGTGTGTGTAGGTGTGTGTATAAAGGCCATTAAACTTGGGCACAGCACAGGCGACAGTTGAGAGAAGTAATCAAGCGACAAGTCACGAAAATTCCCAAAAGTAGCTAATCAGTGAGGCTATCATGACCTGACTAAGGGATTAAACTTCGCTTCCCTTCCCTCCACTACACTCCCCTCGCACACCCCTATTCATTTCCACAAGCATATGAAATTTGATGTGCATTTGTTGCTGCTTTCACTCAGATAATGTCTGTCTGTGTCTGCGTGACGGTCTGTCTCTCTGTCCGTCTGTCTTTTGATATGCAAAATAAATCAGAGAACTAATTTTGTACAATTTAGCACGCCTGCGGGTCGGAAACGGATGTGTTGGATTCGATCCCTCCCCTATTTTGGCAACCCTCTCCCAAACGCCCACTCCTCCTGCTTGCGATGTGTGTCGGACGGGTTAAGACAACAGTTTTCGCCTAGGGCATTCTAATTGTACACGATCTGACCTGTATCTGTATCCAGGGCAAAGCTCCATCAGTTATCACAGGATTCCTTGGAAATTCCGTAATTTTACTAAGGGCTAGATTAAAATTTGAGTTTAAGTTGTACTCGCAATGGAGTTGGCTAAGTGGCTACAACTTCATCATCCACATGCATTCAAATGCAATCAAGTTGGAAATATAATTAAGACTGATTTTAAAAATATTCAAATATACTTTACGAGTGAATCAGATTGTTCACATTCAGACATATGCGATAATTTGTCGCAGAAATTATTGAAGTTAAGGTTTGTATATTCTTAGATGCCCTTAAAGTGAGCTGTTTGCTGAGGATTCGTTTTTACAAATATTTTGGTTGGGAGTAAATTTGCAATGAAATTAAAATTAGGCACTTTTTGAAGTAAGGCCCAAATTGTAGTCGACGTTTTATTTCCTCTTCGCAAACAGCTTGATTTAAATTGCAAGATTTATAGGTTTTCAGCTTAAATATGCTTAAGTCACTGCACAGTCTCAAGCTCCTTAGGTGGTAATACAATACTTCGCATGCATTTGTCTAATTGAGAACATTGCAGCTTGACTTGCTTGAAATGTCTCTAAAATGCTTTTTGGTGCATTTTGAAATACCACATGCAGCATGTGTGGAAATCTGTGCAACTGATTGGCATGCATGTATGGAAAAATATGTAATATATTAGAATAATTAAATTTGTTAATTAAGAGCATATAACTAAAATAATAAAATATTTACAAGACTGCAGGCATCAAAATGCATGTAAATGTTACACAATTTATTTAAGTTATTATTCCGAACTGCATTTAAATGTGGTGCAAGCAGTCTTTGTTGCAGCTGTGTTGTTGTGTTAGTAAAACGCATACAATCAAAATGTGATTTTCACAATGCAATTGTGCAAATATGCCCAAATTGAAATAATTGCGATTGGCGACCGATGGCCACACAAAATTTTCATCACAAAGTAATTATTGAAACTGCCCGGAAAAATAACAACAGCAACAACAATAATAACAATGATAACCACATGTTTGCCAAGCACATTAAAAGTGGAGCCAAATGGATAAATGAACTGTAAAATAAGCGCCCAACCGAATCGTCATTTGCATCCATTTTGGCCACCAATGGCGGCCATCGGTGGCCACATTGGCAGCATTGTCATAAGCCATTTATTTTAATTAGCTGAGCATACAACACGAAATCAACAACAACAACATCATCAACAACAACAACAATATCCATATCAACAGGAATAACAAGCGAATTGACTTTATCCAGCAATTAATAAATGCAATTCTGTGGTCAACACCTAGCAGGACAACAATTTAATTATTTAATGACATTCCTTCTATTCTGTTAAAGCTTTTCCAATGACACTGTGCTGCGGGGTTCAAGTGTCAAGAGCGACAATTACACATATATATTTACACCCAAACATTCTGATCAATGCCAACTCTATGCCCATTTTTCGCGTATTTTGTCAATTTTGTAGTTAGCGTGTAAGTGGCATAAAACAGCTGATCTGATATCAGTCTTTGCGAAGTGAATAATAAAACAATTAATAAACCGGTTTTGAATAATTTTCTGCAAGCAATACATAAGAAACAAATTAAAAAATAGTTTAATTTGTATATTATTTTTAACATTCAATTATAAAAATTGAATTATATTTTAAAAACCAATAAAAATTATAAAAAGATTCTTGAACTTGACCTTCTTAAACCACATATACGATAAATGCGAAATACTCAGTCGACTTTCTTAAATTCGGAACATTATTTATGGATGTTGAATATATATAGAATGTTGTTGTTGGACAAAATGTACATGCAACAACTTTACATTCTATTAGCTTTTGAGAAAGTAAGAAATGTTGCAAAAGGAATCATTCTATATTCTAATTTTGAATTTTTATTTTGTTCAATTTATTCCATTGCAGCTCTTGCTGGGTAAGCAGCATTTTATTATTACATTGAATTGTTCATCTTATAAGATAAATCCAATTTTAATATGCAACATTTTGGATGCAAAATCTTAGCCAAAGCAGTTAGTAAATGTAATTAAATAATACACAAAATATAAGCAGAAACATTACACAAGTGTGCACTACATTACCTGCAATTACACTAAGTTTTAATGGAGAGAGTGTGTACTTTAAAAGTGTGCAAAAGAATGGACTGCTGAGGAGAGTGAGCAGCCTCCCGCCTTTCAACAGCCTTCAATTGCGGGTCCTGTCGCTTGTCGACCATGTCCTTTATTAATTGCATGTCATAAATCATGATTATGCCACTTGCTGACCAACCGCTGTGCTAGTCGTAGCTATTATTATTAATCTTTCGCCCACATACACTCGCACACACACAATCGCATCCCAATGGGAGAGGGAGACGCAGACAGAAAAAGAGGGAGACAGAGAGAGGGAGAGTCTGTCCTACCTGGTGGATGCCATATGGCAGATTCATGCAAATGCGCCGTTGTCGTCGGCATCGCATCTAGGTTGTTGGTTGTTGTTCAGCTGCTGGTTGGCCTATCTTGATTAATTGCAAAAGTTTACTGGTCACACGAGCCTGGGAGCAGAGGCAGCAGGACCTGGCCGAGCACGAGCCGTGGAAATATGTCAGCTGCTCCGGCCTTTTTCGGGGCCACCGAATTAATAACAACAATGCGGATAACAAGCATCATAACACGCGTATGTTGTCGCGTAAATTGGTTTTAATATTTAAAGCACTTAATTACTCACAGCCCACAGAACAGAATGAGAGTGTTCCACTGAGGAACAGGCGAAATTTACTCGCGCTGGAAACAAGACTACGAGTGGGCGCTTAATCAACGCGCCTGCAGTTGTGCATCGAGGCAACGTTATCCTGCAGCAATTAAATTAAGTTGGTCCGCTAACGGCAAGAGACAATTAAAAACCCAAGTTGCTGTGTACTTGTACCAGCTATTTCAATAGCAGGTTCAAACAGAATATGCTTTGCCTACGACCGGCAGTCGAAACAACACTGCAACAATTTGTTTAAATGGATTAGAAAGATAGTTTAGAAATAGTATAACCTTAATGATATATTCTTTATCTAAATAGGTCGCTTTAAATTGTGTGTGTTTAAATGGGAAGTATTCAGTACATACACTGACTACTAAGAAGCGTCGCAACTAGCACTTGTAACTCCTTCGATGCGCACAGTGAGTGCGATGGTAGAAATCAAACTAGCGGAGTTGACGATTAGATTCGAACTGATTTGCTCTGACGAGCATGGCTTTATTTATACATAATTCTTAACTCTAAATACATATATGAAATACATTATTCAGCAGTTTTGTACGGCGAGTGCAGCGATCGCTATTTAACTTCGGCTGAGTACAGCAATCGCGATGTTGAGGCACCGCTGACCTAAATCCATCGAGTGCAGCGTTCGCAATATGAGGCGACCGATGGCCAAGTGCCGTCGAGTGCAGCGTTGGCAATATGAGGTTACCGCTGACCCACTGCTGTTGAATGCAGTGTTCGCAATATTGTTTGTTGACATTTTACTTATTTGCTGTGGGTCTGCACAAACTGCAGCGCACATATTAATAGCTTATGATTTAATTATATGAACCTAAACAAATATCATAGGGTACTTTAAGTTATAACATTTAGTTTCAACTTACAACATTATATTATTATTATTTTTAAAATTAATTTTGCTGAGCCCAGAATTAGAGAATTAGAATAACAATTTTATTTTCATACTTGTTTTGCATCTTAAGTAGTGGCTGATTTTTGAAAATGTGTGTTTGCATTTATTTTTCTCCAAGACATGAATTATTTTGTTTTCAATTGTGAACATCTATCAAAAATAATTCCGTGATTAAGGTACCACTTTCTATTTGCGCTTGTCTCAAAGGAGTTGCAGACAGCAACAATGGTAAACGCGTCGCTGCTAAAATGAAATCGATTTTATTTTTCGGAAAATGAAATTCAAATCTGAGCCGACAGCAGTCGAAACTGTTTGGATGTGCCCCCAGTTCTCCAGTTCTCCAGTCGGTGTCTGACAAGTCGTCAGCCTCAATGCATTTACAGAACAGTCGACAGGCAACAGCCAGCTCCAGTTGCTATGCCGCGTACGTATGTGTGTGTGGGCTTTAGGCGTTCGAAGAAAGTTCCTTTTTTTGCGCCAGGTTTTTGTGTTTTTTTGTGATTTTTGACATATTTTCTTTGGCAGCGAGAACCGTAAACAAAATGTCAGACTGCAGGGCGTTTTTGCAAGGTGCAACTGGGTTAACCTGAAGTGCAGTGCAGAGAGCTATGCAAATGCCGAGCGAAAATAGATAAAAAGAAGATACAAAATGTATCTCACAGATTGCAGCAGATTGTAAACGAAATGCGTCCGGCGTTTTCCCAATTTGCGAGCTACCTCCTTCGCTCTTTCACTCCATTTTCAGTAGTTGCTACTTGGCATATGCAACAGCTCAATTTGGTATTGTGGCACGCAACGTATTTGGCGTTTTTGAATGGCAGCTTCATTAACCAAAATATGTAGCTGCATTTACAACTCTGCATCCTTGTTTGGGATGGTATTTGCATTATTGTACAAATGTTGAAAATCATATGTTAAATAAAATTGCAAGCAATTACTTTAATGCCTCTGGCATACACTTAATTGGTTACTGAACTATTTTCAACCTTTCAAGCTCCGCCCCCATTATTGAACATTCAACGCTCAACATTCAACATTGAACATTGAACAGTGCCAGAAGCCAATGCTCGTTTTGCGGTCCGTATGCGATGCGTGACATCCATTAATTGCAGTACGCGTATTAAAAAGTGTAAATGCCAGCAAATCTCACTTGAATTTGCACAGAATTCCCATGTACACAGAATTAATGATGTGCTCCGAGCTGTGTTCATTACAATTACGTGATCGGCCTTCACAAATGGATTAACTTGTCGTCTATGCAACTGCACAGTATTTTATCAAACTTTATTACTTTGGAGAATCTTGTAGTGTAGTAGCACTGTCATAGAGAAACAATTGCTCTGATTGAGTATGGCATTTGCTGCGGTAATGCATAAGTATTTTGGAATTTCAACTTAATGCATCAGCCAAGGTCACAGAGTGTCCAGAAAACACTGATGTCATTTGACTCCACTCCGAGTCGTCAGTATAAGAGGATGCTGCTATTGCTATGAATACCTTACTAATATTATATTATTTAAAGACGAGCTTCACTAAAAAAAGAAAACAAAGGATAGATATTGATTCTTGACGTTGTTCCTCCACGTTATGAAGCTCACCCATTACCAAATTTCGTAACGCTTTAACATATTTATTTTAGAGAAAAGTAAATTTTGAAAATTTTTAATAGTAAGAAAGGCAGTTTTTAAATTACACACGCAAAATTTTGACATATATAAATACATCAAGAATTGTTTCTTTATATAGAGCTACCAGCATAATTTTTGTAATGATTAATTGAATACGTTGCCTTGATCAAATCTACCACAACGCATGGCCAACAAAACTGCCAATAAGAAAAGCTCATATTAATTTGACTGAGTTCAGACTCTGACCTTCATTCAAAAAAATTAATAGATTAATTTGCCTCATCGAATAAGATGTGAAATCACTGACTTATGACAAACACGTGCCTACAAAGTTATTAATAACAAATGAGTTCAGAAAACATGACCTAACGGAATACTTATAGCAACCAAAGACCAACTAAATAAGCAATAGCAACAGCAAAGGCCCTATATTTCGGGTGCTATACAACAATTTGTTCTCGTCCTTTTTGCTACTGCTACAACTGGATTGCTCTTTAATTGCTCTTGCTTTCGCAAATCAGAGAGAAAAGCGACGAGCATTCATTGCAGCTGTCCATTATTGGCTCAGCTATTGCTCTATTAAGGTTCGCAGCGTAGAATTTTCAATCATTAGTTCAGAGTATACCATAAGATTAATAATGAACTCTTGCATTGGACTTATTAGTAAATCAATATAAGACAAGCACAAATATTGGACGATTCAGTGATTGTTAGCACCGTTAATGCAATTCAACATTCAGGTGCTAACACAGCAGTTGAATCAAATGGTCGCGTAACCAAAGCAATAGCTCCACCGGATGCTGCTTTTAAGGTTCCTAACTTGACCCTGGGAGGCGGTCCACCTAAAAATTAAATATTTGCTTCACGGCTTTCCGCTGATACCACATCTGATGATGTCAAGGCTTTTATCCAAGCCAGATCTAAATTCGGGAGATATAATCGTTTAAAATAAATGTTCCGGCAGAACACTTTTTTTTTTTTTTTTTTAATGTAGCAATTTAATTTAATATTGATCAACCTATTGAAAGGTTATAAAATATTGATTTGAAGATTGTATACATAATAACAGGGAATTTAAATTAATTACATAAACAAATAACTGGTTTTAACATATTATGTATAAATAATATACACTCGCGAGTTGAGGTGTAAATTCAGACTCGAGGAGACGACGTTTAGGGTCGAACTGCCTGCTCTGACGAGCAGTCCCTTTATTTATATTAAATGCTTAAACCTAAAATACATAGAAATACACTGCGACTGCATTGGTCCTTTATCGAGTGCGGCCTTTTGTAAGGCGACCGCTGTCTCACTCCATCGAGTGCAGCCGCTTGTAAGGCGACTGCAGTCTCACTCCATCGACATCTCCTCTAACCTCTCTAAAAATAGCTTGACCCATGCAAGCCAGCCTCAAGTGCCTAATTTTGAGGGCGCTGCATGAGCCAGCTATCAGCAGCTGAGAGCGTCACATGTTCGTACTCGAACATATTACAATATTACGTAACATCAAATGTAACATTAAATAAAACATTTGTTGCACATTAACGAAGAATATTAACGCCCAACTGTCCAGAGGTCGCTGGTGTGGAGGCGCTTCAAGCGTCGACGGGTTGTATTCGACCCTGGGGAGGCCAATGGGTTAACATGGTTATGTAACCGGTCATTGTAACGACTTGTATGGCGGTTTATTTGACTAATGACTGTCGGTACACAGAAGTCGTTGTGCAGTGTCAAATTGCTCACATAGAGTGGAGCACCAGAGATTAGGACCTTGTTCTGAATTTGGTTAACCCAAGATTTTGCCGCTGTGCCCCTAAATGGAATCCCAAATGTCCATGTGGGCACGATGATGCTCCTGTACATCAGCAGCTTGTTTCTCAAGCTGAGTTTGCTGGATGACTTCAGCAACCAGTTGAGTTTCGCCCTCTTGGATCTACACGCTGCTGCGGTGATCTGTATGTGTTTGCGCCAGGTAAGTTTCCTGTCCAGATACATACCCAGGTAGCCAACATGGTTCCCAGGTATGATCGTGTTGTTGAGTCGGACGGTTGGACAGTTACCACTCCTGAGCGCAAGCAGAACACTTTAGCCCAATTTGTGGTAAAGAATTCTGGCCTGACTATGTTATTGTAAAAGAATTTACTGCAATAAAGAAAAATCGGCCTCCGATTGATCTTCCTTCTTCTATTGCTAGTTCAAGTAAACCTCTTGCTGTATATGGTAGTTCAAAAAACTAACTCTCTCACTTGGCTATCAAAATGCAAGAAGTATCTGTTGTAAACTTTCAAATCTATACCTAAATAGTATTTCCTTTCTGTTTAATGTCGTTGCCTTTACTAAAACGTGGTTAAGGCCCGACATCCTAGATTCTGAAATCCTATCTAATGGATAATCTGTCTATGTATAGAAAAGATCGGACTCTCCGGCGTCCATGCCAGATGTTTCTATGGATATAGAGTTCATTGCTGTTAATTTGCATATAAATGTCTTTTTATAACCTGTTCTTACATTCCATCTTCTTCAGAAAGTTCTTTGTATTCTTCCCATTTGGCTGCTATACTTTCTGTGTCTTCACAGCTTTCTGATCCTGATTTTCTTGTTGTACTTGGTGATTTTAATCTCACTGAAACTACATGGATGCCTTGTCCTGACTCAAGTGTTTTGTCAACCACGACTCAGACTGAGTTTTTGGAAGGCTTATTTTGGATATCATTGTGTCAAATCAATGCTTTCCCAAATTCGTTAAATATTTTTGATTTTTGTCACGGATCCCTCCTTTTTTTCAGTCTCCCTTTTTCCTATCACCCAACGTTGGAGGTACTAAGTCAGGATAACAAGGCGAGTTCGTCAATTTCGGAAAACCGACTTTGTTAAGTTAACTCTTCTCTTATCGCAGACTGACTGGTCCCGGCTTTATAAAGTTGCTGACATGGATGTTGCAATCGAAGTCTTTTCTAATCCGTTTTACGGTTTATTTGACTTGTGTGTTGCTGTTTGTGACCCATGTAGGTTTACCAAACCTTTGTGGTTTACTCGGGAACTGATCAGGTTAAGGAATAAAAAGTCAAGAATGTATGTATAAGAAATTCAATGAAACTGGCTCTTCCTTGGATTACTCTTGTGACTTGATTGCACGATCCAAGTTCTTAGCTATAAATAACAAATGTCATAAGGATTACCTCATAAGCTGTATTTTACAGTTTCAGTGTGATCCTAAACGTTTTTATGATTTTGTTAATGTTAAGCGAGGCTCAACAATACTTCCTGCTACTGTATTTTTTTAAAGCAGACTGCATTTTTTCAACCTACTTAAAGTTCCCATAATCATCAGTTGGTTTTCCTATATGCTGGTTTGTGGATCTAATTGCATTTTTTGACCTTTGATAACGAAGAGATCATTACTTAATGAACTAAATGGCATTAAGCCGGTATTTTTACCGGGACCTGATGGTGTACCTGGCTGTGTGCTTAGGTACTATGCTGATAGTCTTTTAAAGCCTTTGTTTAAACTTTCTGAACTATCGGTGGAAATAACTATCCAAATATTTGGAAAGAATCATTTATTATTCCTCTCCTTTAAAAAGAAAACAAATCAAGTGTTCAAAATTATAGAGCTATATGTATGTTGCCCGCTGTTCCTAAGATTTTTGAGAAATTAGTAAATTCTCAACTACAACTACTTTATGAAATATAGATCTACGACCACTAACTATTAGAATTCACTTCTTTTGTTGTTAAGGGATTTCAAAACAAGATGCAAACGGAGGTTGTTTCCACTGACTTTAGTAAGGCTTTTGATTCCGTTCATCATTCGATTGATCATAATGATTTGGGAATACTTTTAGATCCCAAGCTTAAGTTTGACAAGCATATTTCTTCCTTGGTTAATCGAGCCTTTGGATGTCCTGGGTTTCATAACCCATTTAGAATCTTATGTTCAAATTATGATATGCTTTTCCCGTTATTAAGTTGGGCTTCCTCCATTTCATCTATTAAAACAGTTGGCTTATCTCATCGGGGTTGCAGTTTTGCCTGGGTTAACAAGCCCATGCTTGGTACCGTTGGGTCACCTGAATGTGCTGCTCGTTAGTAATTCAACGTCCAAATTAAAACAAAAAATAAAAAACACATTTACATACACACATGCAGACTATCCTTACAATCGGCAATATGTTTTTTTTTTTTGTATTTGTTGCAAGTATTTTGGCGCATCTCAGCATCGATTACATTTTGCTAAATTGAATTGTGCATGGGGGAAACAGAGTCCCGTCGTGAATGATTTTCCTACCAGCTTGTTGCAACATGCAGACAAGAAATTGGGTTATTCGGTAGAGCGACATGCAGCTGCTGCTCATATGCACAGCCGAGCCTGATGAAAACTCAAATTGAGTGTGCAATTTCTAGACTTAAATGCCAATTTCACTTAGGCTCTAACTCTGGCAGAAACTACTTTCACTGAGACGAGCCTCAACTGCAAAGTCGACTTGATTCTTTAAGATTGACACATTAGCAGCCCATTTGTTGATTTATTTTTTCTGTTGTTGAGAATAGTAGCTAAAGCAAACCGTGCAACAACTTGGCATTTGTCGAGGGCGCCACATCAAAGTCAAAAGCCGGTCGAGTGTGTTTATTAAAGGCGGTGCTGAATGTTGCACAGCCAACTGATGCAAAATTCTTGCTGCTGCCTCTCATCTCTGCAACATTCTGACTGCAGTTTAGCTCGTTGTCATGGCAATTGTATTGTGCGCTATGCTTATGTTTTACAGCCTGCTTTTAACAAACACACACACACACACACACACGTAATTGCAATCTCACTAATGCTGTCAAATGTGTTGCGGCTTTGCAGCAGCAGCAGCAGCAGTCACAACAATACGGTCACACTCAATTGGATTTTTTACTTTGGTGTTGTGTGTGCTGTGTGTGCTGTGTGGATTTTAGATTACTCAGCCAGTTCAGATGCCAACTGCCATTCAGAGTCATCTTCTTTTTTTCGCTCTTGACGCTTTTGTCAGTGTTGTTGTCGATGTTGTGGTTGTTGTTGTTTTTGGCCCATGTTGTTGACATTACTCAACGCCCAGTTTGGCAGACGCGTCAAGTTGTTTACTCGTTGTCTTTGTTACGGCTCGGATTTATTGTGTTTAATGTGCTGAAAAGTCTGCTTATTTATGGCACTGATTTCGTCTTCTTCTCCTCACACATGCGCACACACGCACAACTAGTGTGTGTGTGTGTGTGTGTGTTTGCCTGGGAGTCTGTTTGTCTTCAAGGGTTCGCCTCACGCGATAAACGCCAGTCAAAATAGTTGGGCTCAATGTTTCATGTGTTGTTGCCATCGAATCTGTTGCCTTTCGCTCGATTGTGTGGAAAATTGAAAGAAAAAATGGGTTTACTACCAGTTTTCTAGTGGGTATATCTGTGTACCTCCTTATCCTTTCAACTGCCCCTTTCTCTGTTATGGGCAAGAGCTATAAATTAGAATTGATTTGGGAATTTTTTTTTGATTTGACTGACTAAATGCGGATAACAACAGTAATATATTGTAATAGTATGTTCATTAGATAATGCCACTTGATGTGCTGTTTAAGAGTAAGATGTATCTAAACATGAATATACACTCTGCTTCCCTTGAAAAACGAATATAACCAATTGATTAAGGCTTGTGAACATGTTTACTATGTTTACTTATTAAATATTAGATTGAAATACATAATAAGTAATAGAAATAAAATCTCATTCAATTGTATAAAAATTTAATTGAAAATCGGTTTTCAAGACAGATGATGGATGGCCGACACAAGATTGATGATCGGTTCCTTTCTCCAATTTTGTCCGTTTAACTGAAAATTTTAAATTTAATATTCCTTACGAAATGATGTTATAATCCAATTCACCAAACTTGAATTCATTTGGGAATTTGTTGATTTGTGTGACTAAACTATGATAATAACAGTAATATGTAGATAATGGATTTAATCATTAGATAATCACATCTAATGTGTTGTTAAATGTATAAACATGAATAAACAGTAATCGTCAGCAGGCTTTCCTTAAATGCATTACAAACTTCACGCAAAATCACAACTATCAAAAAAACCTTCTGCATACGAGTTGCATAAGAATTATTATTTTTTCTTATACTCTCTATAAGATAGTTGATCAATATATATGTATCCCTAAGTCAATCCATTAAGCTGTAAGTTTGAAATTTTAAATTGGCCAAGTGGAAATACTTTCAAGTAAACTTATATGAAGCAATACTCTTGACCACATATTCATTCACAGAACAGAGCAGTTGTTTCTGTATTAGGTGTCTGTCCTCGGCTGTGTGGAATTTTTATTTATTGACTGGTTGTCATTTATCTATTTGTATCTATCAAATGTTACATCATAAATCCATATTAAATATTTGTAATCGATTTTTGCATTCTCCGCACAACAAGCACGGAGGCGAAATTTATGAACATTTTTTGGTAGCACAGCTGCAACTGCAATTGCAATCGCAACAGCAAAAACTACAATAAAGTTTTATGGCACAAAACATGTAGCAACCAATATTTTAGACCTTGTACTGGTAGCTGGTTTTTTGTTGCTCTTATGCTTTATTTTGCCACTTTTTGGCTGCTTTATTGACACCCCTTTCCGACGGAAGAGGAGCAGCTAATACTGTTTGGCCATTTTTCAAAATGTCTGCCACGTGGCGAACGCTCGAAAGTGGCGGAAAGGCGAGCAGAACGAATGCACTGCCTCACTCTCAGTTCTCGCAGAGAACTCGTTAGATGCAACCCTCAGCAGCATCACAAAACAAGCACCCTCCTCCCTTTGATGCAATAGTGAATGGTCGTTAGCTCAAAGTTTGTTGAACATTTTTATCAGCATGCAGAGGCAATGACATGACCACATCACACCGACACGGACATCAGCAACAGCGCCAGCAGTAGGAGCCCCATGAGCTGGGTTGCCCCATGAGCTGGGCTGCCTCAACAAGGGAACGGCGGCAACATCGTCCCTGGCATGGCATGTGTGCCTAACATACTAATAAAGCGTTAGTTGTCAACGCCTGCTGTTGCCATTCTGATAACATTTTTGGCAAAAATGCTGGCTGCTTTTCATTGCTATTTTAAATTCGTAGTATATGTCCATGTTTTCATATTTATGTATGGCGATGTTCCGTGTATCGAGACTGTATATTTACACATCTCATATGTACAAAAATGCAATGGCTTAACTATAATTTCAATAATTATTTTTAATTTTTACGGGTAGAGAATTTTCCGATTTAAAGATTAAATCTAATTTTACCGTGGTCAAAAATCTGTATAGAGATATCTGAAATTATTAAATAAGTCAAACAAGCTATAAAAAAGTGTGATAGAGATGATGCTCTCATAGGTTATTAGAAATAGGTAAATCAGTTTGGCTGTTGTTGCAATTATTTTACTCTTCGATTCATCCTACATTTAGTTTATTTAATATTTAAGTTGAAAATAGTCATTAATAAATCATTATGATGCAAACGGCGATCATGTTTAAATATGTATTATTCGCACGCTTGAATAATGAATATCGTTTAATCTGAAGAATACTGAGAACCAACGGAGGATTTTAAAATATTTCGCTACGCTCAGTTTAGTTACTTAAATAAAATAAGGAAGCGTGATCAAGGTTTTGTAGAGCAATACCTTATAACTCAAAGCGTAGTTCAAACCAGTAAAATATGAATATTCCAGATTGCCTGCTTTTTAAACCATGGTAATCAATGAATTTCAGATATACTCGCATCGCACTTTCAAAACTACTACTCAAAATGCGAACGCAAATAAATATTTCACAATTACTAAAGGCAATATCAAGCTACAAATTCATTTTGTGTTGCATCCCGCTTATTACTATCAGAAATATCAGAAAAGGTGCAGATCCTTTTATCATTTGTCATAATTTATGTATTTTTAAACAGTTTTCAACTCAATTAGTTATTAGACTTAAGGTTGCTTATTTTTTTTATATTACAAAAAGCTATTAGCTTTGAATTATTAATAGCCCAATCGCCCGAACCACAGAGTCTGACACAAATCCACAGCACGAATTCAGCACATGCCCAAAAAATGAGTAAATTAAAGGCCAAGCACATGCTGATAATGATAAAATGTTCTTATAAATAGGGTAAACGAAATTTAACGTAAGTCCTGTTAGTCCTACAATTTAAAATTAAAATTTTTTTTTTTTTAATCTGGACTAGATAATGCTGATGGTAGGCAAGGCCATTCGTGTTCTATATACCTCATCGGAATCGGAAATGTTTTTAATATAGCTATTAAAAAGTTCTCCGGAGAGAATGGAATTATTTCCCAATTTTCAACATTAAGATTTTCTGCATTAATATCAGCAAGTTGTGAAATGAAAGGCGACTCATTCAGACCAAGTACAGAATAAACAGCAGACTGCGCTGGGCACTCGGCTAATTAGCATTGTGCTCATCATTAAGCAACTAATAACCAACCCCTGGCTCAGGACAAGAAGGCACACTTGAAGAGTTATTTGCCATCGTTGCAGTCATAAAATTTTTATGATGTTCCTTGACTGGTATAGCTTTGACTATCCTCCTCCAGTAGGAGTTGATGAATTGAATTCGACTTTGAGCAGGAGGTCCGCCATTGGCGAGATATTTTATAAACTCTGGAGCTACCAATTTATTAAGTTTTTAGAGTAGAGCGGATTTATCTGTTATTTCATTAATAACGACTGGTAGGGGAAGTCATAGACACTGGTATAGAGCTAAGATTGACCCACAGTCAAAGCTTTCTAATATGTTTTACATACCTTAGCATATAGAAACTTTGCTTTTTAAATAACTTATCTATTTTGTGGTTTGTGAGTATGTTGTATAGTTATCATTGGTTTTTATTTGATTGTGGTCCTATTTAAATTTATAATAAGAATTTTATTACCAAATACGATTCATTGCTAACAGCTTAGACAATGCTGATGCGGATGGGTATTTGCTTGATGATGTCTTTTCTCTTCATCCTGGCTCCATTAAAGCTGTGTTACATTTACGCTTGGGATACGTCTGGATAGAACAGGAGCACACATAAAGACGCACTCTATAGCAACTCTGTACTCAGCAGTTCACTCTCAGTCACACAATATAATCCAACCAACAACCAGCAACCAACCAACTAACCAACCAACTGCTCAGTTAGTCAGTCAGTCAGTCAGTCATGAGACCACTTCTTGCGGAGTTTATTACTTTTATGCGATTATGTGTCATGTGCTGGGGTCTGTATCTTTGCATGCCTGTGTGTGTGTGTGAGAGTTGGGACCAGTGAGTGTGTCATTGCCATTATTAGTTCCATATAGCACATATGTGTCTGAGTGTGTGTGTGTGTGTGTGTGAGTGGAAGTGTGAGCTCTCTTGTAACTGCTACTGAAATTAATTCCACTTATTTATGGCCTTTAATTTACTCATTTTTTGGGCATGTGCTGAATTCGTGCTGTGGATTTGTGTCAGACTCTGTGGTTCGGGCGATTGGGCTATTAATAATTCAAAGCTAATAGCTTTTTGTAATATAAAAAAAATAAGCAACCTTAAGTCTAATAACTAATTGAGTTGAAAACTGTTTAAAAATACATAAATTATGACAAATGATAAAAGGATCTGCACCTTTTCTGATATTTCTGATAGTAATAAGCGGGATGCAACACAAAATGCATTTGTAGCTTGATATTGCCTTTAGTAATTGTGAAATATTTATTTGCGTTCGCATTTTGAGTAGTAGTTTTGAAAGTGCGATGCGAGTATATCTGAAATTCACTGCTTCAGAGTCACAGCTGCGACCAATAATGAGTGTGGCAACCAGCAGCAGTTGGCAGCTTGCTGTGCAATCATAACAGTTCACAACTCACAGACTGTTGCAATATTACACATTCGCACCGTTGCACGAGAGGAAACAGCAGTTTTGAGCAAACATGAGTTTTACACCAAAATTGTGATGGCAGAAAAAAAGAAATGAAAAGAGAAAGAAATGATGACTTTAAAAACACGCACACAAATATAAAATATCAGCATCGTTGTCGGTTGCAACATGCAACATGGGAAATCTATTTGGTGGTGCAAGACCAAGTCCGTCTGCTCCATAACTATGCCTGTCTGTCTGCCTGTCTGGCTGTCTGTCTGTCTGTATCCTGTTTCGGTTTAGTAGTCTGTCTGTGGTTGCTAGCAAGGCAAATGGGGCGCTAACAACTCTCGTCAACTTCTCTCGTCTCTCGACTCTCCTCCTCTCCTCTCCTCTCGTCCTGCACTCGCTCCTCGCATGTGTCTCCGTCTTCTGTTCTCTGCTCTGTGTTGGGGTGCTTACATGCGAGTTTGTTATTTTCGAAACGAGTTAAAATTAGCATAGTTATGGCAAACGTGCAATGCTTTCGACTCTGGCTGGCTGTTACGGTCGGCTGGCTGCAAATGCCTGCATCGTAATGATGTGAAAATATAACGAACTCGGCAGTAGCGAAATTGAATGAAAACATTTGCTGGAACTTCACCTGCTGCTGCTGCTGATTCTTCTGCTGCTGCTGCTTCTGCTGCACTGCTTAAAATGTATCATTGCACTTGATAACAGCATTTATTCATTTAGGTCAGTGTGTTGATTATAAATAGTTAGGTAGGTATACAAACTTTAGTCACATTAATACCGAGCACACTTGTGGCGCCCACAACTTGGTCCATTCTCTCTCTCACTCACATTCTCTCAATACTATTAGCTTCATGAAATTCAGGTCAGCTGCATAAGTGCCTATAAGTATGCAATGTACTTTTGCTTAGTTGCAGCTATGAGCGCAGATTGCGTCACACAGAAAAAAACCAGAAGTTCACACGACTACATGGAAAGCTGCATAAAATGCTGTTTAGACCACCAGCGGGCAAAAAGCAACGCACAAAAGTGTGATGTCAGACCTTAGCCCTTTATAGCACCGTTTTGCCCCGCAGCGCATTCGCATTGCTGTGTTTATTTAGCCTATAACGCATCACTTGGTTGGTTACAGCAGTTAAAAAAGAAAGGACGAAAATGAGCACACGTGGCTAGCGAACTGCTCGCACAGCATCAAAGCGTTCAAGCATGGCAAAAAAAAAAATTAACAGAAACGAAGGTAAAAGCTGTGGGGAAGTGAACAAAAAACACTGAAGAACGAATAAGGTATAGTCAGTTCAAGCGAAGTTTAAATACCCTAATTATGTTTATACGCTAGTCATCTGAAATAATATGAATTATAATTCATTTTAATACCTCAATCCAAAAAATCATCAATCAACTAACTTTCTTTGAGAAGTCATAATCGGACTTAGAATTTTATGTCTGAGCATTATTTTTGAGTTTCTCTGCACTCATAATACAATTTAAAAATAATTATAATTGTGTGTGCTAACAGATTAAATGGATAAAAATAAATTGTATTTAATACACTCAAAGAATATCGAGTTTGGAAAACATTTATAACTAATAGAAATAATAAATAATCATTAAAATGTGTTTTGTTTTTTTTAAATTTAACTTTTCATGAATAAGATCCATTTCTGAATATTAAACAAAAATTGTTTAAATTTGAATTTATATTTTCAACAACAAGCAAATCTCATTATGGGAAAATAAAATTTGTGGTTATCCTAATTTGTAACATGCTAATTTGCTAGTTTTTGATACCCGGTCGCTATTCTAAGCAAAAAAATATATCGCATTTTTGGGGTCATGAGGAATGACGTATTCCGTGACACAATTAAAATACCCTAATGAAGAGTATTTAAACGGGCAGAAAATGACTCACAAACAGCGCTGGCATGGCCCAAACGCATTCCCTGGTTGGACTTTGTTGACCTAAAAATCTCATTTGCCGCTTGCTCATTTCTGCCATCACTTTTGTTACGTTTGTTGCGCCTGTCATCCGCCTGCTCCGCCCCTGGGCTTATTGTTATAGCGGCCACAAGCTAGGCAGCATATTCTTTGATATAAAAATATCTGAGCAGTACCCGCCAAATTGGACAGAGGAGAGAGGAGGGAAGAGCAAGTGATGCAAGCCTACGAAATACTAAACGTTGATTTAAAGCGACTGGGCCAGGAAACGCGAGGAAATGAGTTCCAGGCAAAAAAAAATACGACCTAGTATCAGACGGTTGGGTGAAATACATGTTGCTGCTCTCTTGGATTTGATCTGACTTTCACATGTCCACTTTGCATTATAATACCCCATTTTTATATTTGAAATTTTTGTGTTGTATTATGCCACTTAAATTTTAAGCAATTTAATTTGTAACCTTAGTGTAGTTAAATTTATTGTTACACTTTTCATTATTTAAATGTTTTTGGAAGTCGTGATATACTTTAGTACACATTAAATAAATAAAATGAAACCTCAAGGCTGTCCAGGGCAGCAGCTATTCTGTATGTTTATCTATGTGTATACCTATTATTTCTTCTGGTGCTTCTGGGATGAAAGCCTTTTAGTTCAATGGAATTCAAGGCAACATTTATTAAATGTCGTAACACATGTGCTGTAAGAATTTTCAATTGCTTATAAATATTTGCAGAAGTTGACTCTAAATTTTTGTATGAAACAATATCCATTTTAATGATTATTTTTGTTTGCAATTTCTTCTTTGCAGGTAAGAAAGCTTTGCGCACAGTGACCATTAATCCAAATCGATATATACGATGACGTAAGTGCGAATAAACTGAAAAAAATATTAAAAGGAACATTCTTAAATATACAATTAATTCCCATATATAGCTCATATTCGTTACATATTATAAAATCTGGTACAAATTCATCGCATCGGAATTTGCTATACCAAAATTAAGAGAATATTTTCCCATTGTTTCAATGTACTTCAACGTATTAAACCCCATTTGCGAAATCTTTTTAATACAATTTTGGAAACTGTCGCCTTAATTCTGGTCTTCAAAAATTGAATATAAATCGGATCAGCTTGCAGAGATTTTTCCAAGAAATGTGACTAAATGTCAATTGAATAAATGAAAAGTGAAGGCGAGTCTCAGTTTCAAGTCTGTCACTTAATAGAACAATGCTATAACGTGGAGAACTCTTCGACCCAATTTGCTGGCCTTCTGCTGCAATTTAGATTTCCATTTAATTTTCTTTTTTCATTTTCCACACAATATTTTACAGGAAAATCTGTATCTTAATATGCGCGACAGCGAAATGAAAAAAGAAATGCTTTGAAAAAAAATATGAAAATGTTTTGAGCTGCGACAGGCTGCCAAAATGATAGATGAAAGACAGCAGAATGAGACGTGTGAAGGGAAAAAGAAAAATTAGCGTAGGCTTCAAAAGCAATCAAAATGACAACTTAAGTAGGCTTCGCAGCAAAAATTGAATATGTACGGCCGAAAGAAAAGGCGGAAAAATGTCGGAAGAAAAATGTACAACGGAGCGTACCCTCCGGAGTTCGAAATAAGGGGTGAACCCTCCGGCTGGTAGGTGGGGTGTGAAGCGTTAAATCGTTGAGAAATGTGAGCTCAATTAGGGCCTAATTGTATGCCTGTAATTGTAGCAGACAACTCGGTACACTTTGTTGTCAGTTCTTCATAAAAGATACTGGGGGACATATATTTTAGTAGCTACGAGGACAAATTTAAAATACCAAACATTGGTGGAGTGTCCTGCAAGTGTTGACAGGAGCTGCCATCTATATCATTTTCGCAAATCGTGCGTAAAGTTTTTAAATTATTTAAATTAAACACAACAAGACCAGCCGGCACGGAACTTTCCAAAGAAATGTACCCGGCGTGGAAGACCCTTAACGAGAAGCAACACGACCCAACTTCAACACAATCGGCACAGACAGAGATTTGTCGACCCCACTGACTTTGGGCCTGTTCGGCGGAGCATATGGCCAAGGAATCAGTTTATGTGCGTGGCAAATGTAAAATGTGTACTTAAGTTGCTCGGCCCCAAATGCGCATTTCACTTAATCAAGATTTTAATATTTAAAGAATTTTCAAATGTCACGCCCACAAATCGGTCTCACTAGCCATCTTATCTTGTGCCACGCTTGTGGGGCTGTGGGCCAAAAAGGTTGCTTGTGGTCGGGCCCAAATAACATTATCTCACTACAAGACAGTTGGCACACTTCAATTGCTTGTGAAAGCCATACAATGCCATTGAACCCCTCTAGAACATGACCAAGCCCAAGAACCCTACGCCAAACTCAATGTCCATCATTATAAATTTTATTCTTGGACCTCTCTGTGGTTCATTTTGTTGTTGTTGGAATTGAGGAAAGTTTTGTGATGCTTTTTGCGGCTGCCTGTCGACTTGGTTTAGTTTTATGTTGCACTTTTATTTATTTCGACATACATACCAGGTTCGTAAATATTTTTGCAAAAATCAATAAGCTGAATGACAGCAATTTTTAAGCTGGTCAGAGTGGACGTAAAAAATCCCATAAAAGCTTTTTGCGGCCGTCAAAAGATGTGTTAAATATTTAAAATTGCAAATAAATGTGCTTGTGACTACCAATCGAGTTGATTTCGTTTTAATACCGTGCTTAAAATCGGGTCAAGCAGTCAAAACTGAACTTGAACAACTTAGGACATATATCTATATAATATATATCTATATATATAATATGATAATCGCTCTATATATAAAATAGTTGCATGGCCTTGGGTTACCTTAAAACGTTCTAAGCGTTTTTCTTGGCAGATGGCTGCAACTTTTCCTACTGACGACAGTTTGTAGCGCTCTTAACGCCCCTTTAAGTGAGAAAGTTACATAGAGAAATCAAAGTTAAGCTACAGACATGAACTCAAAGATTTGTGCGCACACACACACACATACACACAGCTCTTAATGTGGTGTGTGGTTAAAGAAAGCGCCATATAAGTGAGTGTGCGCATAGTGTCTTAGTGTTTAGACATACATGCACACTTGCATAGAGGCAACTGACGGCGCACTTAAATCTAGCAAAAAACTTTTCAAAGGCCATGTCAGAAGTTGGCAGGCTCAGCCAGGCAAAATGAAGCGTTGCGACGAGGACGAGTACTGGGAGCGAGGGATGGGGCCGGTTGGAAAGTGTGTGGGTCGCTAAAACGCTTAATGGTGACGGTGTCGTAAATGGCAAGTCAAAAATCTACTTGCCAAATTCTTTTAGCTCTCAGTATGCGCCTCTCTATCTGCGTTTGTCTGCCTTTCAGTCTCATGTCTCATGTCTCTCCATGTCCATGGGGATAAGCTTGCCAAAAGGCAGACTTTGAAAAAATACAGAAATACACGTGACAATCGACATGCCAACATGTGTTCCTCGCTCCTTGTCTACTTTGTCTCTTATACCCATCCAACCCAACGCCTTTTTATTTGTGCCATAGTTTTGTGAAATAAATTTGCCAAGTTGCTCTTTGCATTTTATTGTTATGCGCTGTTTGCCTTGCCGACTGTCTCATAACTTGTTATTGTCTCTGTTAACATATAGTATCCTCGAGATGTTTTTCGTGCCCGCCCTGCCTTCCCCTTGCGTAATTTGTCTCTTTTAGCAGCAGCACACACCCGCACACCCCTACCATGGCACACACACATTAGTCCAATTGTCTGCGTTGCTTCCAGAATTGTGAGATTTACTCCTCGCGTTTGACAATCCCCTACTTTGTCCATATTTTCTTGAGACGTCGCCTGTTCTTATTGCGACTCTGCTTGTCTCAGCTGTGTTCATAATTTATATATCTCTCTGAGCGGTGTTTAATCTGCTTCATGTACGATTTAATGCCGTTGGCAATTTATTTATGAGATATGCACTTACCATTGCAACCTACTTGAAAGCAATATATGTTTATATAGATTATGTTGGATAGATTTCGGTAACTGATTATTTGATTTATGGTAGATGAATAATAATAATAATAATCTACACGCATATAAAATCAAATGTATAAACATGTCTGGCAAATTATGTGTAGTGGATGAACAATAATAATAATAATTATACATAAACATGTCTAATCATATTTATACATTTTTCATAAGTACATAATAAACAATTGATGATATCCACAACGTTGATTAAGAAACTAAAATAATGATGATCAACTGAGCTCAACTAGGAGATAGCCTGCCCAGCTGTTAAGTATAATATTCTAGTTTCATTACCAAATTTCCCTTTCAAAAGCTTTGCAAACTGAAATGTAAGTAGTTATGAATGTGCTCTCATTTCTTACAGCAGGCACAGGTACTGAAGGATGAAAAATCTCGAAGGCAGCGCCTGTTTTTATTTACAGACCCTAATTGTACCTTTTGACTTCACGTATTTTTATTACAAAAATAAATATAATTAAAAGAATCCCGTTCGATACACAGAATAAGCCAATACCTAATGGGCGTACAGTGCCTATATTATTCCTGGAGGACTACAGACTACCTTATCCTCAATAATCTGACTGGCCAAATAATCATAGCTAACATTCTAATGCTGAACTATACACTTAATTTGTTTAAGTCATTAACTTGTTAACCTTAGGAACTAATTCTAGTCATTATGAAAATGTCCAGACGAATTAAATAATTATCCCGTTTATAAAAGTTTGTAATTGTTGCCAGGTAATCTTGTGTTCGATTCTATTCGTCGAAAACAATATTGTTTGTTTCAGCGTTTATATGTGTGTATAAACTCTTTTAAGCATATTCTAAGCACGAAGTTATCTTGATGAACTTACGCACACATACGCACATGTGGTATAAAACACAGTATATTTCTTGAAGAGCAAAACAATGCCTGCGAACACATGAGCACCCAAAAATCATGCAAATGAGAAAAGTTTTCACCAGAGGATCCATTGTTTGGTCGGGGAATGGGGGAAGGGGATTTGTTGAGGATGGTTATCTCAGCTGATGCTGCTGTGGATCTATTGTGGAGTGTTGTGCGATGATGGCAAGGATGTGTAAATAATTTAATTTCAAGTACCTGTGGTTTTCTTGGCAAAATCATTTTCAAATAAATAAACTGAACGAGGCAAGAATTTGTTCCTTTCTGCCGTAGAAAGTTATCTAGAGCAGCATCAAGGGCGCAGCAGCAATACCAACAAAGGCAACACTTATTAGCTTCGACTGAAGAGCAGTAGAGAGACACACAATTGCGACATAAACAGCCACTCGAAGTCGCAATCGTCGGCTTAGGTGTGTATGTTTGTGTGCGTATGTGTGTGTGTGTATGCTATGGGGTGTGCCAGTTGACAAAATGCGAGACCAACTTTGTATTTTGTGTATTTTGCGCAAAACCGCAAAACTTGAAGTTTTGCGCCACTTAGGCCAACAACTTTATCGCCTAGACAGAGAGAGAGAGAGAAAGAGAGTGAGAGTTGGAGAGGAGCCTACTTTAAAATTGTTTTCTCAATAGTGAAGCTGATGCTGAATCAAAGGCAAGACAATGAGGTAGCCCTGTCAGGCAGTCAGCAATTTGTTTATTGAATTTATTAACATAATTGACTGCTGCGAAAATGCTTCTGCAGCTATATTATGAAAAAAGTTGAGTGCTTGCAGCTGATGCCGGGCCAACAGGACGGTGACTTAATATCGGGGAAATCAGTAGCATTTCCTGCTCACCAACTTCCGCCCGCCACAAAGTTAGCTGCTTATCCTTTTTTTTAACTCAATACAAGTACACAGCAAACCCCAACCCAATTCCACACTTCCTCGCTCCCTCTCTGTCTCTCTCTGTTCATTTATTTTCGCTCTCGCTCGGGTGATTGATGATACTCATTTGTATGTTTGTGTATGGGTGTGTGCGCGTGTTGCGCAGCTCGAACGCACGTTAGGTAAAATCATTTTGCTTAATTTTAAATCAGTTTACCATTTGCTGCTGCGAAGGTTTTCAGCTCCCCTGCGACATGGCTGCGGTTTAATATTGTTTATTGCTGCGGTGCGTGTTGTGGACTTTAAGGCGCCTGTCTCGACCAAAGTAATTTAGTCGTTTGTTTACCCATTTGTTGTTGTTCCCATTCCAGTTTATAATGCTTAAGCACACTCACGGGTAAAGTTAACTGCAAGTTGCCAACTTTATTAATGTTCGTCTCTCAGTTGTATTTTTGTTTGTGTTTTTTTCAATAGACTGTGTCTGCCTGATTTTCATGTTGTTTACTTTGTGGCATCTTTTTTATAGCATACACTTTTTAAGCCACAGAACTTTTCCGTATTCCGAATCATCCGCAATATGTTCTTCATACTCGTATATTTCATATGTAAGATTACGGCTCTGCCATTTGTCTAAAGCTATTTTTTAAGCTGTCAATTGAGCTTGTGCTGCCTATATCCACATTCTCATTGTCCTTACAACTTCTCAAAGAACAATTTCTTCTGTTGTATTAGCGACTTTTCTTACCTAGAACTTATATACGCTCACGCTCTTATTTTTATTACACCTTTTGACATATTTTTTCCTTTTTGTTTTTGGCTTAACATAGAAACAAAACCAAGTATGCAAAACATTTGCTGAAGGCATTACGGCAACATCTACCAAGCCAGTAAGTTGCACTATCGCTATTTATAGTGGTGCATGCTTACAACAGCACCACAGTGCCACCACACGCCCAGCCTTGGCGCTTAGCTCTTGACACCAAACTCGGGAGCGTTGCCATCAGCAACGACACAATAACATTTTTTTTGTAAAGTGGCAACAAGGTTGACACTATTTCATGTTGCCTCAACACCATTAAGTGCACAAAATGAAAATAAAAAACATTAAGAAAAAAAGTGCAATGTACATAAAAATTGTATTTTTATATGTGTCAGTAAGAGTTAAAGATTTTTTGCTTCATTTCCAGTCCCATTGCATTATTACATATTTTATTTTTAGTTGGTCAGGTATCTGGGAACTCTTTTTTTGCTCGAAAGTCAAATTTCAGCTTTTTTGCGCACATTTCATTAAAAGTTAAGAAACCAGACCAAAATCCGGCCACAAATTGCCAATTTATTTCAATAAATCTAATTACACAACTAAAATGTTAGCCCCAATGTGATTTTTACTTGACCACCAAACTGATGCGTATGTGTGTTTACCCCACAGCTACTGTTGCCAGATTGCGAACAGTTAGCCAGACTATTTGTCTTTTTAATTGTGCGCTAACTGGCCCGCAAGCTCGTGGCTTAACTGCTCCACTCGACTCCGCGGTCAGTTTGTTAAACTTCCATTACATATTTGTATAACATAATAGCGTACACACGTGAGTGGCCTTCCGAGGTTCGTGGGTTCCTAGGTTCCGAGCTAAAGGTAACACTGGTAACACAATACTCGACCAACATCAGTTTTAAAAGTTTATCGGGCAATAAGCAACAGAAAACAAACACGAAAACAAGTGATAACGTTGCAGGCGGGCGTAACCAACTGCAAAATACTCTGATACCAGATGACAAAAGGTGGCAAAAAGGTGGGTGTAGCATAGAAACATTTTTTTAATATTTGTTCCTAGTGATCTACCTTCCAAGTTTGGTATGGTTTTATCGATATATACTAACAGGTATATTTTTGTATCAATATTTCACACCCTTTAAATATCATACCGGTAACAAACTTAAAAAATCTGGTGACTTAGCATTTTAATTTGAGTACCTGGTCTGATGAGTATGTGTTCCAACTTAGAATCTGTAATTTTCGAAAAAGTTGCATGACGCACATTCCACGAAACCAAATACTCTCCTACCTTTGTTATCAGTGTATTATAAACTTTCAGCAGCAGCATGTGTAATTTCTGTGCCTGGCTAAAGCAAAGTTTCATTTACAGCGCTGATAATTTGTGAAAAGTTGTTTCCACTGGTCAGATTCGTGGCCCTCGGATGCTGCTGCTGTTGTTGGGTCAACTGAGGTCATTGGCCAGCTAGGTGCTTGAAAAAGTTGCAAGTCTGCTGAATTCCAAATGCTCATGTGTTCTGATTTATATCCATTGATAAGGCTTACATAACTTGCGTTAGTTTTGAAGGTGTGCGGATTTCGAGGATACTTTGCTTAAAGTTTTGTCCCACATTTTGACTTAAATCTATAGATTTTCGAAACTGAGTTTTTGTTGTTGCAGTGCTTAAATAAAATGCAGACATATTAATTTGGTTAGCTGATCTCGCTCGCTGCATTGCAGACATCTGTAGGTGCATTTTTTTTAAATTAATACAAGAATTTCCTTTCATATCCTGCTCTGCTCTACTCTGGTCTGCGTGGGCGTTTGCCTGTGATCCAGGGCTGCCATAGAAACGCCTTTTGCGTGTCATAATAATTTTTCGTATTCCTTTTATTGCCGCCTGAGCCGGGCACTGCACACAAAAGCTGAGAAATGGCGCATGAGAAGCGGCAACAAACTTTAATTAGTTATGCAAAGCGAGCACTGCTCTGGGACATTAAAAACTAGCACATAAAAAATGGAAACCGAGCGCATAAAAAGCCTTAAATATAGCGGTCATTCTGTGCAGCATAAATTTAAATTGCGAGAGCTTGGGAATAAAAAACACACAAATACATTAAATAAACTGTAAAACGAATTAAAGCGATATACGCACAAGTATTTATTTTGCCAGGAGCATTAATTTGCATTCATGAGTATTTTTGTAAGCAACTTAAAATAATGTTGTTGAGAGTGCTCAAAAGGGGATTACCCTGCACACAGCTTGAAATATGTATACAACCGCATTATAGATATATAAGTTTTTACATCTAAGCACGTGCTACTTTTTATTTTTTGAAGTTTTAGAATTAAGTTTAAACAGTTTACATTTAATAAATGTACATTTCACAAAATTTGGTTTTCTAATAACATAATATTAGCTAAGCAATAATGTTCCCGCTTTAAATGGGGTCATCAAAAAAATTACCATAATTTTATGGTGGTAATTAATTAATTAAGCGCAAGTATACAAACTGTGTCGGCGAGCCTGTGTGTGTTGGTTGTAAGTGTGCTTAAATGCTCGAAGCGTGCAAAAATATGAAAACAAATTAGCGGGAATTTAATTGGTAAAACCGAAATTTAAGGCGGACAAAAGTATGCTTTGAAATTATTTTGCCTGTAATGCAGAAATAACTATATTGAGTGCAAAACGTTATTCTGCAATCCTAAAACATGCCGTCTAAACATGATGAATATTTAATCATTTTGCTCGTATTACGGTTAAGTTATAATTGCTTACTATTCTTATTAACATAAATTACACGTCTTGGGTACTTTTTTAGTTTTTTATTTTTAACGTAAGCTCTTTTAACTTTTTTGATAATTAGCTTAAATATATCCTCATCAAGTTTCTTGAAATATAGTCCAGAGACTCCCGTATAGTTTCTGAGTTACTTTTCGCAATACCCAATTAGTAAAAGTATTTTTCTTGAATATGTACAGTGAGGGACAGCTCAACTCGACCATTGTCAAAGAAAAAATGTAATTGCCCGCCATAAGCTAAATATTTATTATTTTTCAGAAATTCCAAAAACCGATGGTAGGTACATATATTAACCACCAAAATTAATAAATGACTCCAATACACTGGGGTTTCCCCACCTGCTAGGTAGGATTATGTAAAAAAGTAGCCTATTTTGAGGGAAAATTTTATTTGGTGCAGGTACATTGTGGACACCTGGGTGCCATAAAACCCGGATTTTTTACCGAAAGTTGAGTATTTTCGGAATAAATAGACCAATCCTTCGTAGTCAGTTTAGTTTTATCCTGCATCTCGGGTGCAATAAGCCAATTAGGACTATGGACAAACAGACTACCATTGAACTACGGATATTCACATCGCCAAATAGCTAAAATGGTCAATCTGAGCAACTCAACTGTGTATAACATCATTCGGCGCTTCGTCGACACAAATCGGATTGAGGACAAGGGCAGAATGGCACCAAACAAGATTTTCACCGAAGAGGAGGAGCGAAGGATCATCAGGAGAATAAAGGGAAATCCCAAGCTATCGGCTCCAAAAGTGACTCAACAGGTGCAGGATGAGTTGGGGAAAAAGTGCTGTGTGGAAACTGTGCTCAGGATTCTGCGCAAACATGACTTTAATGCCCAAGTACCACGG
>JAWNMN010000077.1:0-255163 GCA_035044025.1 Drosophila paracracens | reverse complement strand
TTTTATGATTTTAAAATATGTTAAATAAATAATTATTGAAAGTATACAATGATATTGACTTAAATATTAAATTAAACATAAATATGTAAACGCGAATTTTTATTAAATATTTTAGAATATAGTATTTTTGCTGCACCAACAATAATTACAAGCTGGCGGTGGATTATGCAATTTCTGTGAACGTATTCAGGGTTGATGTTTATGTTGATTTAAACCATTGGACAGTTGATATTATGAACGCCCAGTGGCGTACGACGTGAAATCCACGCACATTGGCAAGTGACAGATGTTGTCAGCCACAACATACACATACGCACACACAAGCATAGACTTTGGACATTGGGGGTGCCATTAATATAAGCTGCAGCAATGCAGACGCTTGTGGGGGAGGGAGGGGGAAAATTATGTTGGTGGCTTTGGCACATGCATATTGCACACGACGCTGCCAAAGGCTCATTAATTATGGAGGTATTAATATTGGACCACAACACACACACACACATGCATATATATTTGTGTACATACATATACGCATAAATTCTGAGCAAACATAATTTATAACAACACAAATTTGTTGTTGTTGTTGTTGTTGTTGCTGTGGCTGCTGCTGGCGGTTTGTTTATTTTAACGCTCAAAACTCCAAGGGGCTCGGAAAAATGTGTAAATATTTATAAATATATGTTTGCGTGTGCTGAGAGCGGGTATATATGTATGTATATATACATATTTATATATATATATTTTTTTTTCTTTTTTTTGTATGGATATGCATGTGTTTAGGGTCAGCGCTCTTATGGCGGATGCTGTTAGCCACCGTCGCCATTTTGTTGGCTGACAGCAGCCATTTTGTCAAGAAATATGCAAAATGTTTCATTTAAAAAAAAAGGTTTGTTGGAAAAAATTATATTATTTACAAAATAAGGTAACATTTAACATTTTATCCTCTTTTTCTGATATCCCAATTTGATGGCTTATTGGCAATATTTTGCTAATTATCTTCGAGTATCTTAAAATATTTGAATATATGTAATCAAATATATTGAATTAAAATATTATAGACCAGAGCACGCTTACTCGCTTCTATTGAACTATATTCTATTAGTGCTTGCAGCTGCCTTTTACCACGGATATTAATTTAAAAAGCCACTCAACATTGAGTTGAATAGAAGCCCTAGCAAAATTGTCATTTTCATTTTTTTTTTATTTAATTAAAGCAAAAATATATGTATGGAATAGAAAATATGAAAAGGGGTCTCAATATCACAACTTCAGGTCGACAGAGACCGCCTTGACAATTATCTTCACACATCCGCTTGCTGGCGGCTTTTGAAGTGGCTTAAACCGCTTGCACTTACTGTGCGTCCTCGTGTTCTTATGTTCGGTATGTTCGAGACGAGGTACGGGCAACGAGGTCACCTCCCTTTTGTGTCAACGGTGCGCCTAAAATCGTGAATGATAACTCGCGCTCAATCATTGCGTTGAAAGGAAATGAAAGCGGCTGCACAACATAATCGAATAAGCCGCGCATTCAATGGACCCAAGTGAAAGAAATAAATCCGCACATGTTCTCGAAAAGGAGTTGAAGACACTACGATGCTGTGTCGTCAATGATACACAAAGATACACACATCTTTCGGATACAATTGATTGATGCACGCGTTGCAGTTGCTTGTGGCTCAAAAGAAAACTCGCCGCCGCTGCTTCCAATTGTGAATGGGAATTGCGAAATGAAAACGCCTCGACTGATTTGCAGGGGTGTGCAAAAAGGGGGAAGGCTAGCTATTCAAACTGAATCAGGGCTTAGGCTTGGCAAATAGATAGATGGGTATTATTAAATTGCTCGCCATAATCCGCTAAGTAGATCGTAGCAAAAATAAAATGGAGTGCAGCAGAAGAAGACTTGCCAATTTTAACGCCGTTCGCGTCGCTGATCCGCTTAGCCCCGAGTTCAAACTCGTTACATGATGATTATTATTGCCATGTACATGCTTTTGGCCTGGCCCAGGAAAATCAAATTAAAATATAAAATTTTAATGACCACAGGGCAGCTGCCTGGCCCCAGCCATGTCCCTCGCCCTCGCCCTTGCCCAGGCCCAGACCTGGCCTTTTGTTCTAGGCCAACATTTCGCCAATATTCGCCCGGTTCGCTTGGCTCGTTTGGTTCGGATGGTTGGTTCAATCAGCGATATGACATAATGCGTTTTGTGTTACGTTACATTGCGTTATATGCTGCTCTCGTTTACTCCAATAGTCATCTGTCTCTTTCCGTCTCTTTCTCTGTGTTTTACGTAATTCATTAAAAAATGTTAATTTTTGCCATCCGCTGCATTGGCGCTCGTCCATCCGTTGGCTGATTGTGTGGTGATTATGGCCAGAAAAGGATGTGGCGCCTTTTTGGTCACCCCTCCCAACTCAAAATGCTAGTCGCATCAGGACTGGGTCCGTTCAGATAGTTCATAACGATAACGACAGTTCGAGGCCACAACTCCCATGGGTACTATAAATTTTAACTGAGTTTTTTATTTGTAAGTTACTTTTGCATTTTATTTATTTTTAAAGCTTCACGGCCTTTAATATGGATAGTGAAATATATAAAAAAAAAAATCGTATGTTTTTTATTTTCAACAGATTGAACTTAATTGAAAGTGGTCTATGTGCCTTCCACATCCCTTTTCTTTAATTTTCACGACCATTTTTAGCCTCAAAGTAATTATAATTTTTCTTTACTTACCCTCGCACCATTGACAGACCTCAATAAATACTTTTACACACCTTATATTTTCGGGCTACTATAAAAATATTTTAATTAAATTCCATACCTATAGCCACGATATCCTTTTTACGCATGCCACACACTAACACAAGACCCTCAACCGGAGCCCCCGAGCAACCGGAACACTGACATAAAGCGCACTCCATTAATCATTCAAATTACCCATACATCATCATTACCCCATCCAGGCACCGATCTGTCTGCAGAGTTCACAAAAATAAAAATATAAATAAAAATAAAATCTTTGCAGCAAGACAATGGAAAAAATTTCTAAAATTATTCAATGAGGGCGGTCTCAATTAGTTTTAGGCGTTCCTTTTTGGGCAAACAGGTAAGTGAAATTTTTTTTTGAGGTACCTGCTTTTATGTCTGCTCAAGTGGAGAATCTTAGACAGTGTGACGGCTCTGTGTACTCTACAATTTTCCACGAACTGCACTAAGCCTCATGCCACATCCTCAGACTAACTGACTAGTGACTGAATGTTTTTCCTTTCGGCCCTGATATTTGGGTGACACTGAGACTCTCACTAAGCATTAACTGATTTTCTGGTTTTAGCCAAAGCTACAAACTGCTTATGAGTTTTAACAGCAGATTTTGTTAGGTACACATATCTGTGTTGTGTCGATGGTCAGGCTGTGTAAGCGAAGAGGACTAGACAGAAACAAAATAGTCTATAAATAGAATCCGTTGACAATATGAAAATATATATTTGAGGTCGTTTTATGAATTATTTAGAAGAATATAAAGTATATATATAAATGTATATGTAGATATGATTTAATGCTTATTGTGACAATTTAATTTTGACAATATGTTATTTAAATTTGAATCGGAAGCTAGGACAATTCCTGTTAACTTACAAAATTATTCTATAAATTAATTTGACCAGAACTTATACCACAACTAAATGGTATTTAATATTATCGATTTAAATTTTAGGTAATAGTAATTCATGGTAACTTTTACGCTTAGTCGCTCATGATATAATTTAAGGTTACTTTGACTGTGCTCATTTTATTTGTTTTATATTTATATTTATTGAGTCCATCACTTAAACATGATTTAAATAAATCGAAAAAAGATTTGCCGCTTAGGACAGGCTTATGAGATTTAACAAAAAATTATCTGTATCCATATCCAATGTGAAAAGATTCTGAACGTCTTTAGGATGTGACAATTACGTACACATATGTGGCAAATAAAACGATCAAAGTAATAATGAAGTAAAACTTCAGATGATATTGCTGATACACTATTCTCATGAGTTCTCGAAATTGCTGCATTGGAGCATTTGGATCGCGTTGTTGAATTTGTGGTCTGGCCAAGGGTGATGAACACTTGCGTGCGTCCATTTGGCGCGAAAATTGGCTAACATACGGGGATTCAATGGTGCTGCCGCCAGGAGAACGACGCTGATGGGAATGAATCTCCTGCTCCGATTCGCTGTCCGTTTCCACGTCCATTGGTTGAGGTCGGCTGTGACGCTGATCGAGCTGTGGATACAGTGTGTTCACTTCATAAGTGGGCAGTAGAAGGCGACCTCTGGCCACGCCGCTGACTCCAACGGTCTGCCGCTGTCTTATCGCGGATGTGGGTGCAGCACTCCAATTGAATGGCGCTGCTGAGCCGCTGAGCGTGTTGCGTGGCGGCGTGTGTTCGGGTTGCTCATTGATGGCGTTGGAATAGCTGGTTGAGTTCCGCTGTGTTTGTGTCAGTGTTTGCCTTGATGAGCCTGGCACATAGGTGCGTTCAATGTGTGAAGGCGATGCCACCTGTGGACGATGATATGTATAAGTTTGCGGCACATCCACCTCCTCCTCCTCCTCATATTGTGGCTGATGCGGCTGATGCACCTCGCGACTATAAGAAGTAGTCACAACCCCGGATTTGGTCAACGAAACTGAGCGACGCTGACGCGTATCATCACGTTTGACGCTGGGCTTACTGTACTGATGGTAATCATCATCCTCTGACTGTGAGCCCACATCCGAAACGGTTGTTGTTAGAATGGAGCGCATCGGCGCGTTGTCTGGAGGATAATATTCGCTGGGCGTATCAGCAATTGTGCGACGACTGTTGTTGTTGTTATTATTATAGTTGCTGTTGTTGTAGCTTGGAGTTTTAGCTGCTGCAATTGTATTCCTCTTCTTGCTTGCCTCTGAAGCTCGTGTCGGCTTTCTGTTTTGTACTATTGTGGCATCTACGTGTTTAGGTGCCCTCTTTGTTGCTGCTGCAGCACTTTTATTTTTGTTCACGGGAATGCCTGAAATTGCAGCGTGCAAGCGACGCATAATAACCCGGCGAGTCGAGTCGATTACTGGTATATTGGGCAGACCATACTCCAGGCATTTCACATGCAACTCCTTGTTTGTAAGCATCTCCAGATAGGATGATTCCGACATGTTTGCGTGCGGTTGCGAAATTTGTTTTGGTTAGAAAGGCGAATGACAAGGATTTATTTATTGCGATTGATTTTTTGATTTTCACAATAAAATAATGCTGTATTTTGAAAGCAACTTTTCATCTGCCTGTTCGAAAACATACTGTATATATAGAATTCATGTGATACGTATAAATATAAATAAATAAACTAAATTTGAAATTCATATACTTCTTATTCCTACATTTTTTACTCAACATGTTCTCATACGGAACATATGTTAGATTTCTTATACCATGATATCATTCTTGCTTATGATATTTCTAGCAACTGGTTATTAAAAATAAATTACCTCATTATTTATTATCATTATTTATTGTATACTGAACAACGGGTTCTGATTAATTCACTTAAGCAACATATACACACAATATTGGTAAATTTTAGAGAAACAACATTTAAATATGTATTTAATTTTAGTTGTTAATTTTAGATCAACTTTTGCTGATCTACAGATGCAAGCGATTGTTGCCTCCCTTATTAAGGCTGCACTCATAAATAAACTGCAAAACTAACTGTCTCCAGGGTCAGTTGAGAACTATCACACACTGTTATGCAAATCATCCGGCAGCTAATAAGGACCAAGACTTGCAACACCTCGGTTGCGTTTGTCACTAGCCCCTGACGCCTCAAAGTTGCGTTGCTGCCCCATTATCACATTTAGTTGCGGAAATGCAACTCAAGTGTTTGTTTCATTGTAATTTCATATGGATATGGTCGTGTGCATTGCATTTCTCCCCTCTTACTCTCTCTTGCTGTTGTTGGTGGCAAAAGAGCGTTAACTAACCGCAGCGAATGATCAAATATCGAGAATCAATTCCGTAACCATTGTCAAGCATAATTAAAATCCACATTTGGGCGAGGGGTGGTCCGGAGACGGGGACACGGGTAAACGGGTATACTGGGACGCCTGCTGAGGTGGTGTCGCATTTAAAGGATGTCACCGCATTCGACTTGCGGTTGAGTCGACTGAATTCTCTCACGAGTGCCACTCTATGTGATAAGGATAAAGAGCAGCGCGTACAAATTGGAAACACATTTGGCATATCGTCGCCGTTCGCTGGGCGACCAAAAGGGGCGTCTGTCCCATAGCTGCAGCTACCAGCTAGCTGTTTCGGGGTGCCGACCGCAGCTTCCGAAACCTATTTGGGTTAGTTTTGAGCCCAGCTCAGTTTTGTGTTACAATTGCAACTTCAGTTTCAATGTCAACTGGATGAAGAAGCAACAAAAAAGAAGGAATTTCTCAAGCATAACAAGAAATAAGTTACATGACTTTGAACGGAAGCCGATGCGTTGTCTGACTGTCTGGGCCTGGGGTTAGGGTCTTTCAATTGGTGGTTCGGTTTGGGTTTCCGTTTTCTGGATCTGCAACTGTCGACTGTAGACTGTCGCCTGTTCCACTTCTTGCCAACTTGATTTTAATTATTGCATTAATGCTGCGCCGACAAATTTGTGGTAATTTAATATTTGTGCAAACAACCAGTTAGTTTAGTTTTCTCGTCCAGTTGCGGTCCGGTTTTGCCTAACTCTAACTCGATTATGAGCCTTGCCCAAAACTTGTTGAAGTCAATGTGCAATTGGTTTTGCGTTTGTGCCTTTTTACCCTTTTGTTTCATAACTCATAATTAGTGTGTTGAGTTATAGCTTATTGGGGTAAAAACTTGTTATCTCTCTCTCTTGTACTTTGGGATAGTTTTTTTAATCTTCCGACTGGACCGCCCGTGTGCTGCCAAGAACGTGGTAAGTTCAAGAAATTACTTAAAACTACAAAGGAAAGTGAATAATGAGGTTAGCCAAAAATACAAGTTGTAAGTTTATGAGAGCGGACACTTCACTGGACAATCATAGAGCAATTACTCTTCATTCTTTTTTTTTTTTTGGTGTAATATGACTTTAAAATTGCATGGCTTTGGGTTAAGGGTAGTTCAATGGGCAATGGGACTTTCACAGAAATTCTCCAATATAATTTCTATTATAAATTTAAAGAGTACCATTTTTAAAAAAGGGTAAAAGAATCTATGTATTTTTGGTTAACCTTTCCTTGCCCTTGTCATTAATATTATTATATTTTATGTTGACTGATATAAAAATGCAAAAAATGCAAAAAATTACTTAGCTTGCTGTGGCTATTTTAATTTAGTTGATAGATAGGTTAGGTTTTCCATTTAGTTAGATATTAGTTCTGCTTATAAAGATTTTATAAAGATGAATTTTAAATATATTGCGAACATAAATAATGCATGGCATAAATAGTATAGCAATAAATTAAGAGTGAAATAATAATAATATTATACTACATAATCGATGATAGGAATATTAGTAGAAATTCTGTATTAATAATTTTTCAATTCTCTTTATACTAATAATTATTATGTTGTGCTATAATATTACTGCTGTTGGTTACTACTATGCTCATATAAGTATTGTTAAAGAATATCTCTTCTACTTCTTTTCAGTTTTGCATTCAACGAAAATTATGATTTTAGAATACCACTGATATTTCGCCTTAATTGTTTCTTTATTAATTTTCCACCAACGATTTGGCAAAATAAAAAAACAAACTCAATACGAAATTCATTACGAATTCAAATTGTATCTTTTGCGTTAATTGGCTTGCTTGTTTGTTGTTGCCGTTACCCACAGCATGACGGTAAATATACTTACAAACATAAATATACATATATACAGAATATCTTTGCCTCAGGTGTTAGCCGTGTTGCAGTAGTTTCTACTCTGGCCTGGCAGCCGTACGTTTTTGTCAATATTTTCATTGGAAAAGCAAACAAACATGTTTAAAATAACAAATTAGCATAGACGAACGACACTAAAATAACAACAACAGACGGTAGCTACACACCCTTGGGGCGTTCCACGAGGGTAGCAGACGGTACCAGCTGGCCTGGCTCACCAATTTGGTTAACTCACTCAATCCGGCACTGCCACATTGTTGCCGAGCAGAAACTCAGCTCAATTCGCATGCACATCAATCAACAGCAGCGCGACTCAAGCAACTTCGTCGACTCCAGCGACTCCAGCGACTCATCGGCTCCATCGAGGTGGTTAACCAAAATGGCGCATTGGTGTTAATGATGTCGACTTTGAAATTTTGCCGACTTTTTGCGCCCACTGCTGAAAAATACAAATAAATGAAGCAAGTGTCGCCTTTACGTTTATTTATTTTTTTTTTTAAGTGAAGTTTTCGTCATCATCAGCGGCCACATTCGTCATTTGGCAAACAAATAAAAGCGACACTTCAACGGGCTGATGGGAGAAGAGGAAAACGAATATGGTGTCGAGGACAGACAATGTGCTGACAGATACATTTTTTCATATTTCTCTTCGCTCAGAAGAATGATGTGCGAACAAGTTGTAATTATTTCGCATTAAGCAGAGAACGCTGTCAATGATATGCTGATGCTAAACCAATTGCCATTGGCCGACGTAGAATCACGGGCTTTACCTTCCCTCCAGTTCCAGTCGATCATTTGCAGCAGTTTGTCAACATTGGAAAAACGGCCAGTCGACAACGGGTTGAGGCCGAGCCTCAAACTCAGTCTCAGTCTCATCCTCAAAGGTTGACTAATGGCTCTGTTCAGATTTTCAGGGCTTTGTAAGGTTTAAGGTATGACAGCTTGCGAAAGAATTGCAAGAAATGTCCACATACAGTTGCGCTTAAAATAATAATTCAAATCTTTTAATATGTGATTTTCTTGTAAAATATATCTCAATCATCTCTTGCTTTGATAGACTGTTAGGATTCTATCTATAAGTTACAGAATATAGAATTTGTTATTGCTTTTATAATCACTGCAGCTTCATTTGCAAGGTTTATTATTATATGACATTATGTACTCAACAAATGCTTTCCACATATATTTTGGGTAAATGCAACATATTAGCCAAGTGAATAAATTTCGAAATAATTGTAAGATATTAGTTAAGTGACTATAAAATTGTAGTAAATTATATATAATGAATCCTGTCATGTTCAATGTACCTACACAATTTGCTGACTGTCATCTAATAGATTGTAAATAAAAATTAAAATTTAATTAAAGACACCTGAGATCTGCACTCAAAATATTATTTTGTTTTATTTTCAAAGTTTTTAATTTAATCTATGCATTTTAGAAATACGTTTTTATATCTCTGTAGGTTAAAAGATTTATTGGATTGCTCGTGAAATTAAAAACTGTCAAATGAGCATTAAATTCATTAATACTCAAATAGAACTTAATATTTTTTATTATTGATTTATTTTCATTTTTGTTAATTTGCGTAATGCTGGAATTTTCTTGAAATATTGATTAAAGAACATTAATTTATTTACAGATTGAGATCAGTGATTTACTTTTATTGCTGAAGTTTCCGATAAGTGACATATGTTTTTGCTGGGCGCTTACATTCCGCCACCTTTGCTCTTATCAGGGCGCACAAATCACAAAGGACTGACACATTTTGTTGCATTTCATTAGGCGCTGGGCTGCCAGCCGCCTGTTGCCGGCAAAACTTTCCCACGTTTGCCGCCTACCTACTGGAGTACCACGCAAAGTCGTTACCATAGGTAAGCGACATCAGTTTCAAGTTGCAACACTTCCGCAGCGCAGTTTTTGTCACCGGAAAGGTAAATCACGAATTTGTTTCCTTTCGCTGACCGCGCAACAAGCGGCCAACGTTTTGGGGTGAAAATTATAGAAAATGCTCGCAGCTTTTACCGTTGATGATGGCCAAGTTTTCCGCGTTGGCATTTCCACCCCAAATGACAATTATACATTTTCTGCTGCTGCTGTTGGTTGGTGGTGGTGGTGTTGATGGTGGTGCCAAGTGCGTGGCATTGCGTGCCGTTGCGTGTTAGCAACCACCGCGAATCGCGGCCCTTTAATTGCATTCGATATGCGCTTTTGGATAATTTCCCACGATTTTCGTGTAAGATTTTTCCAAAGCTAACTTACGGCAATAAACTTGGCTGCTGGCCCTCCCTCTAACCAAACCTCCCTCTTCTGCTCTTCTCAGTCTCAGCGCATCAACGTAAACATAGTCATAGGGATTCTTATGCTCGTCATAATCTGCATTGTGCCCGCTGATTGTTTTCGCGACTGACCGCCACGGCGCTCAGCAAAAGGGTTTGGGTGGGGGTTGGGTGGAGGGGTTGATCGAAGCAATGCCCTAAATAGCTGCACACATACACACTCACACACTCGCAGCTTGGACAACGGTTAGTTTCCTTGGCCGTAGTCGGAGATTTGTGTGACTCATAACGAGTTTTCTGCATTATTCTTAATGTTATTTCGTTATTCGCCTCGCTTGGACTTTAAGTGGATCGGCATAAGGATCGGGATCGAAATCGCGCTTTTGCTGCTAATGCCTTGGCCATTGTTCGCCACCTCGCGAACGCCTTAGCATCCTTTGTTTTGCGCCAGCTGCCGCTTTGTTGTTTGCCTTTGGACAGCGAGCCGGCGAGCGCCCATCGGCGAGCCTATTAATCCTGTTCCAGTTTCCCACTTTAAGAGCCAGCATTCAGGGATTCAGTTACGCCAGCTTAGAGCGGCGCCCAATTGAGGCAGAAGATACTTTATGTAAATTTCTTAAGTTCGTAGCTACTGTTTTAATCCAGTTTAAATCGATGCCCGTGTGTCCCTCCAAACATCTGAAGGGGTGAAACTGATAAACGAAGTTAGAGCAGGAGTTCTCGTATGGGCAGCACTTGAGATCTAGTGGATATAAGTGTTTGCCTTATAGCTTAAGAAATGTCCATAATAATTATTAAATATACTCAACATTTCTGCATATTTCAAATACAAAACGTTATTGTAGTATTACGTGCCAATTAGTATTTTCGTTAATTTTAATGTGTTTGTCTACAACTTAATATTTAATTATATATCTGCGTTTCTTAAATTAACAACTTAAATAGTTATCCCAAATTATTGCGTAATTCTGAATAATTGTTATATCACTTGAAAAATTATGTAAAAGTCCCATAAGACTACAAAATTGAATTTAAGAAAGTCTAAAAATAAAAAGTCAGGAAGTATTCTCTGCCAAAATGTACACAGCTTGAATTGTCAAAAAAAAGTAGCGTCGTTCCCACTCGCAGCAGATGTGCAAATATTAAAAAGAAATGTTAATTAAAAAGAGATATCGAATGACAATTATTAAAATAAGACTATGCATAATATATAAATTATAAGAAATAAAATAAATCCAACATTTGATTGGATAAGTTTGACCTTCTAGTGCAGTTATACGAATATATAATTTCTTCGAAAACAAAAGCTAATTTTTCGTAAACTGATTGACAGCTTTCCCCATTTAGTATAATTGTGAGCTACTCCCATTGAATTGTTTCAATTGAGTCCACTGTTCGTATAAACAAAAGCCAGACAATCCCTGTCTATAACAATCGAAATACTACGTTGCCTGTTTTTATTTATATCAATTGGATTTACATTGTCAGAGACTGGCACATTCCTCGTTAAACGCGTAACACGCGCTCCCCCTCTCAGTCTACAAATAAAACAATATATTCTTCAAGTTGTACATTATTTGTGTAAGAGAAACAATAACGCAATGAATGGATCTTAAACAATAATGAAACGTTTCGAAGATGTTTTGCCGGAGAGATGTTGATATAAATAGTAGCAGTTATAAGTCCGTTGATGACAGCTTTATTAGGACAATATTTAAAGATCCCAATGGACATCCAAGTTTTCTGTTTGAACTGCAGAGCTTCAATCAAACCAGAAACAATTTATTCAATTATAATCTTCTAAAAATATTCTAATTAGCTATTACCTTAAGAATTATATTTGGAAATAAGTTTATTAAAATAATGTCCTTAAGCAACTTTTAATTTGGATTTATAATTTTTTATTTTCTTAATTTGAATAAATATAAATAAGCAAATCACGCAAAATTTTAAAAATATTAAATAATTAAAGTTAAAAAATTAAATTCCATCTTTATAAAAAATATAACAGTGTACAATCTGTATAATACTCGTTGTGTACTGAGAAAGCCAGCACGCGTTCGTGGAGTATCATGTTTCCAAAAAAGAGTAACGCACTGAGAAACAGATACTCATTCTTGGGCACTATGAACTGACGATCGTGTATAATGGTTGCCGTATAGATTATCATCATGATGGCAGTCATGGCAAAATAGTTGCGTACAACTGTGTACACAGTGAAATTTTCAAATATGTAAGCGTTCAGAAAGAACGCGATCAGCATTAAATTTGAGATAGCAACTAGAAGGCTCAACATCAGATCACCAGGCAGCCAACGCATGGGAAAGTAGGCACCATAGAATATCGAGGCAGTGACTAAAGCGAACACAATCAATCCCGCATACAGATTGACCAGCAGACCCTTTGTATTTTGCTGCTCCATGGCAATATAGAGCGTTGAGCTCTCCACAATAATCAGCATTAGGGCCACGTTCCAGGGGAATTTGCGTCCTATAGGCGTGCACGACAGCACACAGATGCCAAAGAAGGTGCCCATCAGCCAATAGCCATATCGCACCTGCGGCATCCTGTACTTGCGCCAGTCCGAAAAGTAACCAATGATAGCCCACTGCACCAGAGCGAAGGCGGCACAGAGTGCCAACAACAAGTAGGTCCTCAAGCCGTGACGTATGGTCATATCGGGTGGCATGCCATAGACATCCGGCAGTATGGACTCCATGTGATTTAGCCGATTCAACACTTTAAACTCGCCATAATTGGATAATTTTTGAGTTTTTCAGTTGACAACAGTTTCAAAACTACTAAAGGAATCGTTCTACAATTCTAATTTGAATAAGTTCCTTGTATTCACAAAATTATAATGAAATTAAAAAGCATATACATACATTTGATTTTGTTTATTTACATTCGATTTTTACATTTTGATGCAGCTGTATTAGAAGTAAAATTCTTTCATAATTTTAATTAACAGCTGATTTCAAAGTTCATCCGCTGATTCATTGCTCGCTTGATAGAATGTATAAAAAAAGGCAATGCAATAGGAGAGCATAAAAAAATCAATATAAATGGTGAGGGCACACCACAGCACATCAGCGAGTGGCACAATCTGTGAGCGTCCGTTAATAAATTGCGCGTGGCTGGGTATACTGAGGCAGACCACACAGAACAGCAGGATGAAGAAGACAAGTGCATAGACCGTACTTTGAATGAACAACATTAGAATCATGAAAACAAGCAGCGCTATTAGCAGTATGAGCATTAGGCAGCCAGTTATTAGGTTGCTCGGTAGCACTTTCCGAGGGCACAAGGCACCAAAAAGGTGCAACAATATCACCACAAGGCCGGCTGCTATGAGTACTCCCGCCACTAGTAATGGGGGAAACACGTGCATGAAATAGGCCCCTGCCAGCGTTATGAACACAATTATACCGATCGCCAATGTCCAGTTGATGGGGAAGATGTTCCGCGTTTTCGGGCAGCACTGCAGTATAACCATGAAGCTGAATGAAAGCATGAGCCAAACGAAGTAGGGCACTGGTACATCCCGGCTGAAGTCGTATTCGGTAATCGAGAAGATCAGCCAGGTGATGGAAGTGAGCAAAATAAAGATAACCGCGTACAGATATACCTTGCGAATAAATAAGCTCATCTCTTCATCGCCTACCATTATCACAACAACGTTGGGATTCTGTTCTCTATATGTCGTCGGTCCAGATCTATTCATAAAGATAACATTTTGCGGTTGTTGTTGTGGTTCTTGTTGGGGTTGTGGTTGTTGTTGATCTGGTGGCTGTGCGCGAGAGAATCTTCCAAACATTTTTTGTTAGTTCAGCCTATGAATTTTGTTGCAACTTTATATAAATTATTATTGAACTGACATTTAAAGCGAAACTGCTTTATCTAAATTAAATTATAAAAAAAACCTTGTTTTATTTTTAATACGGCAATCATTTTATTTAAATTATGCTCTGCAATTTCTAATGATTTAAAAAACATTTACTTTCTTATATTTTTCGACATTTATTTATTAAGTTTTTTATTAGCCAGAAGTTTAATTTAATTATTCCATCTATATCTAAATCTAATCTAGCTCTTATTTCAATTAACTCACTAATAAAATTCAAAATAATTACATATAAATTTTGTTGATACATCACTAGCGCCATTTGTACACCCAAATAATGTGATAGCAAACCATGAAGAGCAGATCGAAATGAATATAGATGCTTAGCGCACAGCTCAAGTATTCTTTCATGGGCAGCCAGTGTCGTCGGCCGTGAACGATCTGGGCATGATACAAAGACAAGGCCACCATGACACAGCCAACAAGTACAAAATAAATAGTATGATACCTGGCCTCATCTGTGACAATAAACAATGTGAGCACAACAGATCCCGCAGCCAAGAACAGAATCAGGATCATGGCCAACGTCACTTCGCCGGGCAGCGCAACCATAGGCAACCAGGCGCCCGCCACGTAGCACGACACTAGTACGATTCCGGCGGCAACTATTGCCACCACAATCTTCCATGGCGACCGCATGGGCAGCAATAGAACCAATCCCCAGGTGACAGTCTCCACGAAGAGCGTTGAAAAAACAAAGCCGATCCACTGCTTGGAGCTCAGTCGCCGGCAGAAAGATAGCAACAGCAGAGAGCAGAAGGCCAGCACCAAGCAGATACAGCCGGGTAGCAAATAGAGGTCTGTCTGCTTAACAACCAGGGTAAATAAAAGCCGCTGAATAATGGAGATCATCATATAAGTGACGGCCAATAAATAACAGCGTTTCATAAAGCTCAACACGTGACTTTGGCCAGCATTCTCATCAGGCGGCGATTCCAAATTGGGTTGCACATAGGGCGGCAATGGACGGAAGTATCTCTCATGCGGTGTTGTCGGTGGACCCGGCTGCATATCTGGTCTCCCAGGAAAGTGGTCCAGTGGCAGCTCATAGGGATAAACTACATCCAAGTAGCGTCTTGGATTCCAATTGAACATTTGTCGGCAGGTCAACTTAAAATTTTGACAGCATCAACTTTGCCTTCTGCCTTCTACTCAACGTATTTGTCTTGATGGATATCTATTCGTATTTTTTATCAGCACCATTTGAATATATTCATTTTCGGATTTTTATGATTGTGGGCGGTGGAGGTGGCCGTGTACTATTGTTGACCTTATTTTTGGCCGTATCGATTTGCATTGATATCGATTTTAACACTTTGTCTAAAGCCGGTACAGAGCAGTATATGTTCCAAGTTTCAAGGCTCCAGCTTAAAGAATGCATGGCGGATATTACACAAAACTAGTATACTCTAAAGACATTGGTATCAGAGTAAAAAAATATTTGACGTCGTATTTCGGAATACGAATCTTGTGAATCTTGAACCCGCTAAAACAAGTCCACATTGAATAAATAAGTATAGTAGTCTATGCTGTACATTTGTATTGTGTATACATTCGTGAATAAATAAATAGTTCACATAATTTTCAAATTTATCTTATTTTAGGCATCTGTCTAATTTTAAAAACTAATTTCAATTGATTAGATATAGCTGTTGGCCAAATGTTTCGCATTGCCTCGCTGGAGTCTCATCACAAAACACTGGTGTCATACAAAAGACGTTCGCTTGGCAGCAGTAAATGCAGTGAGGCAAACACAAATCAAGAGCAACAGCAACAGCAACAGCGACAGCAACAAGGACAACAACAATCAGTTGGGAAAATGCTAAGTAGCAACGATCAAAGCTAACAAAGCAGCCATAATGGATGCAGCGATAATAAGGACAACGACTGCCTCGTTCTCCCTATTTTCAAACTCTACCGCTCGACAATGTTTGTTGTTATTTGGCTGATCGCTTGAGTGCCGCGGATAAAAAAAGATAATAAGAAGAAAGGAATGTATCTTTGAGATGTGCACTGCCGCATCTGCGGCCTCCATCACGTATTACGATCACTTTCACAGACAGCGGTCGCAGCATTGTCTACAAAAATGACTCAATCAGTTCGCTGCTGCTTATCCCTGATCCTGCTAAACTCATGCAAATACTTTTCCGTTTCCAACAGATAGAGAGGCAGCTGCAGCTGATGGAATATTTTTACTCTTACGCCTAAATACTTGCAATGCCACCCTAAAATCATCAGCTTTTGTTGGACGTAAGACTTTTCAATGAAATCATTAACTTTACATATTTCGTTGATCTTGGATTGTTCTCCAACTTAATGCATTCTTCTTGTTTTTTACTTGAATCTTATTATTATATAGCTCTATTATATTACCCATGCAAACAGATACCAAACCTATACTTATACTGAGAATATTTAATATTGAAAAACAGGTATTGGAAGTAAAGTGGTATTAAAAACACACCAAGTGGGACTAATTTATGAGCAATAATTCAGATTCATATATATATATATATGACCAGATCTCGAAAAACTTTATTTTATATATATATATATATTTATTATGAAACACTATATGTGAATAAATATTTCGAGTCTAAAACATCTGGGCATCTTCAATCCAAAAAATGATTGCCAATTTTTCTATTTTTAATCGTATTTCCCTATTTATTTTCCCAGCATAATGCAAGAATAATAACTATACAAATTTCGATTTATATCAGCTATCGTCCAATAATAATCAAAATATACTAGTTGGGGGTCAATGCACCGTTAGAAATCTTGAATTAAAAAAAAAAAAAACAATAAAATAAATAAAAACTTGTAAAAGTGAAAGCGCTGCTGCAAGTGGACGACACACGGGACGACATGCAAGCAAATGCAGTCGAGCAGGTCGTGTGTAGGGAGTTGGGGGGAACACCAGAACCACTGTCCGGCCACATGACACACATGCAACAAACTAATGCGACAATGAGGGAGGAGGGGGTTAGAGCACAGTTGGATTTTGCATGTCGAGGCGAGGGCCAAAGCAATATGAAACTGTTCGGTTCGAGCCGCAAAAAGCACAACCCAAAAAGCCCACGGAAGCGTAACGAACGAGTCGCACAGATGTAGAGATACAGATACAAATACAGATGCAGATACAGATGAGCAGAGACGTCAGCTTCAGGCGTGGGTCAGAAAGGCGCTGGGCTACAGGTTCATATATATATACATATACATATATATGTATATATGTACGTATGTATGTGCGTAGTACAAACATATCTCTGTACATATTTATAATATTCTATTAGTTCCACGACCCGAACTCGAGCTCCAGCTGTAGACCGAGCCGAAGCAGCGCAGCGCAGTTAGCGCAGATAATACATCCGTTTCCGGTTAAGCCCATATTTTTGTGTCATTTACGTGGGGTGGGGAAGAGCGGTGAGGAGACGGGGCGGAGCAACAGCGGCAGAGCGAGTGCGACTGGAACAGACAGCTACAGATGCTGATGGCTAGACAGTCACAATGCCAGTGACAGTGTCAGCAGCAAGGGGGGTGAGGATGTGGGTGTGGGTCTATGGGTCTATGCATGAGTCTGAGTTTGACTCTGAGTATGGGTTTTGGTATGGCTATGGGGTCAGGGCACGGGCACGGGCACGAGCACGGGCCTGGCATCAAGTGATGCGACAAGTGCAGTCGGTGCTGCAACATTGCTCTAGCGGAATCGTCAACGCTTCCGCATATTTCTCATTTCCACAATTAAACATTTGCGAGTTTAACGTAATGGAAAATGTGACCTCCTCCCACTCACTGTAAGGCTTGTGCATAGATGTTTAGATGTTGGGGGCTACTTTGTCCTGTTTCTAAGATAAATCAAAGCGGCAATTAATAATGCAGCGGAGGGTGATGCTGGTCAGGGGTAGTCAATTTGCAGACTGCACCCTTAAAACGGGAAGCTCAAATGGAGCTTGGAGCTTCAAATGCCATGTAATTATGTGTTGCAAGTTGCAGCGGAAGTTTCGTTTGTGTTTAACATGGCTTGCTCTTTCTCCCTCTCTCCCTCTCTCTCTCTCATTTCCTGCTCCCAGCTTTTATGCCAAAATGTTACCAACTGACTGCATTTTTAGTAGGCGGCTGTTAATGAGCTACGCACGTGTCTGTTGCAGCAGCTGTTCTTTCTGATCGAGTTACCTCCGCAATGGAACTCAAAACAAGCTCAAATAAGCTGTGCAAACAAATGGCTGAATACTCGTAAATAGCTTGGCTTAAACTTACTCATGAGTGACAAGTGCTGATTATCGAGATATACGTAAAATGTTAAGTATTTAAATGATGTCATATTATTAAATTCAATCAAAATATAAATTGTACAGATTAGTAAATGCAACGATCAGTTATGAATTTAAGTCATACATCACTACTTATATTAAACAAATTGCGATCTATCAATTATATAAAATCGATCAAAATACCGTACGAATAAATAGTTTATTATTTTGGCAGTAATTGTCAACAAATAACCCAGTTTTTCTGAACATATCTGATTATTTTAATAATAAAATTTACCTCAATAAGAATAGATTCAAATAATTGAGCACAACCTACTAAAATTACAGTACAAAATGCTTGGCACATTATTTTAAATTCTCAAATTAAATAATTGCATAATTTACTAAAATATCGATGATGTTATAATAATATAATTTACAACTCCAATCAATTTATACCTGTATTGATTTAGAGTTAAGAAGAAGGCCAAACTAGTTAAACTACTCTAGTCTAAATATATAAATTAAGCTTAACTAATCAATTATAGGTACAAAAGAAACTATTCCAACATCTCTATATATTTATGAGCCCTTCAGTGTGAACATAACCGAAATGGATTTATTGCCACAATCGTGTAACAAATAACTGAAAAGGAAGTTTAACTCAAACCCAGAGAATGACAAACAACAACATTAGCATAGAATTTATGCCACTAATAAAAATGTTAAAAAAATAAATTAGCGAATTTCCGGAAATTGTAACAAATTAACATTGGCGCGAATGTAATTAGTAACGCCGAGTTGGTTAGCTTTTTGTTTTCTTTTTTTTTTTTTTTTTTTTGTGGGCTGAAGCGCACGGAAACTGGAAAATGATTAAATTGCGGATACATAGTATACACTTCCATACTCACAGTACATTTGGTGCATTGTAATTAGAAAAACATGCAGTCAGAATTATTAAAAGTATTAAATTGAGTTTAACCAAAAGCACATAATAAAAATAAATTTGGTAGGTATTTGCGAGCTGCAGCTTGTACGAGTACACAAGCAAAGCAAATGCAAGTAATTTATTTCTTTACGATTTCTGTTGAATCATGTCAAATAATTTGCACGCAGACTAAATTATGGAGGCGAGTTGGCTCTTGAAGGCCTGTCAGGCAAACGTTTCAATTAGTCAAGCAGGTGTAAGCTTAATTGTGTTCACGGCTAACAAAATAGGTTTTGTGTGTAGTTAACCGATGGAGAATATTAACAGAGATTCAAAAGCAGTAGTGCACCAGATTAGAGTTCAAATCTAGAAAGCCTTAGGAAAACATTGCACGAATCATTTTCTGGCTTGAGTTATCAGTTTGTCAGCTTGTTAGCACAAAACCTGACTTCCAAAATCAACTTCATGTTAGTCACTTTCCCTGGACTAAGTTTGACCCAGTAAAGCCCTAAGACGCCCACACATGTAGTAACAAAACATGGCCTAAGCAAACAGCAAAAGCACTTTGTCAATGTACAGGCAGCACCGGACACTAAATATATCGTGGGTGTTTGAATTTATTAGCAGTTATAGCGATTTTTGCACTCGAAACTGCGACCGGTGACTCGGTTGGCATGCTTTGAATTTTTGATTGATTTTCAAGTTATTAATATTTATTTATTTCGCTGAATTTGTATTTTTTGTTTTGTCTTGCAACATATTTTGTATTTGCGAAATGCTCAAATAAACACGTTGTATTGCGTCTGTTAATGGCCGCATAAATTGTTGTCAAAAAATTATTATTATTATTTCATTTTTTTTTCTCTCTTGACTGTTTGTTTATTCATCATAACTCCGAGTTGTTGGTGTTGCTGTTGTTGTTTCGCGTCTGGCAAGCAAAGAAGGCGGCAAAGGCGCACGTGCCACAAGACCAAAACAATTTTTTGGCTGTCGTTCCGAGCGTCGTCATCGTGGCTCTAATGCGTGCATTAGTGTCCCAAATTATCATTAATGCCGAAAAATCAAACTACAAATCGCTTGTGGACCGAGTCGAAAAGGTTAAAAGCCTCCTACTGCTGCTGCATGCAGCCCAATGTGATGTTGCTGCTGCCTTCATACCCTGTAGTAAAATAACCATTGGCTATCTGTGTAGCTGTTGTAAGCAGAAAGTTACTTAAAGTAATTTAAGAGGTTGACATTTCAAAAATTCCTTATTCAAAATCAAAAATAAATAAATTAATATACATTCATGAATGAAATAAATTTATTATTTTTTTGTCTTATCGTTTAATTTGAAACTTTATTTATTACATTTATTTTTACTCTTATATTTATTTTTTAACTTATTTTATTAAATTTGTGGACTGCCCTTAGTCGACAATAAGTAAAATAAAATAAATGAAAATTACTAATATGGGATAGCTATCCGTTTGGTATACCCCTTTGTCCGACTATTATTTGGCATTTCTGTTGTTGTTTTCGTTGGCATATTGCCATCATACAAATGCGCAAGGAAGCCAACTCAACATCCTCTTATCGGGCACAAGTCTTGTGCTGAAGCGAAATTGTGACTATGAATATGACTATACATGTATGTATGTATGTATGGGTGAATTAGGAGTGTGAGTATGGGTATGAGTATGAACATGCATTTGGGGGGTGGGCGCAAATTGCTTGCTTTTAGTGCGACCCTCACACGTGACCACATAAATTGCGCTGCCAGCCTCATTAGGCCTTTAAATATGTTGATGGTGCAAGTTATTTTTTTCAAATTAATGACAATAATATATTCCCAAAAAATTGATCAAACAATTTAATTTTGTTGATTTAGTAAAACTTAATATTATAATATGATTCACATATTAGACACCATAAAAACTATATCAAACTGAAAGGTTAAGTTTATGAAACAGAATTACTTTGATGAAATGTGATTTTTTTTAATTCAAACTAATTCTTGTGTAAATTATTAATTTTAAATACTTTTGTTTACAATAAGAATTCATTTTTTTGAAAGTAAGTAACATACATACAATTAGAATCATATGGGCATGGTCAGCTAATTTCCGATGCTGAGTTGTTGCAAATGAGTGAGTGAGTCAGCGTCTGCTTCCAGGCAGCCCGACTGCCCTGCTGCCCGGTTGCCATGGTTCATTAGAACCTATTAAGGCAGACCAAACAAAACAACCAACCACCGGCCAAGCTGAGTTCCAGCTACTCATAAAAATTTTGCAGCTCATAAGCGCCAAAAAGGTAAGCCCCTAGCCAGAGTCAGACCCATATCCAGACCGGGACCGAGAGCTGGAGTGCCAGGTGAACGAAGCGTACAAAATCATTTCCTATTAAAGCGAGCGGACATGGCAGAGAGATGGACTATGTATGCTGTTTGCTGCTGTGTCTGCGGCAGTAGTTGGAGTTGAAGTTGCAGTTCGAGGTGAGCTCAAAATGCGTGACTGCGACTAATGACCCGCACGTGTTCAGGTTACCAGCACTCGGACGTGGCGGGGTGGAGGCGGGTGCGCGAGAGAGGGCGGGCGGACGACGACGACTATGTAGTCAGAATTGATTACGATCGCTGGACGCATATTAATTGTGCCATGTTGCAGGCTATGAAAAGGATACGTAAAGGATGCGACTACAGCAGCAAATATTGCATTTTTATTTTTGGAGCCGCAACTGCGACTGCGCATATGATTAACAACTTAATGCATATAGGTTCTGGTTTAGACTTGAGCGCTGCGAGGGATCAGCGTGTGCGTGTTCCTGCAGGTAAACAGCGCATTTGTCTGCCACTCGATCGCCACGGCTGCACTGCCACCGAGGCAGCCAGTTCGCTCATGGCTCATGTGGGGCAATGGAACTGATAATGAGAATATCCAAAAACAAATGTTTGTCACACAGTGTCTGCCGCACACTTTTGGAATACGCCAACGACGCCAACATCTTAACTCAGCCGTGCCGTAGATCTTATCCATCCAGTTAGTGTGCGGCCATGTAGCATTGCTAAGCTGGCCCACACAAATAGCCAGTCGCACTGAAATGTAATGAGCACTAATCAAATAATTTATTACTCACTATTTGTCGAGTTGATGAGCAATCGATTCTATTCACATTTCATCATTTGCCTTCCTTTTAATATTTGTTTCAAACTTTTTAGCCTTGACTTAATAAATATGCTCAAGGAGAATACTTCTTTAAGCTTATAAGGCTCGTCGAAATATAACTTTGCTACATTTTTGGAAAAATAGTAACATTTCTAAATTCAAGCATTTTGCCCGATTGATAGCAACTCAAGCAGGAATGGACTTGCCGTAGATTTTTTGTTGTCTGAGGAATTGCGTTTAAAATAAAGCAAAGGTCAACAAAAATCCATAGCAAGTCCATTCTAGCTTGAGTCGCTATCAATCAGGCAAATCTGGATAAGATCAAACAAGCGCCAGCAGTAAATAAATTCAACTGGCAACTCAAGACGCTTTATAATATTTAACAAACAAAAAATGAGAGGGAGGAAAGTGTAACAGAAGCTCAAAGATGGCACAACAGACAGGAAACATGACTAACTATAAACGCAATTACCTAGACAAACGGCAGAAGCAGCAACAAAGGCGACTACATGCCACACCAGACCCAGTCCCAGAACCAAACCAAAGGAGATAAGGAGACTCCGACTCAGGTCCAATAGAGGACGCAGTCACTACCAAGTTACTCAAGTTACAATGAAATTTGTCTGGGACAAGTAAACATTGCCACCGCATGGAGCAAGTTGCGCAGGCGTGCAAGAAAATGGCGTACGGTAGCCGCAAATGCGGTTAGGAGAATGGTTGAAGCTGGTTGTCCATGGGGTTTCCGACAGGAAATCCAGAACCCTAAGAAGCATAAGGCCGCATCATGAGGAATGTGTTGGCCGCACGTCTTTTGCTAATAACCGTCATAAATTCAGTGCGGCAACAAATTGAAATTAAACGAAGGCGACGCTGTCGAGGAACGGCAAGATCAAGCTCAAGCTGCAGCTTCTACAGCTCCTACAGTCTGCATACATACATTCAGTTCCACAGCCGCAGAATGCAATCAGGGGATCGTGATTTTGTGTGGGTAAAGTTAAAGGTAAAGGCAAGAAAAGTGTAACTACTTTGTTGTTGTCATGTAGTTAGCACTTGAAGATTTATCCGCGTGAATTAATTGCGATCTTGTTGCGCAGTTTTAAACTCGCAAAATGAAGACCACTCTCACACCAGCTGCACCACCAGAGCACCACATGTGGCGCACAAGTTGGGCCCTTATCAAATTAAACGGTAGCACAGCTGGAGCGGATCGTTGGTCAGCTACTTGTTGGCCATACAGAAATTATGACAATTATGGTGCGCCATAAATTCAAGACGCGTCGCCAGCGTCGGTCGACATCAAGCGCAATTCCCAATACACCCACCGTTCCTTTCCAGCTCACAACTGGCAACTCTTTTGGCTGGATCAGTGATCTGTGGCATTATTCATGTGCGCATTTTTATTGTACCCCAAATACTCATAAATCAAGCAGCATTTGATGTGTCACAGCGTCATAAGCCGTTGAACTGATCCGCGATCGCTGATCGCTGATCGTTGATCGGCGACAACATTATTAGGCGAGATCCTCAATCGCCCATTCGACCATTCGCCCGATCGACACTTATGACATTATGGATTATGATTATGGCGCTCGCGTGCTGTTTATGTATGCCAGGCGAATAACGCAAAAACAAAATATCTTCACAATTTTCTGTGCATGCTTTCGCTTTTCAATGCCCTGCAAAACAATGCCGAGTGGGCATACACAACTATATATTTATTTGATTATTAACTAATGGCAGACGTGGTAAGATTACCAAATTAAAAATACAATTAATTAATTAATTAATTACAATAAAAAACAGTGTGGAACAAAATGCACTCCACAATTTTCAAACCATACAAATAAAATTAAAATTAATGTTATAAATTATATAAATGAAAAATAATAATTAAATAATTTGAGGCAGAGGTAGTGATTTACTTGTAAACATATTTGTAGTCGGTCTCAGTTTTTGTTAGTTTGAAGATAATATATTTTACTTTTTAATTGGAGGATAAATGATTTTTTTCTTATTATAGGGAAACTCAGCACTCACAAGAAGCCTGCCTGTGAGACTTGGCAATCGATGCCAGGTGGATCGACGAATCGCCAAATCGACGGATCGTTCGTTCATCAGCATGCGTTGCAGGCGGCGTTCGTTGTCGCCGTCGTCGTCATCATCGTCATCTTCATCGTTGCTGATCAATCAACGCCTTTAACAGCGACTGCGACTGCGACTGCAGTTTCTTATTACGAATACTGCATGGGAGGGTGCGGTGTTCGGTTCATTTTGGCAAATACATTTTCGTGCATTTCGCGACGTTTACAAATTGCCGCCATTAATTAGGCAAAAAATACACGCACCGCCGCCGGATCCAAGTAGAAGACGCGTCGCGTAGGCGAGCCCAAAAATCAGCTACCAGCTCAGGCAGTGGCTGCCACTTGGACATAGCTTGGAGCTCTGTCTGTCTGACTGGCTGGCAGGCAGACACCACATCATCCAACACATAATAATCAGCGGGTGGACAGCAACAGGATTGGCATGCGCTTGAAATTAATTACCTTCACCCTCAGGCATGAGGTTTCTTGTTGTTGTTGCTGTTGTTGTTGCTAATTAAGTTGTTTGCGTTTTGAGTTATTGAACTGCGTTGTTGCTGACGGACCGATTTCTGATTTTTTTTTTTTTTTTGACAGCATTACGTGCTACAATGTTTCCCAGAACGGAAATGCATTTGATGCGCTTGGCGTATTCGATTTCTGTAACTAAGCTACATTCCAATTTGACACATATGCTCTACTATAGTTAAAAAAAACTTGAGCTTGGCGGTTATATATCAAGATTGTTCTCTTGACGAAAGTCATTAGCAATATAGTGGCTCTAAATCTGTATGAGATATATATATGTTCGGCCGATCTTTGGATGATCACAATTCAATAATTGTCAATTGAGACATTTAAATAAAATGGTAAAAGACTTTAATAACTTGATCATTTGATATTTTTCATTTTTCACTTTGTTAATGATTATATAGTAGTGTTTCAACGCTTATCTGCAAAAATTGAAACTATTTCAACAAACATAAACAGATTAAATATAAGATAAATTGCATTATTTAAGAAATGTGTCGATTCAATATCTAGTTAAAAGCAGCTTAAAGATTCATTTATTAATTTAATTATTTAAATACATATTTTTTCTATATTTAATAAAAGATATATTATTTATATTTTTTATATTTTTTCGTACATATATAATTATTGCCAACCTAGCAGTTGGAGGGTTTTGGCTGAATCACCCCTGCCCCCAGCTAGTGCAGCCACCGGCTCAGCTTGTCATGTGCTGCTCCCGTCCCCTCCCACTACAAGTTAATCGCTTCACTCGGTTGTCAAGCTACCCGCCGCCTGTCTGCCTGTCTGCCTGGCTGGCTGTCATCTCTGCTGGAACTGTCCAAATGTCATTTGGCTGCACTTGTTGGTCAGCTATCCAAAGCTGGAACGAGTATCGCGTGCTCAGCCCGAGGTGCTGCTCACTGGACCATGGCTCGAAGCACCAACAACAACAATAATAATATCAAAAGAAATTAAAGATGCGACGTAGCTGTCAACGCATTTGTTGCTATTGCGTTTGCTGTTGCTGTTGTTGTCTCGTATCGCATAATTAGTGTCTATGTCTCCAAATAAATCAGTTGACGTCAGCTAACAGAGGCACAGATAGATCGAGGGTTAGAGGGTCCATTGAAAGGGGTCAGCGATAGATTTGTTTGGGGACTTGAGCAGAGTTGGACATTTATTTTATCTTCGTCTGTCGCTTATGTGATTTAAGTGGTTTTCCACAATGTCCAGACATTTTCATGTCTTAATTTAGTATGTGTTATGGAATTTCCAAATAAGCCGCTTTTGGTGCTCTTATGCAATGGGACGAATTCGACTGAAGTTATTGAATTAAGAAAAAGTGCATATAGGTGAACATTGGTGTGCTTTTGATAGAAAAACTATAAAATACAATAAATCTGAAATAGTAAACTGTGCAAAATTTATTTTATATTACATGTTCCGATATTTTCCTATCGTTTCTTTCTTTTCCCTCTTAATATCTTTTATTTTTTAATCTTACATATTTATTTTTAAAATTTTAATCTGTTTAAGTTTGTGGATTATACTTACATTTAACGAACAAATAAATACATATAATAATTATACGATTTTTTATGAATGAGGAAGATTGTCCAATATACATAAACTTTTTCATGGACACAGGGTCTAAAAGTGTACTTATTTAAAATATTCACAAGTGCTTGCATTTTGCTTAACAAATATCAATCTGCCTGAATCCACATTTCAATGCTAATTCCTAAAAATCTATATAAAAGCTAAGATATATAAAAATTTATTTATATATTTATTTATTGACAGACTTTAAAAAAAAATAATGCAGTTTGTTCATTTTAACTATATATTTCTAGTTCTATACCACTGTGTGGCGCTGTCTTTATACACATGTGTTAATTTGGTGGTCTGTTCTTGGTGTTTGATTTCTATTAAGTGCTGTCGCGTGTTGCCGGATTGTCAAGCCCCACTGGCTGCGGATAGGGATAAGATAATAAGTTTTTAAAAGCTTGTTAAGTGTGCGTGTAACCTGTCTTAGACATATTGTTGGTTTGTCTCAGCTTGGCATTTACACTCGCCATGTGGTGCTCCACTTTAAGACGTTGCCGAGCAGCAACAGCGGCGACAACAATGCCACATTAAGGGGCATCAGCGTTATCAATAAGCACATTAATTTGATTAATAACCACCTGCAAATCATTTCCATGCCACACAAAGGGCATCACAGCTGATAAAAAAGAAACGAGAAAAAAAACCGCACAATCCCCTAAGTAGCAAAAGTGTCAGCAACAAATGCTGATGATGGCTGATGACGAAGAAATGGATGAAATGCCATTACGGGGAGGCAGCCACATCAATGCCACGGCGAGGCAATTTACGCATCGACTTCCAGCACACACTCACACACACTCAATGTAGTACATGGGAGTAGGCAACCCTTTCGTTGCTCACACTCATAAATCGCTATCTTTATGGAATTTTTATGGGCAATCTCCTCACACATACATACATACATGCAGACACACTCACTTGCATACAGAAGCCAAACTAATACAACGTTTCCGCAGTATTCGCGTTGGCAAGTTTCAAACAGATTTGAAATTGCTTGCAGAAAGGAGTTGGAGTTGGAGTTGAAGCTGGAAAAAGGTGCCCACGATGACACCTGCACATCATCATTATGTGGGTGTGCGAATAGGTTAAGTGGTTATTCATTTTTATACCCTGCACCCATTCAAAAGGGTTAAGAAGGGTATCATGCCGTTTTGCCAATTTGTGTCAAAGGGCAGAATGGGACTTTGCCGTCACCCAAAAAGTGTGTTTTAAATATTTTTGATCGGCTTCAAAAGCAGAGTTGATGTGTGCGCAACAAAATATGCATGTTCACAGGTACATTAAGGCAACTACATAAGTGCAGGGTATTTTTCTGTTCGGCCTCTCTCGACAAGAGCACTAACTTATGTTCTTCTTTTTTAGATGGGTAGTTTGAGTCCTGCGTTAAAATTTCCTGTTCGAGCTAAATCGCCTGCTGCTGGCAGTGCAATTTGTTTTGATAACAAATAAACTGCTTTCCAACAGCGTTTCAAAGTATCTCATAGATTCAGCAGCTAAAGTATCTAAACTACAGATACTTGACAGAATTGCTTGTTTTTGTCATATATTATGTTTAGTATATACATCTGTAGTCTTTGTTCTATCGATTAAACTTTTTTGAATAAGAACAGGCACCAACATTATTTTTATTTGAGTATTAAATTTATTTGACTTAATCTTTTAAACACATTTAATATTTTTTATAATCTAAATATGTTTCTTATTAGCTTCGGGTAATATGCTTTTCTTATTTTGAATTACTCCAATATATTTAAAATTCCATCGGAACTCACCTTCAGCGTAAGCTATGGAGTATTTAAATTCTACTAAAATTATTCTGCATAACTAATACAATTTTAATTCTGATTTAGTTAAAACTAGCTTCATTTGTTTTGATGGCTTGCTAATTAGTTTTCAAATAATATATATTATTATTATAGTTACTGAGTTTAATTTCTCGACTCCACTCTGTGATAGTTTGGAGAACTCAGATGTAAGCATACACCATATTCACACACATAAACACACACACGAGTTCACACACAGTAGCACCACAAAAGAGTGTCTGTCAAAGCAAATATGAGACCAAAAATGTCAATAAAATGTCAAAGGTTCGCCACCCCCGCTAATTGGTTAATGTAAACAACTGACGAACTGTGCAAGAAGACAAAAATGTCTCGAACAACAAAAACAACATCAGCAAACAGCAACAATACTTCAAGCAGGGCATGTTTCAAGTTTCAAGTGTTGACGCGTCATAACAACAACAACAACAGGAGCAACACCAGCAACAACCACGAAAAAAAAAAAACCAGAAAAAAGAAAAACAAACAGACAACAGGCGGCAACGCTGGCGACAGAAACACACAGAAAACACACACGCAGAACAAATACTTCAATTAATAAACAGACACGCGTCCATCGATAAATACTCGTAAGTAAGCGTTGCCGCACTTTCAATACTCCAATAGCCGACACAACCCTCTGTCACTATTGCCGGGGCCTTTGGGCCTTTAGATTGTAACCGAACACCGACCAAAATGCTACCAGGAGCACCAATAAGGCGGCTGAATCGCCGCTTATGTCCTTGAGGCGTAACCAAAATCCATAAGTACTCAAAGTACTCACTTACAAAGTGCTTGAATGGTTTTATGCAGCAATGACCACAGGTTAAGTAAAACTAGCTAAGCGATCGCTCTCTTTTACCAAGTAATATTCTTTTAATATTCTTTTTTCTATGTGAGAACAGCATTTCATGGGATTATATGCATTGACAAAAATTTAATTATATTTTCCGAATATTACTTATCTCTACTATCTCTAATAATTTAAATTTACATTCTATTTTCTGTATATTTCTAATTTATAGTCAATAATATTTTCATTTGTACTTTTTTTCTCTTAACATAAACATTTCGTTTTTGTTGGGATTACCCAATACTTATATTAAAAGTTGGACAACTTTATGTATTATTAACCTCAAATTTTTATTTTATATTTTATTCTCATTTTATCTAAAATATTCCTTTGCATTTTAAATAATTTATTTTTATTTTTTACCTTTATTTTTAATTTTCTAAATTTATGTTTTAAATTCAATTTTGTTTTAATTTGTGAACTGCATTAAGTCTATATTTAATAAATACAATGTCGATGATTCTAAATCAATATTTCTAAAGCTGTATGATAAAATTTTACTATTTATCATATTCGGATCAGAGGTTATATAGCTATATGCACAATCTATTCAATTCTATTATTTCACTTTAAATTTTTACAATAGTTTGTTTTTATTATTGTTAAAATTAATTATTATTTAATCTGGTGTATATGGTCTTTTATTAAACACATTTCTGTATAAATCTGTATACAAATTTTGCCCCTGGAAGGTGGGCATTAGATCTGCCCTGTAGAGACCATAAGTCCTTTTGTCCTGGTCCCAATTATCAGAACTGTTCCATTTCCTGCTTGACCCACAAATCGATCTCAGATTTGGTTGTTGACTTGCGTATAAATAAATAATAAAAACCGATTCCTTAATTTTTGTGAATATTTTGAAACAAATGACTGTCTTATAAACTGCAGTCCACTGTGAAGCTTCACTGGCCTGTTGTTACTTTGACATTTCTGCTAAGCCTTTGAAAAATTCAGATTTTATGTTGCTGTAGCTTAATAGCATAATGAAGAGAAAAAACAAGGGCGATTGGGAGGAGGGAGATAAATCCCAGCTGAGATTGAGCTGCCCCTTTCCTTTGCTTTGCTGTTTATCGATTTATTATAAAACTGTGCGCTTAAGCGATGCTCACACCCACCACGCCCTCTCAACAAGGAGCTGGGCCTAACCCAAACCCTAAAAACAGGAGGCTGCTGACACATCAAACATTGACGCTGATGGGCGATGGTCTGTCTACGGCAAACCAATGCCACACCACAGACATTATACACACACACATGCCACTCCCACTAAGCAACAACAAGAAGAGCAGCAATTGCGATATAAAAAAAAGGTTTATATATGTATACACATGTCAGGGTGCTGCTGTGGTGAGTGTGGCTGTTGCGAAAAAAAGTAAAGAACTTCGACAGACGGAAACAGGAAACCGGAAGTCCATCTTGCTCACAGTGTCGTCGACAGCAACAGCAGCGGGATTGACGGCCGGGTACGGGTGGTTGGTGGAAGGGGTGTGCCGTTGCGGCAGCCAAGATATTTTTATGCGTTGAAATTTTTCAGCTGGACCAAATCACATACATACATATATCATAAATACACAAACCTATGTTACGTACATACATATATAGTCTTGTGTGCAAAAATCAGAGCCGCAACTTCAATAATCATTATCAGCAGCAGCAGTAGCAATAGCAGCAGCATCCTCAGTCATGTGCTTCTTCTACACCATCATCATCATCATCATCGGCAACATCATGTTGCGGAAACAGATAACACACGGACACGGCACGGGCACGGGCACGAAGCGGCATGCAGCGGACGTTGTTGCCACATAACATTTAATGCTGATAGTTGGACCCTGGACTGCTCGCACTCCTCCGCCAAGACGGCGCTTCAAATTGAAATCAATGATGCGCGAGCTTATGCTACATTGCCGCTCCTGGACTCTCTCATTCTCCATCTCAGTCTCTCTGCACTACCAGCTCTAATGTAGCATCTCAGCTGCGGGTGTCGCCACCGGCGACGCGTTCCCCCACCTCGACACGCCACTCCCCTGGGCAACAAATGATGCGAAAAAATTGCCAACCACCCGCATGCCAAGCATAAAAAAGTGTTAATGTATTGGCAATCTGCAGGAACGGTAGAAAAGTATAAAATTGCAGCAAAATATGATATCACTGGAATTTTACGTAACTGTAAGCGAATTCAGTTGGGTGAGTGCCACATGAAAATTGCCTTGGGGCAAATTAAGCTCGGTCTTTGGCTTATTTCATAGTAGTGGATATTCTTAAAGCTATATTTCTTTGAGTTACGAATTGTTCAGTAAGAATTTAATTTGGTATATACGTATATATCAAGTATTTGGAAAATGAAAAGCAAGCAAATCGAAATTTATTTTAAAATGTATTAATTTTAAAATAACATTTTAATTTGGTTACATAAAAAAGGTATCTTAAATATTTTTTGTGTTATTAAAATAATATAACATATATAAAATTGTCACTCAATTATAATAAAATTTCTAAATTCAAAAACAAAGGGAAAATATATAAATATTTATATATTTTAGTTTATACCCTACTTAAATTTTATTCATAGATGCTAAAGACAGATTTTTATGTTGTTTTCGGTAAAATTTGATACCACTTAATTTTTACGCCCACACGCTGAATATTTTAAGCACAGATAATTAATTCTATTTTACGACAGTTTCCATTAATAAAACCGAAATGTTTGTCAAGACTGACTTCAAAATTTACGGTCTTCAATTTATTAATGAGCATATTATCATAACGAAATTGTTGCTGTTTTAACTCCTTCGTTGCAATCAATAATTTCCCAATTATCAAATAACAAAATGTGTAACAAAAAATAATAAAAACAAATATTATTATCATCTGTTTGAAATACTCTGGTAACATAAGAGTGTTACCAAAAAAGAAGACAAAAAATCAACAAAATATTTCGCAGTCCATGCGAATTAAATGAAATTAAAAATTTCGGAATCTCTGCAAAATTAACACTATAGGCCAATGATTTGCGACAAGCGAGCAACTTAAATGAGAAGCTAGCTATATAAGTTTTTAATACTTTTTTTTACGATTTTTGAAAATATAATTTCCATATTTTACATTGGGCGTAAGATGAACGAAAGAAACTTGAATTGGAATGGGGCATCGGAGCACCTGCACAATGTCACATAGTATTTCCATAAGAGTCTTTATCGAACTAGATAAAGCGTCATTTAACGTGTCTATAGTCTGAAATGTTGACGGCCCTGTCATTGTTACTGTCTTTTATTTATTTGAAAATTAAATAGTAAGTCAATTAAACTTAAATTATGATTTTAAATGAAGCTGAGGCATCATCAAGTCCAACAATAGAATAGCACGTCGCTACAAAATATAAGATTGTATAAAATCTTAATCCCCCAGACAGGTTGCCATCATTAGGCGAGAAATTCCTCGTTCTACCGTTTCGATTTCTACCAACTGTTTTTTTTTTTGTGTTAAAAAGTTGGCCATAAATTTTACTTATAGAGTTGTTAGCTGACAGCAGCTGTGAATGAACTGGCCCTTAAGCCAAGACTCTGAAGTGTGATATCATTTGGTAAAAGCAAGCCATTGAACGGCCAATGATTCCTTACCTGGTTAACAGGTTGAAATATGTATATTTATAAATTGGAATCGGGAGAAAAGATTTTCAAAGTAAGTTTTGAATTAATTTAGACAATTTAAAATAACCCAACATCCGTATCTTGTAAGAATATGAACAGATAAAAGTGAATGAAATAAACTGACAAATTCGTATCCACTTGGGCATGATTTGTTATGGGGAACATCATTTGGACTACATTTCGACTATATTTGAGATACATATTTTTATTTATGAACGGATATGAATTGAAAACTTGTCCGAAAAGTTTATTTTCTTCTTAACATTTGAAGAAGTTTGAAATACAAAAGTGATTTAAATTTTACAGCTTTTAATTAAATTTATATGCAATTCTTATATATATATATATATCATATACCTGTTTTTAGATGATTTTTTTTGTGATATTATTTTGCAGTACTTTTATGACTTTTAATTAATCGATCAGATTTTGTAGCACAGCAGCTGCTTCGTTCCAATTTAGAAGTCCCATGTCAACCACTCCCACACTCTTCCATCTTCTGTCAACCTTGAATTCACAAGCCACAGAGCAGTTGCAATTGCAACTGCAACCCCCTTTCCAATTGCCGGCTCACTTCAAATGGCGGCTGTGCAAAACTAATGACATTTCGTTGCAGGCATCATTAGAGAGTCATGGCCATGACTTTCACAAAAAAAAAAAAAAATGATGCCCAGTGTCTGGCGGACTACATGACGCTGCTCAACTCTTGAAATTCCTGCTGCACGCAAACACACCTGCAACTGCTGCATGCAACCCCATGCAGTGCATCGAAACTGCATTTTAAGCGGGGCGTCTGGGTGTCTACTACAAATTCGTGAAATCTCTCCCAGCAAAGATTTGCCTGCACTGCAATCGACTGGGCCGCAAACTGTGCTTGTCCTTCGTCCAGTTTTAGTGGCACGCTGTGCGTGAGCTGCAACGTGGATTTAACTGACCATATCCTCAGATTCTACCTTCACTCCAAGACACTGTGTCTACAAAGGTCCAGACAGCGAGGCGTCAAGTGTTTGCTGAAGGACTCACGAATATGAACGATGAACTTTCTTCAACTTTACAGATACATGTTCAACTCTTAGATGTAATGTCTGATCCCATGAGAAACCAGGTTTCTCAATTAAATATCATTAACATCTATTAGACCTAGAGAGGCCTTAATAGTTAATAGATCATAATAATATTATCTATAAAAACCTTAAGATTGTCGTCTTACTACTACTTGTGTGTGTCTATCCATTGTGTGTGGTCATCTTTATTATTGGATTGTGTTCTGGAATTGATTTTAATACATTATATTCATTTTTAGTATTCGGAGCAGTGCGACATACAAGTTTTATGACTTGAACTAACAAATTCAAACATAATATTCGATTCATCTAATTCGAATTTATTTGATAATATTTTTATGGACGTTAGTCATAAAAATCGTATCACAGTGTATTCGAATGTTGAGGAACCGGCTTGCATATCTATATCGTATTTTTTTTACGACCCCACAAATAAATTCCTGCCAAAAAACAATTAGATCGTCAGCGATTTGCATAATTTTTAATACCCTATTTTGGTTGACAACTCAGAGCATAACTAAAGTTAAGTTTTCATTATAGGTTTTTCAACTTCAATTTTGACACGCAGCATCTGAATATATGTTTACTATAAATCGCTGTTTCTTTTATGTTATGCAGGGTATCTTGCAGACGAATACCTGCTTCTATGTTGACTCTAGTTTCGGGTGGGGTCTGGTTGGATTCCAGCGCTAAACGATTAGTAAGTTGTGCGATCGTAAAAACCGAAAATACAACTCTCGTAAAATCATATCAGAAAAGAGCTCGACAACAAATGCAGAGCTGGTTTCGAACTTTGAAGACAATTTACAGATTTCGCACCTGCCCCAAAAAAAAAAACACTGAACGGCGATCGCTCAAGCCAGCGATCGTTGCTCAATCTCAGGCCGTACAAACTTTTTACGACCCAGGGAAAAAAGAAACACGATGAGACTCGGGTGCTCATAAAACTCATCTTTGAGCCGGCTACGGCACTTTAATCGCTGACTTATGTGACATTATTGATCGTAAAGGCCGCTACCTTTGCAAAGAGGCTGCGTTTAGCGTAATTTTGTAATTTGTTGTTAAATCCCAACAACAATATGCTACTAAGAATGGGTTCACTATCAGCCAGACAGATCCGTCTTGGTGGTCCACCATCAGTTTTACTCTTTCTCTTTCACTTCCCAATACGAAGTGTTCGAGCTGTATGACGAGTTCCACATTTTAGGAAATATTGCTTTTTATGATAATCTATTGAGCTGAGCTTTTATTTTTTATGTCGCCTGGTTTTATGATCATTTTTTATGAGGTGCGATGACTTAGATATTGCCTTGAACTCGATTTCGTTTTAAAAAACACTGTGTGAGGCTTATAACGGTACCAATTTTATAGTAGTTGGGCTCTTTTTTTTATTTGTCTCCTACAAATATGACATGTTGTTAATGAAAAGCAACTAGAAAGTTGATATCAGATTTAACTAATAAGTGCAGTATTAACTTACATGTCATTAATTTGCCATCAAGGGATATAAGTAGTTAAAAACCAAATCCGATGGTATTTTAGAAAACATTTTTAATTTGAAATACTATCCCCATAATATTAAGTGGTTAGATACATATATAGTTATATTGTTATGTTAACTCCAGTCAATAAACTTATAAAAATTGTAATTAACGAAGAAATCAGTTTGAAATATTTTTTAAAATCTTTATAATTCCCTAGACCAGCTTTAAATTTTTAACTTGATATACTTTTCCCATAATGTTAAGTTGCCAAATAGAGTAATATTTTGTTGTTATGCTACAGGTAATAAATGAAAAAAAAAATTAAACATAAGCCTTTATTTTTCTCCTAGGCTGCAATAATCCTTTTTCAGAACACGAATTTATATTATTTATTTATATTTATAGAATATTGAAGTACTCTGTAAACATTATTTTGCAAACTAAAGAAATGGCAAAGCAAGGCTGCAACCATAACCGTTGTTTAAAGATATAGGAAACTAGTTTCTGGAACCGAATCATAAAGTAAGGTAAGTTGAGACCAATCACACACTAAAACATAGGATAGTTTTTGATTAACATTTCAAATGCAAGCAACAATATTATTAGTTTCTAAAAAGACTTTGATCTTTTGATGTGACTGCGACTCAAAATAAATTTGTTAAGCATCCAGGCAGTGATCGGCTGCGCAGCTGGTCAACTCCACGGGGGTTGTCTTCATTTTACTTATCCACATTGGGTGACATTTGGGAAAATTAGCTCAAAAATACAAAATGCAGCGTTAAGTAGGCGTTGCCTTGGAAAAGTCAAAGACTTGAAGTCAAAACCCAAAGCAATATTTTCATTGACTACGAAATAGGGTTGTGTGTTAACTCCTTTGACATGGGTTTTATGGATCGGTGCTGGAGCGGGAGCTGGAGCTGGAGTGTGTGAAGTGTGAAACAACACGCATAAAAATCGAAATACATATTATTTATGAGATTCATCAGGAGTTTACGATACACACGATACAGGCTCAGGCTCTTTGGGCTCTCATTCACGGCACACCGTCGAAAAATACCTGACCAGGCTACAAAAATTATAAAAATAACGAATGCGTTTCTTCCTCTTCCACAGGCAAGAGGCGGCTGTCAGTTGGCCTCATGCTGTGTCCCAGACTCAGACTCGGACTCGGACTCCGACCAAGACCCAGTACCCGCTTTAGGCCGAGTGTCGGCTCAGACTTCATGACGTCCTCGCTTAATGTGCGCCGTGTAACGAAAGTAAATTTTTCATAACTTGCCTCGAATGCAGCCAAGATCGATAAATATTTCTGCTGCAGGTAGTCGCACACACCTACACAAATATATATACAAAAGTATATATGTATGTGTATGCTTGCATTGTAGGTAGCACCTTTTTCTTGCCGGCCAGACAAACTGGCAGCAGCATCATTAGCAGCTGTGTGTTGCTGTTGCCCTTGCTGCTGCTGTTGTTGTTGTTGTTGTTGCACCCTCAATGACAAACCAAAAAAAAAAAGTAATAAGAAAATTAAAAAAGAAGTCTATCTGCGGGCTGACTGTGCTGTATTTACTTTTAGTTTGCTACTCTTTATTTAATTTTAAGGTGAGTCAAATGAAAACTTAGGTAAGCGCTTAGATATTGACATTTCCCTGTTTGGTTTATTTTATGAGTGTGAATAATATCAATAAAGCATAGGCCGCGAGCTTCCTCTAGATAAGTTCTAGCATCTCTAAAATATGCATTAGCTTACTCCGCAGTTTGTTTAACATAATATTATAATTACGCCTAACTTTATCCCACAACTTTGGCACTTGGCTAGATATATCTATATAAGTGTAAAGGCGTAGGCGTTTTCGTAGTAGCTTTTTAATAATAATTGTTTTTTTATCTTTCGGATGGTAGAACATGTTTCTTGGCTGAATCCTTTTTCATAAGCTAATATATGGTAAAATTGGTTCACCTGAGTTAATCAGTCAACATCGTTTTACAGTTCCGATCATAAATATATGTCATTTCATGAGATGGTTTAGTTAGAACTGCATTTCCACAGTTGAAGTCATTTGGTTATTGAAAACTGGAACAATTTGTTTTATTTCAATTTATGTTGGTTTTTGTTATTTATCATTTATTTTTTAATATTTAAAGTACAGAAAGTTACAATAGCTATATATTACGATGGCTAGCAACTTATATTTAAAAATATATAATTATTTAAATAACAGAAAATCTGTTTTAAAGTTTACAAATAAAGTGCAAGATTTTTTTCCACGAAGAAGTTGTTAATAGAAAAAGAGCTTTAATTTGCGACCAAAGATCTTTGTATGGATTAGCTTTTACCGTTGGTATTACAAAGCCGTTGGTCACACTTAAGTGCTGTCACATTCGAAGCAAACACTCGATAACTAACCAACCATGGCTACTCTCTTACCCAGACCCCAAATAAAAGCAACTCACACCTCTCAAGTGTCCAAGGGTATGTATGTTTGTGTAAGATCCGAAAAGAAACCGCAGCCAAATGCAAATAGAGCCATAAAACTAGAAAATATATATGGCTGCCCTTTGGCCTGGCGAAGGTGTCAAGTGTTCCCTGAAAAGAGTCGGAGTGGTCAAGTAGTTGTGCGAGTGTATGCAAATAAATAAATAAATAAACATAGCGCATGGAATCTGTTTGACAGTTAAGTTGGTTGTGTCGGGGTTGAGGTTAGGGTTGTGATGGGAGGTGGGTCGCAGTGACAGAGCTGTTAGTATGCATAAATCCGTTTAATTGGCGCCACCTGTCAAATGTCGCTCATCAAAGAATGAACTGCTTGCGGTTTTTGTTAGGCCCGTCAGCTAATTAGGCGCAAGTGCGTCTCGCGTGTGCCGCCAATCGGATTGTGGCCAGCAATTAGGAAATTTGATACAAATTAGGTAAATGTTGCAAGCACATTCAACGTCTGCCCGACTACGTTGCCAGGGCTTTACACAAAGCTTAAGGGTTACGTACGCAACAGCCGCCAGCCACCAGCCGCCAGCCACCAGCCAGCACCTAATACACCTTCCCAACTTACAGACACAACCACTCAACCACCTAGCCAGCAAATGCAGTTGCCATGGTACGCAACAGCCAATTAAAATGAATTTACTTCTGGGACTTCCAATGCCACAGATCGGGGCAAAGCTGAAGATGCTTCGATTTAGATATTCAGGTTACTTCTTATGCCCCGTAGCCATTGGAAATTTATAAAAAAAAAAAATGTATGTTGCATAGTAAAATAGATGTATGCAACGGACTGCTGAACTGAATGCTCTTTTACTATGCAAATAACAGATATAAAAAATAAATAGATAAAAATACGATCAATGTTTTTGGTTATGCATAAATTCATAATATTCAACATATTCTTGATTACTGTTAAATCAATATAATTAGTGAAAATGTTTGAGTCGGAAGTAACAGACTTCTTCACTAATTTTACTAATTTGCCAACTGGACGTGGCACTCCAAGCTAAGCTCTGTGGCTGAGCGAATATATATTCTAACTAACAAGTCCCTCTTGCTTCTTGTTCCTTCTTCTAATCTGAAAATTCCAAAACTTCAACACTTTCAGTTGCAAGTTTTGAAACACACGTATGTATGCCAAGTTGCCGGTCCATACTTGCACTCGCAGTTCACAATCGTTAACGCAGTCTCACTTTCAGAGTCTGTCTCAGTCTCAAACGCAGAGGTAGAGCTGGAGACCGGCCGACCTCGAGTGTTGTGGTCCACTTGAAATTACGCCGAGAGATGCTCGAGTGCGCACAGCCGCCAATAACCACGCACAACACTCAACCAGGCGACCACAAACAACCCTCAACAAACGCAACAAGAACAACAACCTGAACCTTAGGGTCTGCCTGACACACTCATACATACATATGTATGTACATAGGGGTTGGGGGGTTCAGATTGCGTTTCGCCTCGTTTTCAATCAAAGCTGCGCACTGCGATCTTTCTACTTGGCTTAACAGTTCGGTTCGGTTCGGTTTGTTTGGTTCGGTCCGGTCCAGGGTTCGCATAGCGTTTCCGGAATCTGTCAGTCGGTCGTCGGTTGCAGCTTTAGCTACGCATCGCAAAATTGCCAGCAATTAAGTATTCCATATTCGTATTTGTATTTGTGATTTCTAGTTTTTTCCCCCTTTTATTTCTCTCCTCATTTTTTATGGAAGATGTTCATTGTTGGCGTAATTATGGGCTTAGCGCAAATTATTGACAAGTGAATTAGAAAAATATTTTTGTTGCCTACTCGGTCTCTATCGCTCTCTCTCTCTCTTTCTCTATCTCTCTCTCTCTCCCTCATTCTCCTTTCTTCTCTTTGTTTGCTATCTTTAATGGAGCATTGAAATTGGAAATTCGCATGAGTTTATGCGAACATATTTCGAGTCATTGGGGTGAAAAGTTTTCAAGGCCTGCTGCCTTTCAACTAATCTGCGCTTACATGTGATAAATTGTAAAAAATCAAGTTATTAAATAAATATTCTGCGATTAGAAAAGAATTAGTTGTTTAAGCATTCGTATCATTTAAACTGAATAAGGAAAAGGCAAGACAAAAGTGGTTAAGGTAACATAGATATCAAATGTATCGATTAATTATAAACTTATGAATGTCTTCAACTGACTGTTAAGTTCACACCCAAGACTAAAACGAAACGACTTAATATATTCCATTATTTCGATAAAGTAATCATTCTTTCCTTTTACAAGTTGTAGACAACTTAAAATTCGTATACTCCATTCAAAGCCATGCATATGCATGCCTAATCATACTCACAGCTTTTAGTCTGTTTCCTAAATCATCGAGTCGCGCCTTAAAACAAACGCTTTAAAAATTTAAATTTACATTTTTCAAGAGTTACAAGAAAAAATAAACAAACTATTAAATTGAAAAACCAAAAATCTGTCAAAATGTTTATTCATAGCATACGTAATTTATAGACCCAAGCATCATTTCAGTCACATCCCAGACCACAGTGCCGACCCAGACCCAGACTCAGACTAAGCTGATATATGCATGTAGATATCATCGTGTATGCGCTGCCAGATGCCCGATATTTGGGGTTGTTGTCGCTGCAAGGGGCGTTATGTTGAATGCAAAAATAAAGGATACGCTGGCTGTATATATAATCAATTTGGTAGCCGTGACGTCATCATGACGAATTTACATCTTTTTGTGTGATTTTCACTTTTCGACGAGTTTTCAAGTTTTTTTTTTCGCCCCATCAATGCGTATGCAGCAGCAGCAGCAGCAACATCAACCCAGTGAATTTTTGGATGGACAGTGCAACATGCCTACAACATTCAATTCGTTACGTTTGTTATACATTTTATTTCACTCCACTCCAACCCAAATTCTCTCTCTGAGTGTGTTTGTGTGTGTTGGCTGAGGTAAGTGCTTTGGGCCTTTGCATTTGGGCCGCTGACGATAGACTGTGACGTTGACGGCATCGGTGACTATGTAGATTTTTATTTTTATTATTATTTTTTTTCTTTTTTGTATGTTTTTTATGGCGGCGGCGTAACAAAATTCTTATGAATATTAATTGGCTCGCTGTTTGCGTTGGTTGTCACTCAAATGGCCGAATTGGTAAGTGGATGGCATAGTTGGGTTCCATTTCAATATGTTACGGTTGTTTACAACTTAGACAGGTTGCTGTAACCTTACTGTTTGGATAAGAACCGTATATTTAGTGCTGATTTCTCTGGTTGCTCTAATAAAAAACTAATCAAACTAATCTATCTGTAGATTAATGATATGATAAACAGTCATTATTGGTTAATAAAAATAAGGTAATAAGTATATGTATAAGATGAAAATCGATCTATACTTATTTTTGTATTTAATTAAGTACACTCAGAAAAATAAATCAACCAGAAATTTTAAAAATCATCCTTAAATAAAAATGTTCGTAATATTATTGGTTTTTTTTTTTATATGTGATTTTATTAATATGCCAATATTTCATGAAAGATTACATAAAAAAGTTAACGTAAGAAGAAAATTACGCAGAGTTTTTCTAACACAAGTAAAATCTTTATTTTTAGAAACACACAAACTTCCTATTTAGAAATACGAATTTTAAATAATAGTGCGACATACTCTTGCTGGCAAACAATGGCGAACTCCTAAAATTCTGAATGGTTTTCTTTCCCCAGTGCATATATTCAAAATATTTCTGCATAAGTTATTATGTTAATAAAAAAGCATACTTAAATTTGTAGTTCTATTTACAACATTATTATGATACCATTACTTCTTGTATAATAGATTCGATTGGCCGATATCCTCCATTATTTATATAAACAATGGTCATGTAAGATAAATTTATTAGAACAATCTTAAAAATCGAAAGAATACTATCTCCAAATCACGGCCCATCTGCCTTTAATTTTCACTTATTTAATGATTATTGTCTCGTGTTCCCCGAGTCTTTACCCTTTGACACCTCATTGGCCGTTTCATTAATAATGTATGAGTGACTGTTCCCATGGCTTCAATCTGAGCTACGGAATGGATATGACTCATTTTGTGAAACATTCACATCCCCTGTTACACAGAAACTCTTCTGTATCAATCGCATGACGTACAGCGGACAGAGATTCTCACACTCGTTGCTCGGGCCTCGGTACACATTATCACGAATTCATATTTCATATCAACACAGTGAGTAAAAAATTTATGCGCCCACACACTGCCAGCCGTTCTCCATTCTCCGCTCTTTTGGGGTTGAGCACGGACTGATGTCTGACTGGCTGCTGTCCAACATAATCTACATCAATGTGTGCGATGGCGATCGAAATGGCGCTGTTCTGTTCCTGACAGTGCCGGGTGCCAGCACATTATTCCAATGGGGGGGCCGAGCTGTAAGAAAAAAAAACCCGAAAAAATATTCACATATTTCTGAGTTGATGAACAACTAAATATCTTATATATTAGAAGTCAAACTTTGGGCCTCGAAATTTTCTAAATAGAGGAGAGCACAGCTGAAACTTAATTTCTGAGTGTTTTTACTAATATTATAAAAGTTGTGTCGGCGAAATAATAGTCACATTTTAAAGTTAGTTTTTGTATGAAAAGGGATTTTTAGTTTTACTTATTCAGTTATCCCATTTCTGTTCAATCAATTTAAAAATAAAGATATTAGAGAATTGTTAAGATTGATAACTGTAATAAAAATTTCACTTTTTGAAGTAATGAGGAATAATGTGAGCATTATTCGGTTTACGATTTAGTTATCCATTGAAGAAAATTGTTCAGAATAATAACTATAATAGTTATTGTAATATTTTTAAAATAATGATGAAAATTGAGAACGGCTATATTTGACAATATGATTGTAATATTATATTTATAATGTTATTATAGTTAGGGAGAATAATGACTATAATTGAATTTTTGTAAATTTAATATAATTTTGAAAATAAATATATAAATATTTATTTATTTTTCATTACATTAAGGTTTATCAAAGCAAATGGTAATAATTGTATATTTCAAGTTTAAAAATGGTCTTTTCCTGTATAACATTTTTTACTATATGAAAAATGAAACTGCCCGACTAACATAAAAAGTGAAGAATATGCAGAGATTGCCTACAGGTATATATAGTATAATTATCTCGCGTTAGGCCGCCCACAGCACATGAGACGACACCTGAGTCTGCATTTATGGCCCAAGGCCCTTTTGATGGCACATCTGTATTTACACACATAGATACTTACATACACAGCCACACATACACACACTCTGAGAACCCAACACTGACAGTTGCTGCGTTTTTGTTATGTTAATTGGCATTTGCATGTGCCCAGTTGCCAGTTACCAGTTCCCACTCTTGGCTGGGTGCCTCATACAGAGAAAAAAAAAATAAAAAACAAAAATAGAGATAGCAGAAGAATAGAGAGTGAGAAAAAAGCGCACAAGTGGCAGACAGCCTTTAAAACGCTTAACCAAACAAGAGCTAAAATAGTTTCACTTTTTGCACGTTGACGTTGGGGCCAATGCGAATGCCAAGGAAGCCATTTCAAGTGGAGTATGGAATGTCGCCATGGCGAATGTTGCCAATGTGAATGGGGATTGTGGATTGTGCATGGGATTGTAAGTGCAAGTGTGGAGTACTGTACGGGCCATGGTGTTTGTGTTGGCTGTTAAACTCAGCGCTATTAAAGGCTAAGGCCGACTTTTTGTCAGCCATTATGATGCGCACCTTTTGTGCTCGTGTGTTCTTGTTGTTGTTGCTGCTGTTGCTGCTGCTGATGCTGCTGCTGTTGCTGTTGCCGTTGTTGCTGCTGTAGTTTTCTAGGGAAACCCTAGCGCACACACACACGCATGCAGACAGTCAGGGCGGCCCCTCGACACATTCATGAAATGTATAGCATAATAAATCTTTACCTAGGGCATAGGGGCATACATATATATATATACTTTTTTTTGCTGACTGGTTCGCAGGTAGCTGCGAGTTTTTGCCACCTTTGCCACAGGATGTAACTGGCTGGCGTAGGAGTTGCTCCCAGCCCCTGCAGCCTCTTTGCGTGCATATTCTTAGAACTACACACAAACTGATAGTTGGCTTCGCACTTTACGATTTTGATTTTTATCTCAGTTTCTCGTTTTTTTTTTTTGCGGTATTTGAATTATTAGACAATGGCATGGATAATCATTGCTGCGACTACTGTGCACTGTGTAGTTTTCACATTCTCCTATCGATTTTCACTTGCGGTCCGTTTGATTTTGGGCAACTGCTTATCGATAGTTGCATCGGCAGTGATAAGATTAGCCTCGCCCGGATCCAACAGATTCCCTCTCTGCCTTCTGGACTGCCTGTCGCTTTTCTACTGAAATTATGCGGTTGCGGGCACAGCGAGATAAGTTGTAATGAATGCAGAGATCCAGGGAATATCTTATAGATATGAAGCAGCCCATATTTGGCAAATTTATGTGGACTTAGTATAAAGAATATGCTGAAATTGATGGCGTTAATATATAATTTTAAAAACTAAGATGTTGACATACATATGTTTCATACTTATTAGTTAAACAAACAAAACGATAAATATAGAAATATAATAAATAATAATAATGTATTGCCTAGCCTCGCATTTGCTGCACTCTTCGAATGTATAAGCACATGAATAAATACATATATAATATCCAAAAACAAGTGGACTTTGTCCATGGGGCTGAAAATGTACAATATAGAACAAGTTTATTTATTTGTTTTCAAATTAATTTCGTTTTAAAACACTAAATGAATCACAAAAATTAATATTAAAATTTCTTAGATATTCTGACTGTTAGAGCTTTGACTAAATATCCATTTCTGTACTTGGTGTTAGGTTTTCAGTTTTTTTAGTTGCCTTAACCTCTGTGTAGAATGAGACTTGATAATGAGATTAAATTTCTGTTAGGCCTGGTCAGTTAAGTTGACTTTCACACAGACCTACGACAAACTAACTGTACCAGGGCACTAAACAAACTTCACTTTCCACAAAACCAATAATTTCCCAAAAGAAAAAAAACTAAGAAAAAGCCATTTCAACAGAGCGCCGATTATCAAAGACTAACTAACCCCAGCTGCGGAATCGCAGCGCATAGCCCAAAAGATAACCTAATACTATTTATGAGCTTTACATTTTCAACAACGGCAACATTTTCGAAATTTTTCGAGCAGAAACCAGTTTTGTCGACGTTTGTTGTCATACTGATCCATCGATTGATGCCGCTTAAAACTAAAAACAGACAAAAAAAAAAATAAATAAATAAGAGAAAAAAAACCAAGTGAAATAAACGCGTTGATGTTTAAGTGTTGTGCATAATTTTAAATATGTTATTCGAAGAGCAACGCGAATGACATTTGGTTTCTGTTTTAAATTATTCCCGACGAGCGAGACCAACAAATGTTGTTGACAGTCGAGTCTGTTTTCTTTTCATATGTATTTTTTTGTTGTTTTTTTAGTTTTCAGCTTGCAAACTGCCGGCTCGACTGGCGCTAGCGCTGCAAAACCGTTAACACCCATAATAAGTACCGCTATGTACCCTAATTTTGTGTTAGCTTCAACCAAGCTGCCGCGCTTTTAATGACCAACTCTGCATAATGGGCAGCTGCCTACCCCCACACCCCCCTCCCCATCCCTACACACAATTTCACAAAGAGCAACAGCTATATTTTGAATTATCAGAGAAATCGGCGAGCGTTTCTCAATTTCCAGTTTCAGATGCGCTTCGATTTGTAGCAATATTTCTAGTTCATTTGTGAAACGTGGAGTTTTCAAGTTAGGGTTTGAGTTTTGGGACTTGGGTTTTGGTTGTGCGAGGGCGGAAATTATTTAATGACGCGTACATGTGCGGAAATCACGCTCGGAATGTCTGCGTCTCCCTGGAAGCTGCGTTCAAATTTTTATTTTTCTTTTATTACATAATTTTATACGTTTTTGGAAATTTTATTAGCCGCCTGCGAAAGCGTCGCGAATACAAAAATATGCTTTTTATTTCTGCCAAATTGAATTTGAAGAGGGTGGTGTCAGTGGGCGGTATTTTCAAGGGCAATGGCCGGAACTGCCAGTAGTCAAGAACTGGGCGGGAAGCAGTCAAGTTTTGTTTGAATTAAGTTTTGTGTGAATTAGTAATGCAAGCGAAAAAATCAAATACGACAAAGCAATGCTATAAATGAATTAAACTCAGCATTAAAACAAGAGAGAATGGTTGCAGTCTGGCGTAACCGACTGCGAAATACTTTGATGCCATACGTAATGCCGCCTGATAACAGGTAGCAAGGAACACGGATAGATAGGGCTTTATGGATTTTGGTGGCGCGAGTGATCGTGATCGAAAAATGTTGTTAGAGTTTCCAAGTAACCTTTCTTCTAAGAAAATATATAGAATAGAGCAATTCTTCTGCATAAGTCTAGAAATAGATCGGAGCACTTTTCTGTGCATATTGCTTCAGTTCTTAGTTGAATACAAAATACTGAAAAATCAAGTAAGCCATTTCAAAATGCCTTCAATTTAAATTAAATTCCCTTGATGACCTTAAACATTTTTTAACATAATTTTACTTAATAAAATTGAGTCAAATTTTTTGTTATTTTCATAAATAAATTTATGAATTATAGACTTTAAATCTGTTATTTGGCTGTAGCTCAACTAAATCAGCGATACGGCTCAGAATCGGTTCTATCAATATTATGATTATTAGGTGAACAACAATAAGCAGTTAGCCCACTCTAATTACAATTTGCCACTTGCTTGGCACAAGCAGCTTGTGGCAGCTGCCACGAGCCATCGGCAATAACAATCGGCGCACAACGCTGCGTATGAGCAATGAGCAAATGCCTGTCAACACTCGCAGGAACACAAACACACACACACACACATACACACATAAGCACAGTTGAATTGCCCACTTGAAAATTAGTTGCAAATTACCTACTTAAGTTTGTTTGCGATGACAGTTGCTGTTGCACTGCCAAACAAGCATCTAGTGAGTGTTGCAGTCCAAAGACGACCACAAAGTCGAGAGCATGTGCGCCATTGTCGGGGGCATTGTTAGGGGCAGAGTAAACGCCCAGTTAGTTGCGTGGCTGCCACGCCCCATCTTCAGCCATGCAGTGTGTTTTGGACAAAAGTTTGTCTTATGCATTGGCACTTATGCAACGTTGCAAGTGCACAGATCGCAGGCGGAGGGCACGGAACCCAGTTATCAGGCTATCAACAAGTGCAATTAGCAGCTCTCTGGCCCGGCACAATGTGCGTGTGACAGAGCAAACAAATTGTTTAACAAAACGAGCAAACACAGCCAGCAATTGTACATGTAATGCATATACACTGCACATTATAATTGAGTTCATATTTCTTTTTTAATAATTATTATTATATAAAGATATAAATTATTTTTTATTATAACCAATTGCTGTTAATTTTTATAAGCTGTTAAATATTTTTTGTATTCCACTTATTTTAAGCATTTATTTTTAAATAATTTATATTAAATATTTATAAATTGCTTTTAATTTTGAGACTATATTCGGCATACCTTAAAATGATTTTTATTTAAAATGATTTAATTTAAATAAGCAATTTTTGTAATAAATTAAGTGATTATTTTCCACAAAATTATTTGAATGCTTCTAAGATTTAGAAAAAACAAAAAATATATTCAATATGCCTTAACAGCTCTTTGTGATTGCCGTCTCTATCTCCTTCTCTCTCCGTCTCTCTTTCACTGACCCACTCTCTCTACGATTCTATCAAGATTGTCTAGATATACATCTATATATTAATAATAAAAAATTATGGTTAACTTTGAGGTTTAAAATTGTCATTGCCAATTGCATTGAAAGTAGATACCAAATTTGTTTCACTGTATTTACCTGTAACTACAGCTGTATGTCTATCTGTATATCTGCTCAACGAAGCATTCAAATTCAAAGACTTTATTCTAAAGTTTTAGAAAGCGCTCCTTTTGTCCAGCACACTGCTCATTTAATGGAATGACCAGTGTTGATAAGCAGTTGCCCATGCAGCTGACATCCCGCTCCGTCTACTGGTCCTCCTCACTCTACTCCTGCAGATCGCGCATGCAATTCAATTGCCAATTGTCCTGGCTAAGACGATGGGGCGTCTTGTGGCTGCCACTTGTTTTCTTTGCCACACTCAGAGCAAAATTGTTGCGCAAGCTGAACCCCTTGCCACAGCCTGTGTCTGCCTCGGACAGCAATTATTGGCCTATTACTTCTGCTCGACATTCAGAATGTGGCAGATGCCAGACAAACGTGACTTGTTTCAACTTCGGCACTTCAAGTCGTACGCAGTTGAAATCTACCAAATGCACATAACTATAGAGTTACAGTTATAGAGTTAAGAAACTCCAAAGTCTTGGGTTAAATGCAATTCAAATAAAATGATTAAACGAGTTTAGCTTTTTCTAGGAAGTATACTTACGCTTCAGATATATTTTAATAATTCGATAAATAAGATTATGATGAAAATTTTAGGGATATAAATTTATTACATTAGATTACTTTACATTCTTGACATCCGTATTTAGTTAAGCAAAATAAATAGGATACAAATCTATTATTATAGATAAATAATAATATTAATAATAATAATTACGTGTCTAAATGAATTAATATATTATTTGCTTCTATACATTAATAGATCAATGCAGGACAAATAAATATTTAATTCCAGATTCCAATTCTTTCATGTGCCTTTTCTCTGAGACAATTAATTTTTTTTGGAGGGAAGCCTAATATGATCAATGGATAGCATTCTAATACATAATATATACTTCTCAACTGATGTTGTTAGTTGAACTAGGTAGATTATCTTACAGTGTATTTTGATATTTATGCAAGGCTTACAATCTATTTAGCCTAGCTTAAATTAAATGAATCGAGAAAGATAAACACTTCAGACACTGAGCTATTTACACTTGAGCCAAATTAGTCAACTGCCCCAGGCAAAGGCTCTAACAATGCCACAGAGACCACCAATTAAGAGACACATAATTTACTGGAAGCGACCACTTAAAAAACTGTCAAAAAGAACCAAATGAAATGTGGACTCAAATCGCAGCTGTTGAGACGTTGCTGGCAAATCGAGTGTTGGACTAAGCGCGTGTGTCAACAAACCACAGACTGACAGCAGGATAATGAGGCGTACAGCGGGAGGGGTGGGGAGAGGGGAGGGCAACGTTGCATACCTATTTTTGCCTATGGGGCGGTGGGGGGTGGGTGTGCAGTTTTGATTGACAGGTCGACTGGACGGACGCTGACTTGCATGTCAATTAAAACTAACGACGGCGGCGTGTGACAGTTGTCCGGAATGGAGGATGGAGGCTCATACAGGACTCACTCAGGTCGAATCCACTGGCACACTTTAATAGGCTCAAAGTGGATTTTAATTTTATTTGATTTCATTTGATTTGATTGCACACGCCCAGCATGTGCCATCCAGCCAGCCAGGCAGTCAGCCAGGGGGTGGTTTCTCTGATTCCTGGTCCTGTGCTCGACCCTTTCCATCAGCAGGCATCTGTGCGCGACTTGAGCTCTCAAGTTTCGCTGCCGGATTACAGCGTGTTTCTGTGGCGGACGGACGCAGCTGCTCTCTGCTCTTGGATAAAGGCGCATTATTAGCGCTAGACTGCGGCTGCTGGCCAAATATTTGCAGCTTTCGGCTGGATCGCACTATTCACACTCATCACGCTCTTCGCAGCATTCTCGCCTACACCCAAAAGTGACAGCTTTCCCACGCCTGCTGCTAAGAACTGCACCCGCGGGGCGACGAATGCTCTGGTTTGATAAATTGGGTGCCAAACTTGCCGCAACGCCTGTGAAAAGTTAAACGCATCGCTTATGGATGCACAGCAGTCACGCAAAGCTTTCTGCCAGGCCAAGAAGTGGCAGTAGCCAGCTCGACACGTCTCATTACTTTATGAGCCAATTAATGAGATGCGAACACTGCCGTGGGAGTGTCTTATGTGTAATACGATGTAAACGCAAAGAAAAAATTCTCTCAAGCTCAACTCTCAAATTGGACAGTTGACAGACAAGCTGTTGCACAGTAAACAATTTTAGTTTCAATTCAATATAAATAAATATTAATAAAAATAAATTTAAAGCTAAGATTTGTTATTCAGAAAATTTTAATCTTTGTTAGATCAACTCAAACACTTTCTGATGTCGATCATTTGATTGTATTTCCTTTATTTATTTATTTTTTTAAATGAAATTTATTCTTGTGTAATTTATATAATATAAAATAACACATACTAATATAACATAATTGCTAGTAAGTATTAATAATCTATGCCTTCGGCTCATGATGTAAATTAAATATGAATTTGTTTCAAATTAGTAAATGAGCAAATTTTTATTTTTATTTAATAATTACTTTTTTTAGCTGTCCAACAATTATTTCCTTAAATAGAATTTTTATTTTATAAATAGAATTATATTGATGTAAATAATATTTGAATATAAAATGTTTACTGTGCAACATTTACAAATAACAAGTCAACTCTCAACTTAGACAGTTTGGAGGCGAGAGAGGCTGGAGTTGGTTGCCTCTGACAGTTCGTGACTTGGCGCTATGTGAGTTATGGGCCGACGCGTCGTCTGCACGCCAACAACGAAAATTATATTTAAAAACACATAACTCAGGAGATTATCATTAAAAGCTGTGGGCGCTGAGTCCAGCCAGAGTCAGAAACCAGCTTCCCGTCTCCAAGCGATCTGCGCGTGCGCAAAGCTCGAACGGAAGTCGTTAGGCGATGCGATGCGATGCGAGGCGATTCGTGGCATGGCATAGCGTGGCGACGAGATATGTTGCAAATGCGTTAAGGAACCTCCTCATTGCCTTAGGGGCACGTAGCCCATTCAAGGATTATGCGGCAGGACAATGAATGAAATGTGCTCGTTGACAATAAATTGGTGTAGCATTTAAATAAGCAGTTCAGCACCTTTGGGACCTCAGCACCTCAGGGTTATATGTATTAGGCACACGCGTATCGGACTCTGGTGTCTGATGTGTCTGCCGTTGCCTCTGGCCAATGTCATTTGCCTGTTAACTTACTAATGCGTTTGCTTCTTTCCTCTTTCTTTTTTTTTTTAAATATCTTACAAAGTTACGACCCTTGCAATGACATCGACTAAGGGTAGCTGTAAGCTGAATTGGCGTTGTGCATGGCCAAGCTATGTAAAGGGCATATATTCATAGAGAGCTGTACATATTTGAGTTTGACTGATTTATAAAACATTGCTCAGTAAACTTTCATATTCATTATATAAATGTATAAAATAAATATTAATAGCTAATAGCTGCAACTTGTTAGGAAAATATTCGATTTTATACAGAGACTCTTTTATTATTAGTTACGAACAAAACATACATATGTACATTTATCTGACTTCTAGAATTATTCTACAATATAGTTATACATATATAAAAAAAAAGCTAATAGGTACACAAAAATTCGATTTTGTCTTGAGAAACTTTTATTAATTATTTTTAAAATTCATGACAAATATTTGTTTGACTTCTAGAATTAATTTCTATACAATCATAAATATACAAAAGCTTTATGAAATATTAAAACTAGATCACTTGTAATGGAAACTTAAGCACGAAGTTATCGAAAAATTTGAATAAATATTTAGTATTTAAAATACAGTATCTGAAATTCAAATTCAAAATTTAATGTAATAAGATATGACCAAATTTAATTTCTGTTGACATTTAACATTCTGCATTTGACTGCTTTGAACTGACTCATTGGCATCTAATGAAGTTCGATCGGCAAGGTCAAATAGTAGAAGCATTTCGATTAACGGCTATAATAGGTGATAAAAATCTAAAAACCGTTGCATAGATCAGCAATTAGCGTGACTAGTTATCATTCTCATTGTCAGACCTTTCCATTAATGAGATACAAAATCTCAATATGCTAAACTGGGATAAGTTAAGTGCGACTTAGCATCGCTAACTGGTTAGAGAAATGCTGGCCGAAACAAAGTCCCAAATATTTTGTTATAAATAGCTTAATATGCCATAAAACGCCATAAAATCTCAACTAATAAGTAGGTGGTCGGAGGCATATCAAATAGAAACAAACGGTAAAAAGAACTCATAAACAAAACACCCGAAAACCCGAGTCCATTGTTATAGAAGGTGATCGAATCTGGAATCTTGGCTTTGAACGGTATTTTGGCGCACGCTAAATTATTGGACACAATTTGTTATATTATTATTAGCTGAGGAGCATTTTTACATATTTACATACATTGTGATCTTAGTGTTTCTTAGCTTATAGGCTTAAGAGTGTGAAAACAGTTATTTTGATTTGAAAAAGACGATAATGTTTACAAATGAGCAAGATTTCATTTGTGAACTGCCTCCTTTTACCACAATAATTTATTTGTTCGCATTGTGCTCTGACCTGTGAAATGATCGGCGGCCAATAAAGTTTAGTCTTAGAATCGTATAATGTTCAAGTTGCAAGTAAGTTTATGATGTCTTCATTGTTACAATGCTGTCAGAGCCTTTGCATTAGAAAGCTTTAGTGAATGGAAGATATTTAAAATAGTTACGAATTCCATATTGTTAAGAGGTCGCATCCAAATTTAATTTTCAGCTATTTATTTTTTTATTTAGTGTGAGTGTGAGTGTTAGATATAATATAAAAGATATAATAAATTTAATTGCACATTTCTTATTATTTTATAAATGTGTGCTTTATTGTGCCAAAGTTAAATCAACAACAGAAAAAAAAAACACAATTCGTTGGGTAAATAAACATTTGAATACTGATTTAAATACATACAAATATTTTGCTTTAATTTAAAGTATAAAAGGTAATAAATGAAATGTTATGCTTTATCAATCCCGTTGAAAATAGGTCGACTCATATGGCTTGTATATATGTATATTGTTAAATTTAATTTAAACGTTATGTATGTATGTGGCCATTATAATTAAACTTGGCACAGCCCAATGGACGTTCCAATCACGGCCCAGACGCATTCAGGCCTCGCCCGTCTGCATGTATACGTTAAACCAATTAATTCGCAAGCTTATGTTTTAACTGTTGTTATATACCACACTCATACATACATATGTATATATATATATATATATATATAAAATCGTATGTGTGTGAGTGTGGCAGACCATATGAACAACATCAACTTGGCGGCAACATATATAAGCAAATTAATTAAAGTTGCCACTTCAGTTGAATTTTCCAGGTGAGTGATGCGGAACAAATAATCAATCAATCAGCTCAGACACACACACACACACACACACACAAGCACATAAGCAAAAACATGCATAAAGCTGCAGGGCACACTATCTAGGCAGCACAGGCGGCGACTTTCATCGCATTGGTCATTCAGTCAGTCAGTCACTCATTCGGTCCATCTGTCCAGCCAGCCAGTCACTCAGCCAGCCGGGGCTTGTCATTGACGTCCGCTTTGCCGGACATGGCGAAATGTTCAAAATAAGTATGTGAATGGCTCTCTCTCTCTCTGAGCATGTGTGTGTGTGTGTGTGTTTGGCATGCGTATGTAAATGTGCTCTGCAATAACAACAAATTTACATTTGCACAGTGGTAGCAAATCAAATACAGTTTAAATTAAATACAACTGGCAAAAGTTTGTAATTCGCAATATTCTTTTATATGTTTTTTATATGTTTTTTTTTTACTTAAAAAAGTTTGTTCCTTTTCATTAGAAAACACTTTTAAGTTTAATTTAACTTTAAATACAAGTAAGAAACCAATTTGGAAAAATCTATAAAAATAAAATTATTTAAAATCATTTTATGTGTCATTTCAAATCACTGTAAATTGGTCAGATTCAGTAGAATTCAGCGGCAGTTGTTGTTGTTGTTGTTGTTGCTGGCATTTATCTGTAGCTTTTGAGCTCATGCATATGTCTGGTCAGCTCCTGTCGGAGTCTGGCATTGGGATTGGAATTTTAACAGAGTCCGAGTTTTGGGGCTTTGGCTCTGCATCTGTGTGTGTTTGGCCGTAACATGTGCGTTTGAACTTTTCCAATTTGCAAGCGAAAAATTGGAAATGCGACGACTGCGATGGGAGTAAATAAATAAATGCGAACAGGTAGAAAAAACAATCTGGAACTGCTTTGTGGCACAGCAAACTGCCGCCCCAATCAATATAAAAGGTAACAACTGGGCGCGGTTGATTAAAAATATATGCACATATATACTACATACATAAATGTGTATGAACAATGTATCAGTATGTATGAGAAAAAGGTTAGCAAAATCGATTTGGGAAAATCACAGCAAAAAATGTATGTAATTAAAATTGAATTTCGCTTTGGGTGCGGTCCGGCAGCATGTGGCACCCCATTGGGGTGGGGCCATGGCAAATGCAATAAACGTTACGACCCCCTACCACTGTCCCCTTTCGGTAGGAGGAAATTGCTGCGTACATGAGCTCAGCGGCTCAGTTGTCATGGCGCCTAAGGAGAGGTGCAATTTATTTAATTATATGCATAAAGCTCATTAAGATAAGAGCTGACGACTCGCCGTCGACTTTGCCCCCGCTGGTTGCCATGTTGCTCAAGTGCGCGAATCAACAAATGCGCCAAAGTGCAGAATCCCCATCCTATCCCATCCTGCCAAAACCCCCGGCAGCGCCAGGATGAAGTTGCCAGCAGTCGAGGAATTGTTATGCTCACTTGCCAGCCAGTAAAAGTAGTGCCAAAGTGGGAGTGGGAACAGGTGCTGTGTATGCGGGGGACGCAGATGCTCATGAAGCAGCTCCGTTGAGTAATTAACTTGAGCGACGCTGACGACGACGACGACAATAAAACGCCGACTTAATTAAGTGGCACTAGTGCTCAGCAGTGTTGCCTGCTTATGCCTGCGAGCTTAACTTCAAGCTTAATACAATTTGTGCATTTGCAAATTGTTTTTATTTTTTTTTTTAATAAATGGAGCAAAGAAATATGCAAAGCATCATAAGGATATGGGAAATATGCAAGTGCTTTAATATAACAAATATATTAAATTAAATTCTTAAATGTGGTCAGATTGGTTATATATCTCAAGAGGCGAAATTATCTGAACTTAATTTAAAATCCAGGCTTGAAAATGCTCTAAATATTAATTTAAGCAAGCTAAAATATAAATAGGCTTATAAGTTAAAAAAGTTTTCTTCTTAACAAAAATTTATACATTTTGTAAAAAATTAATTGCAATAAAAATTGTGAATGATATTCAAATTTGGATTGCTTAGAATATTCTTAAAGTAGCAATGGATCAGGGAATTAGCACCCTTACTCTTTCTTGTGTATAGAAATTGAATTAAATTAATTTATTTGTTTTTGTTTTTGAATTTATTGTGAATATAAATACAACTCTAAACTCTAACATCCAACGATTTTTACGTTTTTAAATATATATATATACATATTTGTCATGTCTAACAATTCAAAATCACTTCAATATTAAATTACAAAATAGTACTTTACATAAAACCATCAGACAGCGTCTTAAATAACTTATAGCTCCCTCTTGAGCGTACAATGAGAGTCTCACTCACATGCAACAAATGTTGACAGTTTGCTTGTTGCATTTGGGTTTTTCTTATCAACCGGACCGGCCTACCCTGCTTCCCTCTGGGTCACCCGCATAGTTACATAGTTGCGACTACATGCTGCATATCAATGTCAAATCAGGGCGTGACTAAACGCCTAATTGCAGGCAGTATTTACCCCACCAAAAAGGAAAAAAAAAAAACAAATTAATAGAAGAGCAGGGCCATAAAAATGCAAAAATATACAAGTAATTTGACAGCGATTAGCATGCCAGCAATATCAGCAAATATCAATCCGAGGGCAGCATTCAGCATTCAGCTCTCAGATGCAGATTGCGCATTTTATGCTGGGCCCCGAAAGTGATTAAATTACAGTACTCGAACAGCACAAAATGCGGGTGACATTTATGCGCCTTGCCACTGAGTACTGAGAAATCGCAGAGGAAGTATTAAAATGCAACTGAGGCTGAGAGCACAACCTGTTAAGTTGGCTAAGCCTTCGGCTGAGTTTTATTGGTGATTATGATAATGTGCGCTGTTTGCTTAGAACTGATTGTTTTTGCACGGATTTGTTATTGCAGCCCTTTAAAGCAGATGCAGTTGCTGGGATTTGCAGCGAGGCGTGGATTTTAGAGGTTCATTACGATGTTGTCTTTCCCTGTCTGCCTCTCTGTCTCTACCTGTGCGTGAGCACCTCGACACGGGGTTTTTCCCGGCCTTTGCCTTTGCAGGTGTGCAGGTGTGCGGCTTAGGATCCGTCGCTCTGTCAGGTCGCCAGGCAGTCTGACAGTTTTGCATGTCAACCCTCGTAAATCAATGTGCGGTCCATCGATCAGGCGACCAATAAATTCTTACGCATGCCACACATCCATCAAATCACGCTCAAACACAAACCAAAAAAAAACATGAAATAAAAAAAACACAGATACAGATACAGATATTTATGTATCTTTCTGAGCTGACAACAGTTTAAAAGTGTTACCATTGCACGAGCTGCACGACTAATTGGATTTGTTTTTTTTTTTTCCATTTTTTTATATTTTCCTATATATTTTTTTGTCAACTAATCCGATTTGTTTGTGTACGTTTCAGGGCCTGCAAGAAAATGAAGAGAAAAAAATAAAAACTAACCCATGCCCAGAGCATTGGTTACAGTTTTAGGCTTATGAATCAACTCGAGTATTTATAGCATTGCGCCGTCTGTTAACCTAGTTTTGAAATATGTGTCGGCCAATAAGTGTGTCCCCCTTTCAAAGGGCGCCATCTTTTTGGCCCCAGTCGAACTCTATGCTGCGAAAAGCGAAAAGCAGTCCCAGACAGTTTTCAGCTTGCTATGCATAATGGCATTTGTTTGCTAACTTTTCTATTGTTAAAGTTTAATTAGTTGTTCAGCTCTGTTCTCCACTGGATTCCCAATTTATGCACTCATCTCCCCTCGCCCTCGCCCTCACTTTCCCCTCTTCCCACTCCATCAACTCTCACTAACTCCTTCTGTCTCTGTCTAGGTTTCAGAGTAGTCGTTGTGCTTTGAAGGCGCCGCTGGGCTTTTGTTTTGATAATTGAAGGGTGCACTCAGCAACAGATTCACTAAGGAGAGTGGAACTCAGAGAGAGAGAGAGAGAGAGAGAGAGAGAGAGGGAGAAAGAAAGAGAGTGGGAAATGGACTAAGGCTAAATATAAAATACGTAATATCTTGCGTTGACTTTAACTAGTCCATTTAATCTCAAATCTTGTTTTTGTTCATTGTTAAAGTGGATATCATTTATTCTAAATAGAATAAAACGCAGAAAATTCGAAATTATACATTAGATTTATTTGTATTTCAATATATTCATTGTGTCACTTAAGAATTTTTAACTTATTTATAAACAATAATATAATAATATTTTTGACGCAGTGTTGACTTAAGTTAGCCAAATTAATCTCTCCTCGATTTGCCATAGATATCAGTTTTTAACAATGAATTAGAATTAATCGTTATAGAAACTGATAAACTGCCAAGTAAAAAAATATATGTAAATTTAAAAATATAAATCGACCAGAATCACTTTCTGGTTTTAAAAAATAATTTCTTAATGAGTTTGACAACAAAAAGTACTTCAAGATATCATCTAAAGTCAACCAAAAAATATATATATTGTGTAATCACCATAAAGAACTATTGTGCTTAATCGAATAAATTTTAAGAATAGATATAATAAAGTTGTGCATAGCAGAAGAAACTCTCACGATCTGCCGCTGTCTGTTGGTGATGCGGTTTCTGATTGCGAGAATGACTCAGCTGCAACACTCGAACCTGTCGTGCAGGTTGTTAAATACTAGAATTTAATTTTGAGGTTGATTGCATGGCAAAATTAAGTGCTGATGCTTAATTCTCTCACTGATTGCAATAAATGACAGCCGACAGCTAGAAAAGCCGCACAAAACGCAAGCTAATTATAACAGAGAAAAAACCCACAACGATGTCAGCAAAAACTAAATACAAAATAAATCCAAATCAAACATTGCTGATCGAGAGCGAGAAAGTAAACAAAACGTTTCGGCAAACGATTTGCATGTCAAACAAAATCGAATTCGAGCTGAGAGATTTGTATCTGTATCTTAATCTGTTTCTGTATCTGCTATTCATTGCAGCACATAAATGACGTATATTAAAGATGAATTTATTTTTTCACAACAATCTTCGATTTGCAAAGTATTGCGAAAAATGTAAATTGTAGTATTAAAATTTAAATTTCACAGATATAAATTCGGATTAGGATAAAAGAATTTTTTTTGCAATTAAGAAATTTATTGCATATGTATGTTAATTGAAATTCCGTTTTGCTTTTGTCTTAACATTTTTACTTCCAACTCTAATTCAGCAAAATGTCATTTATGAAAACTTTAATAGTCCATAAGCGCAACAAAATTGGTCAAGAAAATAATAATCTATATATTCAATAAATTTTAAATGGTGATTTTATTTCTTATAACACTCATTTAGGCTTATTTCAACTTGTCATTAATTCAGCTTTTTTTGTTAGAGTTTTATTTTAAGTTTATAATCTATATAGCAGCTTAAATAATAAATCTTATGAAAGGGTGATGAACATGACTAAATATATAACAGAAATCATATTTAATCGATTCAAAATTCTAAATTTAACGCAAAACTTTTATGTTTTGATCTACATAATTATTATAAATATTAAAGTATTAAGTATTATATATATTAAGTAGTCATAAGGGTATCTCCAAGTCGTGTACTCACGTTAAAATCACGTTTGCTTGTGGTTTACGACACGGTAGAGTATGGTCCATTTGGGAGCAGCTTAGCTTAATGCCTGTTGCATAAATTAGTAATATCGAAAATGGATTGTTAGCTTGATTGCGATTGTGGGTTTATGGCTAAGGTCGCTGGCTGGCTAAAAAGGAAGTGACTGTCGACTGTCGTTTGATTTTGATAGTTTGTTTGCACAGAAAATATACATTTTGTAATTGGAAAGGCAAATCACACAGTTCAATATATTTGAAAGCTTAAAAACTACATTTATTTTTGCATGGTTCGTAAATATTAAAAAAAAAAAATAAAGAAGAAGAATAATAAGTCGATTTTTCGAAAGGCATCAACAAATTTCAAAATTAGATATATATATATAAAATGTAAATTATTTGTGTATACAAAATGCAGTCATGTAAATTATTATTATTAATATAATTACCATTAAATCAACGGCGGCAGCTACAAAACTCCTCCTTCCGGTCACGTAAATTGCAGGTTATAAAACATAGTAAATATCTATCTCTTGATGACAAAAAAAAATTATAAATTAAGCTATTGAAAAATAATATTTAAAACTCAGTAATTTACTGGCCTAGTGATTTGTAGCATTATATTAAAATCAGATTAAGCCAAGTTCGGAAAAATTAAATTTGCAATTCTCTGCTTTATGTACCAAAAGGCTAATAGTAAAGTTAACCGAAGGTTTTTTTCAGATTCAGATCTTTTTTTTAGTGATTTTTTAGTAAACATAATCCGCAAAAGTTTATTTTAAATAATGTAAATATATTTTGAAGATGTTAGCAAAGCACTTTGTAATTAATTATCACAACTTTACTTCGAATTTGATGACAGCTTTAGAAAATGTAAAATCTTTTGAAGTTTTAATGCATTTCTAGAAATTTTTTAATGAAGTCTTCTACCAGAAATGATATGCAGACTGTTGGCCCTTTAGGAACTTAATACCAAATTAAATTAACATTATAAAACACCTATTTCCATAGTCGTCCGTTTATGTTGTTGAACTTTAATAGCTATTCCCAATTTTGTTAAATCATTTAATTTGTTAATGACTTAAAATTTGTATTTAAGTGCCGCAAACAAGTCTCGAAACAAATCCTATTCGATTTTATGGTCTCAACGCGAATTCTGTTTATATATATATATACTTTCTGTATATATCTGCAAGTTTCGTTGCGGTCGTCTAAAAATGAATTTTGTATTTTGATGGAACTAAGTGTTTCACAATAAAATCTCATCGTAAATCTCAAGTATCAAAACAGCATTTCAACATTTTATTATTTTAGCACATTTGCAAACATTGCGAAACTTGATCCATCAAAAAAATGCCGTTAAGAATTGCAATACTATTTTAAGCGGAAAAAATATAACTATACACATAAATCCAATTTAGCCGACGGCAAAATTGAGGCGAGTCGAAAACTTCAACAAACCAAATAAAAATTCAAAACAATTGATTTAATATTTTTTGAAAAGATTTTTCTTTTATTTGTGTGTTTTTTTGTGGATTTTTTTCTGGTTTTTATCTGGTTTCTCCAGACGTCTTGGCTGATTGATTTTGTTTTTGTAAGCCATACGCCCATTTTCAGTTTATCAATTTGATGTTTACTAACATTGTTTTTTGTTGCCTTTAATAATAATAATAATAATAATTTTTGTTTTATTACAATTAATTGTGATTCATTTCTTCTTTGCAGTATTCATAAGCATAATTAATAATTATAATTAAATTTTTTTATATAATAGATAATAATTAGAATTACTTAATGTATAAGAGAATCTATAAAATAGAATGTTTATTTTGTTTATTTTTTTTTGTTTTTTTTGTTTTTGTTTTTTTTGTTGTTATTACCTTATGCATTTTTATGTGTGTTTTTGAATTTTGTTGTGGAAATGCGAAATATTTGTAAAGTTTTTTGTACAGCGCAGAAAACTAAAGAGAAGTTCAAAATAACATGAAAACAATTTATTTGCTTAGTTTTTTTTATCACACAATTGTTGTTTAGGTATTTTTTTTTATTTTTTTATTGTTAGCAAAAAATGTGTGGAATGTGTGTGTGTGTGTGGGTGGCGAGTGGGAAGGAGGAAAGGTGTGTGTGTGTGTGTGTGTGTTGGGGAGGGGGAAAGATGTTCACTTCTTATGGTACAACAGTGCGTATGCTTAATTGTAAAATGCTTGTATTATTTAGGTTTTACATTACATTATTATAATTGTATTTAATTGTTAATTGAATTTATAAGTGCTAAAAACTAAGTCTAAAAATTGGTTTATTTTTATTTTATGCTAAATGTGTGTGTGTGTGTGTGTGTGTGAGTGTGTATGTTGTGTGTATGTTGTGTATGTTCGATTGTGTAGTGTAGAGTTTATATGCAATAATTTACAATGTGGATATATCCAACATGGCAGCGCTTGCCTCGTGCAACTGCTGCGAGTGCGTGGCATGATAATGATACAATTGTTGCTGCTGCTGCTGATGTTGCTGCTGCAAGTGTTGCTGATTTTGCAGATGCTGCTGCTGCTGCTGGTGCTGCTGATGCTGCTGCTGTTGCTGTTGATGTTGCTGTTGCTGCTGCAGATAATGTTGCTGGTGCTCCTCCAGCTGTTGCTGCATGTCCAGCATGCTCAACGCTGCCGCGGACGTAGAGGAGGAAACTGTTGCTGCTACTGCTGCTGCTGCCGCTGCTGCTGCTGATGTTGCCGTTGTTGTCGCTGCGGCAGTTGACAGCTGATAGGCGGCAGCCAAGGCGGGTGAATGCGCGTTGACCGTATTATGACCACTTGAATGCGCCGAGGAGCGACCGCCCGACGAGCCCGACGCAGTTGGACTCGGCCGGCCATTCAGCAACTGTTGCTGCTGCTGCTGCTGTGCAGCTGCTGCTGCTGCTGCGGCTGCTGCTGCTGTTCCTGGCATGTTGTAATTGCCATTAACAGCTGCTGTTGCCGGCGGCGGCGGCGAGACGGCGGCTCCATAGGCGCTGGCCATTTCTCACATGTGTGCCAGGGGCGCCATTGCCCGCAGCGATTGCTGGTGCAACTGTTGCTGCTGCTGCTGCTGTTGGTGCGGATGTTGCTGGTGTGCATGCTGCTGCTGCTGTTGTTGCTGCTGTTGGTGCGCATGTTGCTGGTGTGGATGCTGCTGCTGCTGTTGCATGACATGTTGCTGTGGCTGCAAGTCCGGCGAGGCCGTCTGATAGTGCATCAAATGACGCTGCTGTTCCGCTGCACCACCCACACCCACTCCCACGCCAACCCCACCACTGAGGCCATCGTGAAGATGATACATGTTCATCAGATTGTTCAGCTCGGCGCCGGCGCCCGCTGCAACATATTCGCGCTTCATGATGTGATTGTTGTTGTTGTTGCTGCTGCTGCTGTTATTGTTGTTGTTGAGGGCAATGACGCTGGGACTGGGCGAGACGGGTTCGGACTTGATGCTCGAATCGCTGGGACTGTGACTCTGGCAGGACACCTGAGCACCATACGGCGCCGGCGAGGCAGAACTACCAGGTTGTTGCTGCTGCTGTTGCTGCTGCTGTTGCTGCTGCTGCTGTTGCTGCTGCTGGAGTCCGTAGGGAGAGCCGGGCTGCTGCAGACTGCTGCTGCCGTAGGGCGAGGTTTGTCCGCCGGCAACGGTGTCGTACATGCCGTATCCGTTGTACATGTGGCTCATCTCGTAGCGCGGCGCATAGTTCATGTAGTGCGTCTGGTAACCAGCAGGATCGGGATGCATGTAGCCGTTGGGCATGTACCCATTTGGCACACTCATCTGATGCAGATTCGGACGTTGCACCGCCGCGGCTGCAGCGGCGGCGGCGGCGGCAGCAGCTGCTGCTGCTGCAGAGGCAGAATTGGATGAACCGTTCAGAGCCTGACTTTGTGGCATGCCACGTGTGGGTGTGCCCGGTTCGGCCAGTGACTGCTGGCCGGGCATCATGCCGCCCATCGGATACTTCTCCTTGGTCTTGGTCAGCGTTTTGGTTTTGCGACGCGGCCGATATTTGTAATCCGGATGCTCCTTCATGTGCACCGCCCGCAGTCGCTTCGCCTCGTCGATGAAGGGCCGCTTCTCCGCCTCGGACAAGTCCTTCCACTGGGCACCCAGCCGCTTCGAGATCTCCGAGTTGTGCATCTTCGGATTGTCGGAGGCCATCTTGCGACGCTGGCCCCGCGACCACACCATAAATGCATTCATTGGCCTCTTCACCCGATCCGCGTGCTGTTGATTTTTATTGGCTGTCGCATTGTTGTTGTTGTTATTATTATTGTTGTTGTTGTTGTTGTTAGTCATGTTGCTCAAAGCGCTACCGGCACCCATCAGCGTGGGATGTTGCTGCTGCTGCTGGGTAAGCTGCTGCTGCTGCTGGTGTTGGCTAACTGGTGAGGTCATGTGATGGCTGCCAATGCTGCTCTGCGTCGGACTCAGCTCACTAGAGCTGTGCAACGGCGAACTTTGTTGCTGCTGCTGTTGCTGCTGCTGTTGCTGCTGCTGTTGCACGTTGCCGCTGAGCGTGTTGGCAATGCTCGATTGGAGGGAGCTGAGCGGATTGGGACTGTGGCTGGCGGCGATGTGTGCGCTCATGTGATGGTGATGATGATGGTGATTGTGATGATTGTGCTGGCTGAGATGCGAGTGCGTCAAGTGCGACGGGCCCAGATTCATGAGTGGCGCCAGCGCCGAATACGAGCTGGCTGCGGCGGCGGCAGCATGGGCGTGGCCGGCGTGCAACGGCGCCATTTGGCCCGGCAGAATGCCGCACTTCATGTCCGCCTCCATGGTCAGCATTTTTGGGCTAGTTTCTCGCTCGCAACAGTACGCAAAATACGATGCTCAGCAATTGCAACACATCAAATTCTATAGATACTTTTCTTGTAGATACTTTTGATTTGCCTATGTCTCAGCTGTCGATTGTTATTACTTTTTCTTTGTTTGTTGCAGTTGAAAGTTTAAGTTGTTGTTGAAAACATAGATACTTTTGTTATTAAGTTCAACTACAGCTGTAGATACTTTTTCAATAGCTGCTCCAGACACTTTTTGTAGCTATAACCTGATGATCTTCTACTCCATTTGACTTGCAGATACTTTGCAGCTGATAGATAACAGCTTCAGATAGTTTTCTAGCCTGAGATGCTTTCTTCCCTGTGCTGAAGCACCTGTAGATGTTATACATATATATATATATATATATATATATATCCAATCTAAGATACTTTTGCTACATGCGACTTCAGATCACTTGTGGAAGAGTTGCGTTAAATCCGAATTGTATCTGTTAGATACTTTTGTGTTTTACAGTTACTCTCGCCTGTGCACTGTTAATTATTTTCTTACAACTTTTCGTAGCAGATATTTTATTGGCTTTGCATTTTTTTGAACATTTTTATGGAAACCATGTTGCACTTGTTGGATTTTCAATTTTTGGAGTTTGCCAATTAAATTTGTTCGTTTCTTAGCATTTATAATTGCGAATTTCAGGCAGTTGACACGCACACAGACAAATATGTGTAAATATATTATTTTTGGGGAACAGCTTTTGCTATTTGCTTAAGCTTTTTTTTCTTTTTATTTTTTTGTGGTTGTTAAACGCAAAAAACACTTGAAAATTGGTTGATTAAAACGCGTCGCGAAAATGCTTTCTGGAGAAATTGATGTGAGTGTTTTTTTGTTAAATTTGTTGGGCAGATTCGTAATTTATTTTTGTAGATTTTTTGTATATTGTGTGTATTTTTTTAATTTTATTTATTGCTACTATTTGGGCAGCAAAATCAGCGCGCCGAAAATAGCTCCACACAACGCGGAATTGAGCAGCTTTCTGTTTGGTCGTCGAGTTTGCGGACAGCGGCGAAACCTGTTCCCAGCGATAACGACGAGCGCCCCCAAAACGAAGCGAATAACCGACGACGATGACAATAAAAAATCCGAGGTGAGTGTGCGAGTGTGTATGTGTGTGTGGCGAAAAACAGCGTCGAAACGAAACTCACGAATCTCGAGAATCCGTTTGCTCGCTTGCGTGCGCGTGTGCTGACGACAGCGAATACGAGAGACGAATGAGAGACTGACTGGCCAGCAGCTGAGACTGAGGCTCAGCGAGGCTCACACACGCACACGCATACACATCAGACCCGTTTGACTAGCCACCCTGTGTGCGTGTGTGTGTGACGGCATTTGCAAACCAGTTCTACTCTGCTATGCAGGGCAGGCGTGAGCGCTAGACAAAGACAACGCTAGTAATGCTAATAAATCAAATAAACGCTACGCTCTGCCTGTGTTGGCTTGGATTTTGCGCAGCGCACGGAGCCAATGAGCGTGACGCGAGAGTGAGATGACGATATATAACGCATTCGCTTGCGCAGCATATCGATCCGTCGCGTTGTTACTTGCGCTGCCTGAGTTGCCATAAAAATGTCGTCGCTGGGCAGTCGTTTTTATGGCACATTGCTGCGTTGCCAGTTTTCAGTTTAAGGGAATAGAGCTTCAAAAAGTCTGGCGGAATTTTTGCGCACGCTTTAAATATGGCTGACAGGGAAACGGGCAGCACCTGGAAGAGAATAGGAAGGGGGAGACGGAGAGCGGTGGGTAGGTGGGGGTGGGGGCATAGCAGTGTTTGCGGCGTATTTACGTCTCACGCGCATAGTTTCAATTCTTTTATTATTTGTTTTTTGTATTTTTTTGCTGCAGCTTCTTCTTCTTCTTCTTATTAACCTAATGGGTTTGCCCAAGGTAGCTGCGTATATTAAAAAAACGAATGGAGCTCTAAAAAATAGTCAGGCTGGCAGAATGTATTAAGCAAGTGCTGCCAAGTGCACTGCAGTAACAGTTATAAACTAACTGCACAAGAGTGTGTGTGTGGCTGTCTGTGTGTGTGTGTGCTTGTGACTTTGATGCGGTCTGGCGTCCTTTAGATGCAATATACAAATACACATGCATGTGTATGTGTGCGTGTCTATGTCTGTGTTTGTGTGTAATTATAGCTGCACATGTGAATAGGCAACCGCATTGTCTTGCAAACCTGCCCACCACTCCCCCAATCCCCTCCGCGTTGCCAAAAACCACGCTTATTGCACATATGCGTAATACAGTTTTTTCTCTTCACTTTTTTGGAATTTTATGCCTCGGTTTTCATTAGTGCAAAGTAACTGGGGATTCTGGTTTTGGGTTCTGTTCCTATTTCATCTTTGGCTGGCTGCGTCAGTAATGAGCTCAAACTAAAGGTAAAAATGCTAAGTACTCCACCTACTAAGTACTGAGTCAACTAAGTGATTGTTTAAACAAATCAACTACTTACTCGATAAGAAGGAATTTCTGGCAGTATGTAATTTCTTAAAAATCGAAAGCTATAATGAATTGTCTCAATTAAGTAAGATGTAATATAGAAGTTAGATTATCTAATATCGATTTTTTTAAATCAGCGAACATTACTTGGAAAATAATTAAAGTAATAATTAAAAAAATTAAATAAAATACAAATTATAATAAATAAATAATATAACTAAGTTGTAATACTTACAACAATTTCACAGTAATTATTATAATTATATATTATAAATCTAAATTTTGTTTATATAAGTAAAAGTAAATCAGTTTGATGGTAAACATGTTATTTTAATTCTTGCATTTTTTAAATAAGTGAATATGATTTGGAAAGTATTTTAAATGATTTATAATAAGAACTTGCCAATTCGTTACATATCATTATAATTCTCAAATTTTGTAACTAATTTAAAATTATTTGAAAGTTAGTATTGTATTTCCAGAATTTATCAAATGCTTTTATCGAAAAATATAAATAAAATATATAAATGAAGCAAGCTTTGGAAAGAATTTCAATGAATACATATGAATTTTGAGTTTATTCTCAGATTGTAAACAGAGTTCCCTGGTTTGACCAGCTCTTTCACTTATATGTTAATTAACTGCAAGTCATTTGGACTTGGCTCAGTTCAAAAACACCCCTTCTCAAGCCTACCCCTACAAAGCACTTTGTACTCTACTAACCCAAAAATGAGCTGGCAAGAATCTTGAAATAAAACCAAAATACGATGTGTGAAAGCGAACAAAACAAATTTATGACCAATTGCAAGCGATTTGACAATGAACAAAAGGCGTAAACAATGAAAAAAAAGTATACATATAAAAAGCAAAATAAAAATAAAAAACCTGCCCCAGTAACTGACCTACGGCACAAAAAAAAACGCAAATCTTAACCGCAAAAATTTGCTAAAAGCCTTTAATACAATACCAAAACCAAAAAAAAAATTGGGAAACGTTTCTTGTTCATTATCATAGCAATTGTTGTTGTTGCTATTGCTGTTATGTATTATTGTATATTTGTGCAGCCATTCGATTCTTTCGGGGGGATTTTTTCCAAAATAAAAAAAAATATATAAATAAAGAGAGCACATAATAAGCCCAAAACAAACCAAAACCGAAACAGAACCAGACCCAGGCCCAGACTCAGTTCCAGACTCGAGTCTCAGACCGAGTAGACACTCAGACGGCTTTTGTTGCTGTTTATTTTGCTGTTGTTGTTGTTGTTGTTGTTGTTGTTATTTGTGTTTTATGTTTGACGTTTGAGCGTGCTGGGCGCGTGTGAATGGAAAAGGAAGCTCACACACACACACACACACACTAAAAAAAAAAAACAAAGTCAAGGTCATTGCAAAGAGTTTTAATTGTTCGCACAAAAAAAAAATGAAATAAAAATACAAATACAAACACGCACACACACACACACACTACAAATACAACAATGGCGCCGAGCATTACAAACAAACATTCGCACATAATAAAAGAAATAAAACGCAACAAAAACAACAACAACAAGAGGCAGGCGGACAATGGCAAAAGGCAACAAGAGGAGCCAACAACAACAGCAGCCACAAAAGGCATTTGGCAAGCAAACAAGTTCAACAAAAATATTCGCACAATTCACTCACATAGAAGATATGTGTCTCTCTCTCTCTCCCTCTCTCCCTCCCTCTCTTTCTCTCTTGCTCTCGCACAGCTCACATGTGCACCTGTAAAGCTGTTAACACTTGAACTTCACACGCAGCAAATATAAAAAGCATAAAGAAACTTGATCAAAAAATAAAAACAAAACTTTCTAATTTGGAGTAATTACGGGTTGATTAATTAAATTAAACTATCACTTTGAAATAAATTAACAAATTATTATTTATTAATTATTGTCATTTGTTAAATTATTAACATAATCTCAATGAGTTTTTTTTTTTGTTTTCATTTTAAAAATGCAAGGAAATGCTCTAATTGCATTTCTTATTTTAAATAATTTCTACAATTATAAAATTATAAAAAAAATATTATGGCATCTAATAATTGACAAAGTTATCTTTAAATACATGATAAATAAAATCAAATAATCTGTACATCGACTCCGAACAGGTTAAATAATTTATGTTTGATGAAATCCTTGACTTCTTTCCCATATTTAAATGTTCATTATATTTATTTTATATCATTTTAAATTAAATTTAACTTCAACAGTATATTTTCAGATATTTGTTTATTAGATCACAAGCTTATAGCGAGTATAATAGACTTGTATCAAAAATATATATAAGACATTTTTAATTTAATCAATTTTTATACTTTCAATAAATTTGTTATATTTATATATTTTGATTTTGTTATTATATTTGTTTAGGAAATAAAAATGTAATAATTTAATTTATTTTAAGAATTGAATTTATGTATTTATAAATAAAATGTGATACTAAATAATGAAATTAAATGTTTCTTAATAATTTACGGAAACTTTCTTATATAATTGCTTATTAAATCAAAATCTTATACTAATCATGCAAAAATATAAATTTGAATTATTCATAGTCTTTTATACATGCATATTTTCTGAACCCTAGTGTATTTCCAGATCATTTCCCTCGCCCTATTCAATTGTTAACCTTTTACCAACTTTTTGGCATGATAAGTACGGACAACTTTTGTTGCATACTTCTGTGGCGCCCCCAAAAGAGCTGGTAGCTCAACAGCTTAGCAGCTAACAAGCAGAGCAAACTGTATTTAACCTTGAGCAAATAACTAAACGCTGTTTTGCAACTGTGTTTTATGAGTTGATGCGTTTGCCAACACCGAAAAAGCGACTGCGAAAACAAAGGCAAAGCGTGTGTTGTAAAAGTTGTGGGTGGGTCTGTGGTACGAACAGAAGAAACACGTATACGACCTGACTCGACACTTGCAGACTGAAGCGAAACACATACACACACAGGCACAGAATATATGTATTCACACACACTCAGACACGCATACGCACACGCACACACATACATTTGTTACTCATTTTACACATTCATTTCCTCATTCAATTCGCAATTGTATACGAAATTTCAATTGTTTGTTGAATGTATTCATTCTACATTCTGGCGTGGCAGGGCTTCGAAATGCTTGCCTCTTCTTGCTGTGATTACTGTTGTTGTTGTTGCTGTTGCTGTTGCTGCTACTGTTGTTGTTGTTGTTGCTGCTGTTGATGACGTGGTTGAAAATTGCATTGCATGGCGAAGTTCAGTTTGAGTTCAGTTTCAGTGTTGAGAGTGTCTCGGCAACAGGTTGCTCTCATCGTCTAGCTTTTGCCAAATGCAATAGCGAGACAACAAACGAATGAATGAATGAATGAATGAGTCTCTGTGTGTGTGTGTATGTGTGTATGTTGCTTTGTATGTGTGTGGGTGTGTCTGATTGCATGTTGATGATAAGCGCGAAGTTCTGGCCATAGAAATTGCAAAACGTGTTGATGATGAGGACAGAGCACTTTGACTTTGATTGCTCACTCGCTCTCTCTCTCTCTCTTTATCGCTTTTTCGCTCTCGCTGCTGCTGTCTCATTTCCAATGCTCTGCTGTACTCGAACTGAGCAAGAGTGAAAGTTGTCGTTGGACAATAAAATGGCATTAGTTTTTGGGCTCGCTGAACTTGGCAAACAATAAAAACGAACTGCAGTCGCCAAAAACGCTTCAGCAACTCACTTATCGATTTTCCTGCGGTCAATTCCAAGGCAAAGAGTGACAGAGTGACAGAGAGAGCAGGAGAGGGCGAGAGTGAGAGCGAGAGCGAGAGAGAGAGAGAGAGAGAGAGAACGACGACCCACATTTTGCCTGCCTAATAACAACAACAATAGAAAGAGTTAAAAAGTGAAAGATGCAAATAATGGCATGCTCTCTATTCAACGCTCTCTCTCTCTCGCTCGATATTTTGCTCTCTATCTCTCTCTCTCTCACAGTCTGTGTGCTATTGCTCGCCCGCTTGCACACACTCACAGACACACACACACAGAGAGGGGGAGTCAGCGCTGAACAATGAAAGAAACGGCACAGAGCAAAAGATGTTTATGCTGTTATTGTTGTTATTGTTGTTATTGTTGTTGTTATTGCATTGTTGTGCATTACTTTTGTGTCATTGAACTTTTTTGCAATAAAAGTGAGTAAGCCGAAGAAGCAAGCGAGAGTGAACACCACAATAAATAAATGCAAAGTGCAGCAAACCACAACAACAACAACGACAACATCATAATCATTATCAACCAAAGAACAACAAAACAATAACTGAGCGTATCAGTAACAACAACAACAACAACAGCAGCAGTCACAACAATGGTATTGAAAGGTATGAAAACGTGTGTGGAAAAGTGGAGTGACAACTGGAAATAATTCAGAGTAAACAATTTAATATCAGTGTCACACATTTCTCACATTAAATTAAACAACTTTTTTTAAAAAATTGTCAAATGTATGTTATACTAAATTACACAGATATATTTGTAAGTTTATTCTGAGTTTTCCCAATCCTTGTAAGACCATTTTGACCATTTCTACTTATTTTCATTTAAAATCTTAATTTAATTATGCACTTTACAATTTGCATCATTGAGTTTTTAACTTTAAGCTTTATTTTTTTTTAAATTACACTATTTTGCAAAATGCAATTGTTTCTTTAAAAAAAAAAACCTTTATTAAAATTTGTGCACAGTTTTTAGACGACATACGGAATTAAATATGGAAACAATATTAATCCGTTTTCAGTTGATTCCATTTATGTAAAAGTTAAAGTGCAACAATGTTTTAAGATTAAATCTTATTATAAGCAAATGTAATACCGTAATTAAAACAAATAAATAATGTTTCTTTTTTGCAGCTGAACATAAAATTTGCCCATTTGGCTTATTCAGATATCAGATATATCAGATATAGATTAAAAGGATTTTTAGAACTGATACGATCATTGTCAATCTTAACGCTGCTCTAGCTGCACTTTTCTTAGCAAGTATGATTAAGTCCAATCAAATCCAAATCAGATGTTTAACTTGAGTCGAGTGCCTCAACAAGTTGGACGCATTTTAAATTTATTTAAATTGAATTAAATGGCTGCAATTTGTGTTGGGCAATCGCATATGTCAATGTACATATGTATGTCCATGCGCCCATCTCGTCTCCATGGTGTATGTACATACATGTATAAACATATGAGTTTATGTCGCACTCAGAGACAGTCATCGTCCCATTCAATTGGTCGTATCCGCTCTAGAAGCTAAAATGGAGATTGTCAACGCTTTTCTAAAGAGACAGCCGTCCGTATTATTTCTGATTTGTTTCTTGGGTTGCGCTGATTAGTTTTATTAAATGAGCAATTGCCACTTAACATTTTCAAGAAAACTGACAAATGACCAAGCAATGGGCGGGCAACTGCCTTTGAACTATTAAAAGAGATTCCAAGCACTAGATATGAGCATTAAGTTATATATAATATGAATATTAAATTATATATAAATAATTGCTATGTAATCAAATATAGATAGATAAATAACACGAAGACTCAATACAGCTTACTTCATATTATTGTGTTCACTTTAAGCTTTCATTTCATTAAAATTCAGATTTTTTAAATCAATGCTTATCCAAAAATCACTTAGTATTATTGTGTTACTTTTTAAAATGACAGTTTAGTCCGAATTACGATTTTCATCTTACTTCAGTTAAGAATGCATTTTATTTGAATTCCTAGCGTCTTAAGTCCAAAACGATAAAAGCGCTTATTCAATTATTTAATTAAGTTAGTAAGTCTGTTATGGCAAATAGTTTCTATTGCCAAAGATTAAAAAGAAAATATGTGAATGCAAAAAACAAAAATACGTTTTTTGAGTGTATCATTCAAAGTTAATACAAATTAATTTAAGTTTCAAATAGTATATATATATATATATATATTCAATTGAATAATGTGAACTGCAACTTTTTTTTAAAACATCACAAAAGAAAAATATATATATAAGAATTAAGTGACTGAGGAGGCAAATATTAAGTTTTAAACTATGTTGCAATACACTAATAAAAGTAAAAATGAAAATACATTTTTAGCATAAATATGTTTTTTTTTTATTTCGCACAGAAGTTTCTGTCAATTAGGTGAAGTCAGATTATAAAGTTTTGCATAGAGCATTATTTATGAGTTGTGACTGCGCTGCCGAGAGAAAAGTCCAACTGACCTTAAATCATTTAATCTGCATAAGATGCCTTACGGCCGAATGAAAACGTACCGGACTTTATTCACATGAAATATTTGTGAATTTGAAAACTTGATGCCAACTGTTTGCAGATTTTAATCTTTCACAAACTCAAACCGAGAATACGCACAGACAGAAGCGAAGGTCCAAGACTGAGTCCCAGTCCGCATCCATGTCCAGTTCAGTGTCCAGCAGAGGGGCGGAGTATAGTACAAAGGGAAAACAAGAAATAACAAGTATCCATTGCTAGCCGACTAGCCTCATACCCTTTTTTTTCTATTTTGATTCTGAATAAGAATATGTATAAATTTATTTATATTTATATATATTTATTTATTATATATTTAAGGTAAACAATGAATAAGTTTTAAGATTAGTTTTCAAATTATATTTATAATAAAGTTTTTCTTGATCTAAGTTTGATTATTTTTCGATGTGTAGAAACTTGTATCTGCTTGTGATTCTGATTTATTCATTTATATATAAAGAAAATATATATTCATATATATATATATATATAAATATCGACCTATAGCGGTTAAGGAAATTTTCTTCAGCATGTTACAGAATTCGCGATAAAATTAGAATACCCTCAGCAAGCGTATAAAAAGTTGCAGTGACACTTGTTAGACGAGCTGACAGCTGGGAAGCTTTGCGAGGCTGACCACGACCCAATGCAGATGTTGTCGTCATCATTCTCGTTGTCCTTCAGCTGCAGCTGCCGAGCGGCGGGCAACTTGCGCCGGACAATGCGACGACGACGACGTCGACGACGAAGGCGACGACAACTTTTGCAAGCGAAATGACTTTGACAGACGCCATAACTTGGGCTCTGTCGTAACGCCTTAACCTAGGGGCACACACACACTAACACAAGCACACATACAGATACATATTGCACTCACTGCTATTCAGTCTTTGAGTAATGAGGACAAAGTTGTGCATTCGTAATGTCTAGCAATTGCGACTTGCTGCTGCTGCTGCTGTTGCTGCTGTTGAAGCTGCTGCTTTTTGGTGGTGGTCAGGCGTGGTGCAATTTGCAAACTTCATTTATTCACGCCCGGAGCACTTCTAAGATGCCTCTCATCTCTCTTTCTCTGCCTCTCTCTCCCTTTCATACTGATTCGGCGCCTATTTTGTTGTTTGCCAGTCAGCAAGTTTCGCCCAAGTTTGATGCTTTCCATAGGCGACAAGCTGTATGAACAACTGCTCCACGAACACTGCCCATGCTCGAGAGACTTCTTTCTCGCTTAGTTAGCTGAAAGTTGTCGATTTGTCACTTGCTTGGTTAAGCATCCAAATATCAAATGGGCAAGCTGTCCCCCAGGGGCTTACACATTTAAAAAGGTATGTCTGAAGTTGAAGAATTAGCATGTTTAAGGGATTCATAAAATAATGTATACAAAATTTCAATACGCAAAACAGTTTTTACATATTTCAAAAGTTATGTTTGAAGTTGAAAAATTAGCATGCTTAAGGGATTCATAATAAAATGCTTAAAACGATCTGAATAAACTAAACAGTTTGTTCTGATTGACCTCGCGCTCGCAAATAGTTATTTAATTCGACCAGCAAGTGGGCAAATTCAGTGTTATATTTGTTGCAGTGTATGCTGTATGTATGTTATGCCTAAAAGCTGGAGAGTTTAGTATTTGGAAACATTAATCAACCTACTGAAAAGTATTTTTATAAATTAATTAATGCCCAAATAAATTTTCTTAATTTTTTTTTTATTAAATAAAAGAAAATTGGATATGCATAACAGCAACAGAGTTCCTGAAAGATTCTTTCTCTCTCACCTTTTTTTTCATTAAAATAAAATCTATTTATAAATAGTAGAATTGCAAATTCTTATTTTTCTAAGCTATCTAAAATGTTTCTATATGTGAACTCCTAAAAACCTAATGCTGAAAGTTAATTAAGAAAAAGTTAAATATTAAGAAAATAAAAATCTCCCTGTTCCAAATTTTAGATCCTCTAATAAAAAAAAACCATTACTTTTATAGACACAACTGTCAGTTCTAGAAATAAAAGCATTATTATACTTCATAAATATGAGGTAATACCGAAAACGTATGCAATTCGCATTTCTAACAATTACATAACAAAATTGTGCTAGCCTCAATTGAACCCTGTTACGTACCAGTTTGGACCACCTGCATTGCTCTTATCGTCCATCCATGGAATATAAAACTCTGCTAAACATTGTTTAGAGCCACATTACAGTAGAAACTCATCACCGCATGAAATTGTATACACAATCTATAGGAATTCAGATTGCCTTTGGGAAATTCAAGTGCCCGACAATTAGGGCAGCTTAATGCTAAATAACTACCCCAAGCAATCGCTGCGGACTAACAGATCAATCAAGACGGCGCTTTGATGCAAAAATCTTCGTCTAATTTGACAGAAATTTAGAGGTTATTCTCTGATTTTTTGGAATACACTGGACAGCTGGCAATTATGCGCTGTGCTCTGCTCTGCCTCTCTCAGCGCCATTAGGGCACGCAAATTTTTCCAAGTATTTTTGCCAGACCCTGTGTTTTTTTAGGGTAAACGAGTCGAGGCCGAAATCGAGGACGAGTGCGATGCTGAAACTGTGTGAGTGTGTTTGTGTGTGGGTCTGAAATTTGAGTCGATTTTTCCGGCATGCTGTTCGGGCCAAGACTACGAAACAGACTCAGACTACAGAATTCAGACTGGAACTGAGATTGAGACTCTCTAAATGGTTGCTTGGTTGGATTTTAATTGCAGTCGCTGGGCAAAAAAAAAAAAGGTCGTGTTGTTGTTGTTGGGCATTTGCAATTAGATCCACAAGTAAAACGAAGCCGCAGACGAAGGATCGCTAGATGCGTACGCAGCGATACGATACGATAGCGATACGGATCGCTGCTACTGCTGCTGTTAGTCTGCTTCTTACAGTTTAAGTACAACTGTAATTACGTCGCTCGTGAGAAAACGTGCCCCCTCTCTTCCCCCCCAGCCGCTGTGCGGAGGGCGAGTCCCTGCTCAGCCTCTCTGCCTTAATTTGAATAAGAATGCAAGCGAAATTCGTTTAGCGGATGTTCGGTTTTAAATATTTTGTAAATTTTGTGGGCGTCCCCATGTCAAAACTTTTAATAAAATCAATAGAAAATGGCGCAACTTAAGGCTGCATACAAATATACACATATTTACATATATACATATGTATACATATATATGTATGTATATAGGTAGTCAGAGTTAAACCCAAGGCTGTGCAGTGAAGCGTTTTCAAAGTTCGACGCATGTTTTGGACACTCCCTCTACGGCTGGGCACATCCCATCCACAATGTCGCTTATGTTGCTTGTCGCGATTGTTGTTTGTTTGCTGCTCATTCCAGTTGGTCGCGGATGGTGATGAGTTTTTAATGGCCGGCGCTGAGCCAATCTGAGTTATTGTTTTGTTCTTTTTTCAAACACTTTTTATTTGCGCACTCGGCCTGGGCGCGTCTAAGAAACTGGTTGTGATCTTCGTCTTGGGCAAAGTGGAGCTAATTTGAGTTGCTTTGCAGTCGTATTTGCAGATGGTAGATTTGAAGCGAATTAGGCACAGACACAAGTTGGCAGAGACCACAATAAAGGGTAATATTTATTGAGAAAAAATGCGAACCTCAATTGTTTATCAATTAAAATGATTTGTAAAATACATTTGTATAATTCATTTATAATCATTTGAGCACATTGTTCTTAATTTTTGTTTATACATTTTAATCAATAATTTTTTGCTGAGATCCAAGTGATCTTTTGTATTTTTACCAATATCCAAATAGATAAATGCAACCGATAGGTGGCAAATGTTAATAATGAAGGACAAAGTTTCATAAAATCGCTATAAAGATATAGCGAAGTATATGTGGTTGCAGGGTATAAAATAGTTTATGATCAAATCAACTACGAGTGTATCGAATATAATAAATTATCCCATTTATTGGTGGACTTTTTCTTATTTTGAAAATATCATAAATCTTTAAACTTTGACCATACTTCAAATTTGACAGCTTATTGAAGTCAAAATAAATATAATACCGATACGCATGCCACAATTTCATTAGTATATATGCAATTCCATCGATGAATCTGATCACTGATCAACGAACTGCCATTCACTTTGCACAAACGTGCGTCTCAATAGAAAGAAGCCAAGAAAGAAGCGTGTCGAATAGAGATACACAGAAAGAGACAATGGATACCACGGTGCGATTGTGTTGGATTGGATCCGTTTGGGGCATATTGAACTGTCAAATGTGCCATGCTCTGCAGATTAGACCATTTCATATGCAAATGGCCATAAGGTTCGCTTCGGCTGTAGATAAAATATCTTCATGTTTTTTTTTTAGTTCGAGTTATTTGTTAAATACATACTAATGTCTCCTATCACGTCGTAATTTACAGCGCTTACAGTTAAGACTTTCGCGTCATATATTATACATTTTACACGGTCCCCTGAGTAGTACTTTATCAGGCATATCGCATAACTTAAGACTAAATAATGCAAAAACAAATATATAAACAAATTAAGAAATCCCAAAACTGACTATAAATTACAAATACATTAGCTGGCTCTGCCAAATATTGGCTTTCAATACATAAACATTTATTTTTCCCAAATTAAATAAATCAACTGTGGAATCGATTAAAATTCTGAATTTAACAGTTATGTCTTCATTTAGTGGGAAGTCGATTAATTCAAATACCCAAAAAATTCTAATAAATAAACACCAGAAATTTGAAATTTGTGCAAATTTTTTGTTTTAAATTTTTTTTTATTTATAATTAAGCAGTGCCATAATCTGAAGCACGCACCAAAAAACCCGACACAAAAGTTGATTGTGATTGGTTTATAATTTATGAACCTTGAACACAAATAAATTCGAGCTGCTGCCTGCTAGATCTTCGAGAGCTTTGTGGGCATTATTACAATTATGAAAGAACTGTGGAACAAGTTTATACAAACATAATGATATTTATCTGATGTATTGAAGTGATGTAAAAGTTGGATTGAAATTTGGCTAAGCATCATGGATGGATATCAGTTTTTATTACTATACACACATAGAATGTTAGCGCATTTTTGAATTTGTCGAAAAGTGTTCGACTTTTGACCTTATTCTGGGCAAAGCTCACTCGTCAAGATTATTCTTGCTTAAACTAAGTTTCTAAGGTTTAGAATATTGAGTAGTTAATTTAATTTAATTATTCATTTGTATAGTTTTTATTAAAATGTAACTTAAATTAAAAAATATACATATTATATAGTAATACCAGCCAATATCTTTACATATTTTTACCAGCGATTACTTCGACTTAGACCCACTGTAATCAGTGAAAGAAACTGGAACGACTTCTTTATGGCGCTCGCACGCACATTCTGCTGTCACAAAGAACTTGCTGACCGCGTGGCATTTTTGCTGCTCGCTGCGGTGCTCTTCTCTACCCCTCCACCTCTCCCACTCCAGGGTATATATTATAAGAAATCCGACGTTGTCGTCACTCTATCCTCTTCCATCACCTTTCTCTCTCTCCCTCTCTCTCTTCATTTCTTGGTGAGCCATTGAAATGCTGTTACAAGTAACAGAAAAATGCGAACAATGAACGTGCCGGCCGGCCAAGGCGACCAAACAATGTGCAGGGTGCACCCTGCAAATCTCCCTCTCTCCTCTCCTCTCCATCACTAGCCACTCCCCCACTCACCAGTCAACAGTCCCCAACTCCCACGCCAAGTAGCCAACATCACGTAGATGTTATTAATATGGCTGCCAATTTGTCGTTGTCGTCCATGTCCACGTACATCTTCTACCAGTTGATGGAGGAGGGGGAAGTGAACGGGGGCGCGGACAGTGAAATAAAATGTCTCAAAAATAAAAAAATAAGAAAAAGAAAGAAAGAAAAAAAAGAAAGAAAAGCAAGAACAGCTGAAATTGTCGCACTTGCAGCCGCCATTTGCCATTTCATTCAATTAAGCTTTCAAGACAAATAGTACAAATAGAGGTTATATGCGATATATACATATGTAAAAGTATACATATGTGTATGCCATACATATGCATGTGTGTGTGTGTGCATGTGTGTGTTTGTGTGCGTGTGTGTGTACTATCATTTTATGTAGGAGCCGTTTTCAATTTGCTGCTGCAGCATTTGAACGCCTCTGAATAGGAAATGCATCATCAGCATTTGCATTGAGTTGCGAGCAACTTGAAATTACTTGAGCTCTGACAGCAGCGTAAATTACCAAAAAATGGCCATTGGCAATTGACACCACCAATAATCCCCAAGCAGTCAGGCCAAGACTAAAGCCAAAAGTTCGACAGTCAAATTTTTGCTGAGCTGCGCAGTTGTTTTGTTTGGTTTTTGCCAGCCAACTCTGGTTAAGTGGGGTTTTGGTGAGGATGAGGGCTCCACTATTAAGTTGCCATTTCATTTGTGTATTTTATATGCTGTGGAGCTACATTTTTGGTCAACGTCATCTAATTGCCACAGTTAAATGCGCTAATTTTCTGCCCGACTAAAGCAATTTATACTTACACAAAACTGATTACTTTGCCTCCGATGACTTCCACAAAGTAATTGCTCAAACCTTAAAGTCAGCATTTCAATTATGGATAGTTGCCTACACTTGATAAATTATAAATAACCAAAATATATAAGAGTAATTTAAACACAATTGTTTGTGCAAATTTTAAAGAGAATTTAAATTGTTAATACAAAATCGACCTGAAATTCAGAAAATATCTCTAAGACTAGCATAATTTTCGGACTTTTAAAAATTAGAAAATATCGAAATACAAAAAAAAAACTGTTTTAAAATAAGAAAGGTCACAACAGTTGGATAAACTGTAAGTTTTTATAAATTAGTTTTAGAATAATGTGCCCCAGAATTCAGAAAATAAAAACACTTAAAAACACAAATTGATTATAATGTTTAACTAAATACAATAAAAAAAGGCTTGATTAACTAATTTCATCCTTAATATGTATGTCTATATTTAATTATATTTATTTGCCAGTCATTTTAACTGATATCTCTATATATGCATTGCAAATATTTAATAATATCTAAAAGGAGTATTATTTTTATTAAAATAAGTCAAAAGGTAGCCAGAGAAACTTAAATACTTCATTAATGTTTATATATTTATATAATTACATTAATTTATCTCATATTTCTGTATATCCCCATGATATATGTTTTTTTTTCAGTTTTAAAATGTTATTTTTTGTATTTATTATCTTTCAAAGCGAACATGAGTGGCAATGTCAAGCAAATAAAAAAAGACAATTCACAAAATGCGGCTCATTTTTCTACATAGACAATTTGAATTGCTTTCGATGTCAACTTGATGGCGAACAAGTCTACAAAGTTGGTTAATTAAATTCGTTCTTGTACCAGCTCATTCCCAAATATTCGAAAATGCTCATTGTAAGCACAATGAATGCTCTTTCAAGCCACTCAGAGTGAGTCTCATGAGTATCAACCACTAAGTAGTTGTCGCAACTTGCATGGTCAAAGCCAAGTGCGTGGGGCATACTTCGCTTGTTGTCTAATTGCAACAACTTAAACTCAAAATAAGCACTTAATTTAGCAGGCAAAGTGGCGTTGTTGCAATCACAAGGAAGAAAAACACATAGGCAGCAGCAGCAGCAAATGAAAAAATCTAAATGCTCGAGAGAGTTGCCAGCTGGATGGGAGCGGGAGCCAGTTGGCGTCCAAGGCGAGGCAGCGGCTCATTGCCAAAGACCCCCAACCATAGCAGCTCCCCAGCCCAAGACCAGACCAGACCAGGCCAGGGCATCCCAGCGACGACAGACAAACAATAAGCGACAGTAGTACTGATTACTTGAGCACAACAACAACAACAACCACATCAGTTTGCAACACCCACCCGCCACATCAACTCCAGAACCCTAAGCTTACCACCGACACTGCCTAACAACTGCCACTGACATTCAAGCCACGTTTGGTTACATTTCAGACAGGTTGACTGCGCCGAGGGGAGCTGGAGGAGGACTGGGGATTGCTAGCTGGCGCTGACAGCCCCATAAGGTGCATGTGCCTTGAGAGTGCAACGTTAGATGCCGCGCAAGAACTTAAGTAACATAACTCATGTGCAGCAAGAAAGAACAGTTAGCTGCAGTCTGGTGATTATTAAATACCCTTGCAGAAATGTGCTAAATGTGCTGAACTATGGAAACTGGATTTGATATGATAAGAATTAAATAAATAAAACAGTTTCACGGACTTGTTTCATATTGCTAAAAATTTTAGGAAAATGATTTAAAAATGAAAATATTAAATTATTATCAAGGTAAATGTACACATTAAGTTTCATACTACTAAAAGTACATAACTAAATTGATATTTAAGATGAAAAAAAAAATAATAGTGTGAAATAGTCCATTTATTTATTTAATGTTAAATATTAAGTTTAAGCATATACAGGAAATTTAAACTTGAAAAAGGGAATTAAATGAAACTTTTTTTATTATACGCAAACAACGCACATTTATCACAAATATTGAAAGACAGTAGCAATAAAATCATATCTAATGGTTGTTAGGCTAAATTTAAAAGCAACTGCCATTAGAAAAGTTACTCAGTTTCTATTCGTTATGTTCACCTACATGTTCACCAACTACATATATCAATATTAAGCTTTATGGCTTTAGCCGATGTCATCTTAAATACTTAACACATAACATTGTATAATTCAAATACCCACTGCAAGCGTATAAAAATCCGAATGCATTTTTAAATGTGAGTGTGGGTATGAATGTGTCTAGTGATGCCCTTGCCAGAAGCTGCAACGTTCGTTGCACTTCGTTGGCGCACAGTTTGAAAGTCACTGCTCATATACACACATATGTACGTATTTACATTTACTTGGGCTATAAGTGCTTAGCTTACTTATGATCCTTGGCCCACTCGATGACGACTTCTCCGGTTCGTTGTGGTAGGTTTGAGGTGGGAGTTGGTAAGGGTTGGTGGGGCTGGGGTTGGGGTTGAAGCTACCTAAGCCAAAGTGCACTCTGTCGACCTGGAGCAGGGCCAACTTGGCTGAGATATCTTGCAGTTTGTTTGTTTGCTTGTTTGTAGATTGCTTTTAAATGACTTGAACTTGCTGCATGCAAAAGGCGTTGGCAAGAAATTCTTTTTTATGTTTTTTTTTTTGTATTTTTTTGCATTTCTTTTTGTTGATTGATTTTGTTGTATGCATTTGCTGTGTGCACCGGCATTGTTTTGCTTTTGGTTAAATTGCTTGGAAAGTGCGCTAAGTAGATTTGATTTGGGGTGGCTTCAAATGATGCATTTTATGCAAATTATGAGGCAGTAACAAATGGAAGGTGAAAATGTATCCTTACGCTTGTTAGAATAATGTGTTTTCTGTAAATCGATTATAACTACAACAATGTAAGAAAACTCTTGGTCATTTATAGATCTTACTATGCTTAAATAAACACAAATGCAAATTTCTTATGTAAGGAATCATTCAGCAAAAAACTTCAGCTAAAATATCCAGTAAGACGAAGGGAGGGAAGCCAAGCTGGTCAACTTCTGTACTCCTGCCTTAATTTAAAGCATTAAGGAGCTGCTCATAAAAATATTTAATTACCATCATATATGAAGGTATACGTATGTATTTATGTATGTATCTGAGCAACGCTGGGGTCAGTTCAAAGCACTAAATCAGAGCTAATCCCAGTGAGCAGCATCTGGAAATGGAATCTGCTGTTCGTGCATAAATCAATGCTGGCATAAAATTTCACACCTTGCCAGTTTTTATGATTGCACGCTTAATTTACTGTCTTGATATGAAAAAAAGTGTGAGTGAGTGCGTGAGTGAGTGAGAGAGATAAAAACAACATTAAATTCGCTGTGCTCACTGGAATGTCATAAAAATAAATTCAATAATAAAAATTAAAAGTCAAATCCTTTTGTGTGGCAAACAGCTGCCATCAGGTTTTCCATCAACATCATACGACAGGGTTGCCAAGCTGTTAAAATTAGCCGAATATTTGAAATTTTTATGCAACTTTCGAGGCCAGACAAGACGTCGACAAAACTTGCTCTAATGTGGCATTCCGAAGGCGAAAGGCCAACTTTGGCCCATAAGCAAAAAAGTAGAAAAAGATTTATGAGTGTGAAAGAGCGTGGAAAAACTTTGAAGACCAGTTTCATATGCATTTAAATGCGCAAGAAGTGAAAAGTCGATTGAAATCATTAGTTACCATAAATTACGCCCACCCCAAAACCGGCGACACTTCTAGCGAAATTTGGCTGCTATTTTGTGTGTGTAAAATGAATTGCATTTCTGCTTGTTGTGCAAAAATCAATAGAAATGCCAGAGAAGAGGCAATTTTATACAATGGTTTTTTGTTGCCTTTAAACATTTTTTATTTCATCTCATTTCGTTTTCTCAAGTACCGCACACACACACGCACACACAAGCAGACAGTATTGTTGAAATTTGCTAACTGTTCATCGGGTTCGCAGAGAGCGACAAAGAGAGAGAGAGAGAGATGGAGAGAGGGAGATTCAGAGCAGTCACTTGTAGCTTGTACCCGCTAACAGTTTACAGCTGACAATAAGCACCACAACAACAACAACAACAGGAACAAGAACAACAATAACGGGAGCAATATCATCAACAATAGCGGAAAGAACTGCCATGATATAAGTACTATTCACATACACATACAAATATCTATACTCGTAGACACACATACATATCTATGAAAAACGCAACCAACAGGTATTTATTGTATTTGCTCAAGCTGAATATATCCTGCGGCTTGGCTTGACGCATTGTCAATGGGAATCGATGTGAGCTGGGTTGCCTAGATGAGCATGTCATCCTCTCCCTGTATGTGTGTATGTGTGTCTGTGTAGGGTGAGCACAACTCCCAGCCCCTTTTTGGCAGTGCTGGGAAAATTGTGCATAGTCGTAAATTTAGATTTCCAACTGTGTGGGAGTCGAAGGCTAATAAACATAATATAATGATCACTTTCCATTAAAGTCTTTGTGTTATTGGCTGGAAGAACCGAATAGATGCGCCTGCGAAAATAGCTAAATGGGAAAACAATCAATGCGATTCTGGATAATCTCCCCACGCCTTTAATTTTCGAAATAATCACCATAATTATATATATACCCCCACAACTTTTATAAATTTTATATTATTGTTAGGTTAAGGATATAAATTACACATATTTCAGTTTTTTATTTGTATTTTTATATATCAACTTGTATTATTCGACATTAAATATATAAATAAATTAAATTTACTAAGCTCTTGAAAACTTAATTGTTAGAGTGAAGAAATCAAAATGTGTTAACTTCATGTTGGGATTTACTTAAGTCTAGAGTTTGCATAGTAAGAGCTTTAAAGTGAATTTAAGCATTATTTGTAAATATTAATAAGTTGAATGCAACATAGCTTAAAGTCTACATTTTGCAATTCAAATAATCAATTACTTTATGTATAAATTATATATATTAAAGTACTATGTCATTGCAATAAAATTGCGCAAATCAAAATGCAGCTTAAACTAGTTTAACATAAATTACAAAAGGTCAATTATAAAAGATATTTAATAATTAATTTTGTTTCTTATACTAACAATTATTGTTAGTTTCATGTGTTACTTTCAAGGCTTCAAGGTTGAGAACAAAAATTAATAACGATTTATAATTAAAAAAAAAAATTATTATCTAACCAAATAAAATGCGTGACCAATAATCAAGTCAAAAACATTCCTACCCACTCATTCAACGGATCGCAATAAGTTTCACATCCTGTTGCATATAAGGTAAAAGAATCGATAATTTCGTATAAAAAGAAATGTCATAGATATCCACTGTTCTTACAACTCTTATATAAGCCATGAAGTCATTGACAAAAGTCGTCAAAATCCATGAAAAGAGTTTACAATTCTGCAAAAGAATAGCTAAAAATCGCCTGCAGCAAACTGCCAAAAAGCCAACAATACCAAATAGATTTGCAGAAATGCGTTGCGCAACGGAAACAATGAAAAGTATTCCCAGCATAGCAATAGAATGACAAGTATTCATATCTATCTATCTCTGTCTGCTTCGCTAACTGAGAATGCATCTGCAAGCCTGCAGAAGTGTGTGTTGCACACCTGAAAAAGGCAACAGCATTAACCGTGACGATGATCGATGATGGTGTGTCGACTGGCAGGGTATATATACATATATATATTCAAGTGTCAGACAGATCCGAGACAGACTAATGGACTTAATCGATTTTCACTCGGCCCTCGCCAGACATTAAGGCGCAGTTGTGACAACTTCTCCACCTTAATTAAACTGTACACATGCGTAGTTTTTTAAGGAAACTCGTTGCTACTGCGCAATAGCTGTGCAAAAAACAAAAACGAAGAGAAGAAAACTGTGCGTTAATAAAATATATAACAACCCCTATCATAGATTTCTCTTAAGGGGCCACCTGGCAAGACTTGACGTAACTTGTTTTCGGGTGTACTCAATATTGAGAGTACTGTTGCCAACTGTGCTTCTTCTTGCCTGCTGGTTGTTTGCCAATTACCAAGAAGCATGAAATTTGTATGGTGCTTACATTTAGCTGCAGCGCTTCCAATTCAATTTAGCAATTTTGCGGCAGTTGCTCAAAGTACGCATTGAAACGCAAAAAATGAAAGATTTATCCCCTCTGCTTGTCATGGCTTCCTTTCCCACTCTCTTTGTGTGTGTGTGTGTGTGTATCTGACAGATTTTACGGCTACACCTTTCCATGCGTGTTTAGTCAGCAAATTGATCCTCCTACATGGCCCAGAAGCAGGTAGGCAGCTGTCCCGTTTCATCTCTCTCGCTCACTCACTCACTCACTCATTCCGTCAGTCACTCATTCGCTCAGTGCGCAGTTTAATCCTCACAAATCGCCTACAAAGCTGATTGCGCACCTGGCCTCGGTGCTCCGACCCAAATCGAGGGTTGCTGCTGGGTCCTGATTTGCAGTAGCGGTGTCGTGTTTTGTTCTCATTTTCTGAAATTCTGATTTCAGCTATTTTTTTTTTTTTTGGTTCTTTCTTTTTTTTTCTCCATCAGCCCAGTTTCTGTTGGCAGTCGGCTCAAATGTAGCGCAGCATTTCCTGGAGGCTTAGGGCCGCATTAATGCGAAAACTGTGCCTAGGCTTGGGCCCAAGCATTGGCAGAGGACGAGTTGACTTGATGGCTGTCATTGGTCGGCAGAGTCCAAAGGCATTTCAGATAAAAACGGCTTAAGATAATTTTTTAAATAGTTACTCTAATGTCTAAATGTAAAATATGTTTAAGGGTTCCAATTTCAGATTGATATGACTATGATAGGCGAAAGGTAAAAAATGTGGTTTACTTGACTCTATTTTAAAATTTATTATAAAATATCAGCTATAATATCAGAAAAATGTTAGTAGTACACAAAATATGAAATATAATATTTATGTATTTTAACTTTAAATATAAAAACAATAATTAAAAAAAATGCTTTATTTATTATACTGTAATTAATTCAGTAGTACAATAATTTATTTCTTTATGGTTGGTAAAAAGTAATGAAGCTCTGCCATTATGATTACGATTAAGATTTTGACGACTGTCAATTTTGAATTGTTTTAAAATATTATAAAATATTGTACTTATATAAAATGAAATTTAATCGTTACACTTCAAATTTCGTAACTTCTTTCGATTAACAATTTTGATGTGCTTTAAATGTATTAATTATCATTATATACTACCTGGGATCAAATTATTATCAATCAAATATCTGCAACTACAATTTTATACCAAAAATATATTTAGGAATAGTTTTTAATGTCTAATTTTGACTAGAAGTCGAACATCTGCTAGGCACCTAGGACCCCTAAATGTACCCCACGCACTTCAGAAAATGTCAACATAGCTCATGTTAATCAATAATAATAAACACGAGCAACCCACCCTTTTTGGCATGCGGCATATACTGGGGTCCATTCTGCAATCTGCGCAGCTGCCACATTGAATACCGCTGCGCAGGCGCAAACCGACAGCAGACGGCCTGACAACCCAAGTTGAAGCACCTTTCAAGCGCCGTGTGCCACATACGCCATATAAATAGCATATGAATTTTCTATGGAAAATCTCTTCAAGTAACAGAAAGGAGAACTTCCATTCAACTTGAACAACATCTACGCCGTCGTCGTCGTTGTCGTCGTCACCTTTCTGATAACCCTGGGCAACAATGAACACGATCGCATTGTCTCCACATCTTTCGCGATCATTGCTATTGTCTCGATCTTGTGTGGATCGAGTGATTCGGGTTTGCTCAGAACCCAACCAACACGTGTTGCAATTCATTCAAGTTTCTGGTTATTATTATCAATATTATTTATAGAAAAATGTCAGCACATTCTCGCTGATTTATTGCATTCGATTGGGTCAAGGCGAACAGCTGCCGTTTAGGATTCTTTTTATTAAAGTGGGGGCAAAAATGTAAAGCAAACAGAGGATATTCTAACAATACATAGTAAATATAGAAGCATTAAACATATATAAAGAAATATTAATAATATTTATAGCTAGCATTAGTTTTTAAATGAGACGGCTTGATGGTCGTAAGCGTTGAGTCTTTGCCTTATTCCGTATGCAAGAACTCATTCATATCGCGAGTCCAGCTGCAGGCATTGTGTAGTTTTCTAGTTAAGCATTCTTCTTATTATTATAATTCTACTGTCTCTCTCTCTGTCTTATAACTCTATCTTTGAGATCTACGGTATCACAACGGACCAAAACTGAGCTGAGTGTGCCTACCTTGGTCGGCAAACCATTGAAACATAACCTAACCTTAGTGTTTAAATGGGATCATAAGAATATCTATGAAAATAAATAAATCGTTTTTCAGATAATAAAATTTCCTGTTCTCAAAAACTGATTCCCACATAAGAAAATATACATGTAAAACTTAAAGAAAATCACATATTAAAAGTATTGTACCGTCTAACTAAAATAGTTCTTATATATATTCAAAATATAATGTGATTTTATTTAAGGAAATCTAAATGTTAAAAAAAAAAACCAAATATTTTAGAGTAAAAGCAAAAGTACATATGCCTTTCGATTTAGCAAATTAATTCAATTGAGAATGTCTACCATGATGTGGCAGCTAACTGACTGCTTTTAACACTGGCTGACTTTGAAATTAATTTAAAGAAAACATCAAACGAGCACTAAAATATATATATGTATATCTAATTATATATATTTATATATATATGTTCGCAGCACGACTTACAGTTCAGTTGTTCATGGACCATGAACCCAAACGGCCTTTGTTCTAGCTGCAAGTGCGACTCAGTCTATGCGACATGCCGCAAAAACACATCCTATACCATGCTGCTATCATCCATACCGGCCACCACGCCCCTTGTTCCACTACAAAGTCCACTTCAGATCTGACCAACGTGTGCAGCCAGGCAAGAAACCAACAACGAGCCAACAACATAAAATAAACTCACATGTTTAGTTAACTTACCCCATGTGCAAATTAAAACCGAAGCATAACCGAAAAACAACTAAAAGACCCCAAGCCCAAACCCCATAATTCTTTCAGCTACTGTGGAGCTGTGCCCTGAGGCCATGACTGGACTTTGGTCTGATCCACGCTCCTTCCTGCACTGCCGAAGCATTATGCAGTGGATTTTTTAATTTCTCCGACTGCCTTTAAAGATTGAACCCAACCAGTTTCAACATCAGCACATTGCATACTTTCAGGCGCATGAAAATGTCACGTTGCTATGCACACACACACGCACACACGTGAACACTACTCTACACATGTGCAGAGTTTAAATAGTTTTTTTTTTTATTGTTTTTGTTGTTGTCGGCTTTGGCATGTTTGCAATTCAAATTGCATGATGATTTCAACAGGATGCCGGCGTGTCCAGTGCACTTTAGCTTTAGTTTACTTGGCCCAGCCCGCATGCCAAACAGGAAGAAGCATGCACGAGTCACAACAACTACAACAACAACAACAACGAGAAACACAACAACAACTGCAACAGGAACAAGCCCAAGTACAAAAACAAGTAGCATGGAAGTCAATGACTAAAGGGCGCCCCCAACAATCAGTAGCTGCTTCATCTACAGACACAAACAAAATGTATCCTTTTCTACGTTTCAACTTCCTCTATTTGCATAACTAACTCTCTCCTTCTCTCTATCTCTTTCGCTCTCTCACTCTCGCCCACTCTTTCTAATAGCAGTCAGAAGCCGAAATTAAACTCAAAAGTCTTTGGCACTTTGACTGCTACAGTTATAAATGCACTCATATGTCATATTAATATTTATGCTCTGTAACATGCATACAAAAAGGGTGTATATATTATTGGTAGGAGGTAAGCTATTTGTAAAAATAAAAGAAACCAAAAGCAATTAGTTAAGATATGATGTTTTTATACTATTAAATGTCAATGTTAATTCTCATATAAAAAGTTTAATATCAATCTTTAAGCTTTATATTTAATTGAAGTGTAATCGATATTTTAACTAAGCAACTTTTTAAACATTTAAATAAAAATTACAAATTGTACATTTAGTTTTGTGCTCTGGTATATAAAAACTCAGAGCTGACATGTATAAGTCACTTTAAAATCTGTTGACAATTGTCATTAATTTCTAGTATTCTTATTTAGTTTCCATTATTTTCGTATTTAAGGAAAAACAAAATATGTGGAAGGCTACATTGGATTGATATTTATGCAGCTTATTAAAATTATTTTTGTCAAATTTTTAATATATTTGCTTGAGTATACATACCCTTCCTTATTTCTAACAATTAAATTTAAGTTAAAAAGTTTCATTTTCATTATTTATTATATTTAACAAAGCTCTTCAACTAATGTTTAAAATAAAAAATATAAGTTAGTTCGGAATGTGTAATCAGCATACCAATATAATAAGGATTCATTGCAGAAGTGCTGCCAGGATATCCAAAAGTGAATGCATACTTTTCTGAGTTGCAATCAATATCAGGGAACTGGTATTGATTTAGCCCTTGGCTTGCGTGTTATCGGTCCCTTTTAATCACCCATAAATTTGTCCAAACGTGCATTAGCACAGCTCAACACAGATAGTTAGTTTGCTGGGTTCAGTTGAATCCGGTTGGGTAGGTATCTGTAACGCAGACGAAGTCAGACACGCATTTTGTGAAAGAACTAGCATGTGGCATGTGGCATGTGGCATGTGGCATGTATCTTTAAATCGTAAAATATGAAATTGCGTGCAAGTGTAAAATTATGCTGGTAATTTCGTTACAGTTCACGCATAATTCGTTTAACCATCTAATGGATTCCTAAGTAGTTTAGTTTACGAGCATTCAGCGAACTTATGGTTGTGCATTTGTATGATTAATGCCAGAGCATATAAGACGGTGCGGTTTGGCTGGTGATTTACCTTTACGGCTACAAATGTTACACTGAAGCTAACGCATGACAGGTATTTTATTTTTCTTGTCAAACAAAGGGATGCTTTTGGGGATATTTATCATACTAACTTAAAGCATCAGCTTCAGAAAAATAATAAAAAATATATTTTATTTGTAGGAAAATAAATATTTATGAAATTAAGAAATATTTCTTGTAAAAATATATTAAACGAAATGTAAATAGAAATATTCAGAGAATCGTTTTTAAATTTTCTTTATTTTCCGACATATATTTAATTTAATCTAACAATCTCAGTAAAGGAAAGTAAAAAAAAATTAAAAGAAATAGTTCTGAGATTGAGAAACATATTTTTTAAACAAATAATCAGAATGAAAATAATTCTATAGTTAATTAGATTGTTCCCAACTCTGTGAGCTGCAGATGAGTCTAAGATTCACTCTAAGCTTCTTAATATTAAAGCTTACTGACTAACTGTGTACATATATGTAAATACAAATAGAGCTTCAGAATAAATTTCAAAGTCATTTCTATCAGTTGTATTGCTTTTGAACTGCTGCAACTTCACATGCTGCAGCTGCAGGGGTGGGGCTTAAAAGAAAAGCGACCCGGCTGACCATGCAGAGCTGGACACCATTGAAAAGACTTTTCTTATTTATTTTTTTTTTCCTACATGTTGATTAAATAAATCAACGCTTGAAACTTCCAACTAAAGTTAACGGCTTTCATTGGCCCCAAGCAAACAAGGTTGACTATTATGTACAAAACAGTAGCCGAAAAAGTGAGCGCTGTACAGAAAATCTACAAGTGATAACAATGGGTGAGGGGTAGAGAGGATGGGGGCTGGACATGGCCAAATGCAAATACGAGTTTATAGTGAAAATTCAATGAAGCTTAGCAAACGTCTGCGTAGTCTAAACGACTAAACTTTCGCCACTAATTGGGCGTGTGACTTGCCAGGCAGTCCGTGGAAGGAGTGAGGGTGAGTGAGGGTGAGGGCGAGTGGGTGTATGTGTGTGTGTGTTTGTGTCAGTGGCAGTGGCAGTGTCTGGGTGTGTGCTATGTGCATCAATGAACCGTAAAGCTATTTCGTCATTTAACGTTAAAAGCAACGAGCGCACAAAGGCGGCCCGACAAAAACGCGACATAAGTGAAAAAACTAATTTGCGCTGCTTCAAAAGCAAACACAGGCAAAGGTGGACTGAGAATGGAACTGGAAGTGGGAGTGGGTGGGTAGGTAGGTAGGTGGGATGGCTGTATGCTGGCTAAAGAAAAACATACACGTATTTTGGCAAGAGCAAAAAGAAAATTGGGTAGCGCTGAGTGCTAACCGAAAAGTTTTTCATTTATGCAGTGGAAGCAACGTCGTATAGTCGTGGCACCTACAGACACCAGGGGCAGCTGCCAATATATACATATGTGTTGTACGTTGAGGTACAGTTCCAACTTCTCCACGTGCTGCTGCTGCGTGTGTGTTTGCTTGGCATGTCAATATTGCATAAGAGGCGCCACAGGCGGTGCAGACTGGGAAAACTCGACTGTAGTTAACGCTTAGCTATAGTTTCTGGCGAGGGAGGGGTAGGGTTACGAGAAGGGTGAAGGGTCTGTGTGTGTGTGTGCCTGGCCTGAACCGATGTCAATCAAAAATTCCCATAACCAATGCAGCGCTTTCTCGTATATTTGTGTGTGTTTGTGTGTGTGTGAGTTTGATGGTGTGTGTGTGTGGGTGTTTGCTTTATGAAAGCTTTTGGCACATGTGGCGCATAAAAAACGAGACGAGAGCAAGATGGGGTGCTCATGTGTGCGTGTGCGTGTGCTTGTGTGTGTGTGTATGAGTGTGTGTACCTTCCAGTTGTGTTGAATGGCCAAGAAACATGAGCTGAAAAGGATTTCGTCCTGCGTCTTTCACTAGCCTCTCTCTCACGAGGACACTCACTCACTCCACAGCTGAGGGCAATCCGGCAGCCATCAACCAACCAAACGCAATGCCTTTGCAAAATTAAATTGCCAAAAAAAAAACAATGCTTTAGTCGAAAGGGCTCGACTAGGCGATACCCTGATTTTCAGTAAGTGTGAATGTATTCTGCGAGTTTTGGTAAACATCTAATTTTGCAGTTGACCATTTTCAAACCGATATATTTAAAATTCTAATCGATTTTCATATGCAATTCGAAAACCCTGAAAGTTATAGATAATATTATCAAGCTTTATGTGCGTGTGACATACGAGAACTTAAATATTTCAAATTTGTAGATTCTAGCTCTTTAACAGCGGCGCCTAGATCGTATTTACATTTGATGCTTATCAAAAATATATATACGAATCAAGAATATATATATAGAGATGCCACTTTCTGCCTGTTATGAACTTTTGCTCTCGTTCATCATACACTTTTCTACACTTTTCAATGTTTGTACGGTATAAAACTAGAACTAAAAAAAAATCAATTAGGAACATGTCAAACGGCAGGAAAAGCTGTTTTTGAAAATTGGTGTCAGCAACAAAATTTAATTTCAAGCTTTTCTCCATTTTATACTGCTGCTACTCATGACGCGCTCGACTCAACGGACAATGTGCGGAAAATGAAGTTGATGTGAAGAATGGCTATGGCAATAGTGAGTGGATACTTATAAAATGATCTACCTTTGTACTATTAATTGGAAAGTTCCAAAGGTGTATAAAGGCTTTATAAACTCAATTTTAAACGTCCTACCTCGTGAACAACTCTTTCGCATGCAATTGTGGTGGGGCTTAACTAATTTATACAAATTATATAGTTGGTCTGATGGAGTTTTCCCTGAATCTTACAGCTTATACATAATTTATATATATATATATATATATGTATTTACTGACATTAAATAAATAAATAAATAAATGTTTAAGTAAATGTAAATATAATATTCTTAAATACAATTTTAGTAAATATTTCCAAGCTGTTTTAAACACCAATTTTATATTCAAAATTTTTTATATTATCATTTGAAAATAAATCTTATATTATAAATATTTAGTTTTATTTACTAAAGCATTAACTACGCTGTTCATTATGGCTGCACATTGAAATTCAATCTGCACACGTCCATATAAAATCTCACAAATCAACACACACACATACATAGAAACTCGGGTGTGTGTGTATACATATAGAAGCGCATGCATGCATAAACTGCTTAGATGCATTAACATAAACCGGAACTAAAGGCCAGTGAAGCGTAAGACGCAGTGGATTATTATTATTAGTATTAGTAATAATAATAATAATAATAATAAACATTGAATCATGTGTGTGGCAGACAGACAGCTAGGCAAGTAGGCGCCGCAGTAGAAGTAGAAATCCCATATTCCCATAAATGCGCTCACTGATCTGATTGTGAACTGCAGATACTCGTTGGCCTATCGCGTATCAATCTTGTGAGCTTGATGAAGATGAAGTGAAAAGTTTCGGAGTGGCGCGCATTCTAGCGCAAAGTTCACAGATAAAAGCCGTCAGGGCGGCAACATGTATTAAGATACAGAAATACATAGATACAAATTTGTTGCGCTGACAGGCAAGTGTCAAAAGCTGCCCAGCAAAGAAACATATATATATATATATATATAAATATATTGTAGTTACAAATGGCAATTTATAAACATGGCCACTGATGGACATGTAGCTGTCGCCCGCTCGGCTGGTCATTAATGTCAAAAGTTATTGCGCAAGCGGCGTTGCCGATAATGTTAATGTTAATGCCCGTAAGGGGGCGAGGCGTGGCTGCATTGGGCGGTTTGGTCTGACCACAAGCACTCACTCACTTGCGGCTCTTGGCCATATTCACACACCCAACCAACCAACCGACTTCCCAACCACCGACATCGTCATACTCATCGTCGTCGCCATCGTCATCTTCATCGTTGTTGATGCTGCACACGCGCTCGCCCAAGTTGGCGGCACGTGTCTGGCCACGATGCGCCCGCTGTGTGTCGCCCGAAGTCATCAACATCACCCAACACCCAACACCAAATACTCATCACCAACGCGAACGCCATTAGTTTGCCGGTTCGAGTTCCACGCATTTGTTGTGGGTTGGAGGTCGTCTTCATACCCCTGGCAGTTGACTACTGTTTAAAGTGGAGGTTTGCCTGGGCTTAAGTGTGAGTGTTGCCCAAGCATTTTCAAATTAATATACATATAAAAAATTGAATTTATTCTGATTCAGATTCTGCATACCGTCTGCATTTAATTAGCTAGAAATTATCATTAATCATATGCTTGAGAACATTTTTAAATGCATAAATTGTTTGCTAATTATGCATTTCAAGCGTTCCCAGTTATTTCTAAGTTTTACTTATTTAATTAATAAATAATAATAATATAAAATGAACTACTTATTCTAGTTTCGGAATATAACAATAACTTTTTTGTTGCTTATCTAATTCTTTAACTATTTAAAAGGATATATATCATCTTGACCAGAAAATTCTATACTAAAATTAAAATACATAATTTAAATATTTGTTAATTGTTCAAAGTATTAATGAGAAATTGTTCATAAACTTATACATGTGTTCAAGGCCTAATTGATTAACCAAATGTGATGAAATTTTGATCATTTTTTTTATTTACGATGCTGAAATATTACTTTTTCAATTTTATTATTTCAACTCATTTATTATTATTGTCTTTATATTTTGTGTGTCGCCTCTTTATTAATAAATAAATATTCCGTAGAAAAAATCGCTCAAAATTTATATTATAGTTGCTTGAATGAATGTAATCTTTACCGCTTGAGGATGTATATGTAGGCACACGATTCATTTGCTTTGAAGGATGCCCGGGCATTTCGCAGGATACAGTTGCACACTTCCACATTTTGCTGCATCGACTGGTTAGTATAATAAATCGATTAGCTCGGCAAGAGGCGAAACTGAGAGATGAAGGCGGTTGAGGTGGTTTTGGCTGGGTTTTGTGTTCGAGTTTCGGTTGGGATTTGACATATTTAATAATCATGAGGCTTTCAGTTACAGCCTCACAGCGCCCGCAATGATGACGCTGATGATTATTCTAATATACCACCGAAGCGCCCAAGACTCCATCCACAACACCCGACTTCGACTCCGACTACAACAGAGATCCAGCTTCAGGCTCGGCCTCCGCTTGCCCCTTTCGCTCAAAATGATTGATGGTTTTTGTGGCACGCAGTGTTGTAGTTCGTCTTCGTTGTTGTTGTTGTTGTTCTTGTTGCTGGGCTGTCCGTGTCCGTACTTACATACATTTTTGCCGCTGCTACGTTGCTTTTTCCATGTTGTTTTGCATTTTTTTTTATGGTCCGTCATCAGCAGCCTCCTCCGCTGCGTAATAAATCTCCTTATACATACAGTATATATCATATTTTTTCCATTCTTGTTTATAATATTGTGTCATGCGATTTTCACTGCTCCCTTTTTAGTCCACGCTTCCAATGCTCGTGCCCTTCGTGTTATTAAAAAACAGCCGCATAAGCATAAGCGTCATATTAAAGCATTCCCAGGCATTAAAATCTCACATTAGCTCAGCCTGACAACCAACCAACCATCCATCCATTCATCCAGTCAGCCAGCCACCCATCCATCTCAGCTTTGGCATTTGGTGTAAATGCTTGAATAATTTTGTATATAATTTTAATCATCGCTGGGCATTAGTTACATTAGTTTGCTGCTCTCACATTCCCCCATGATTAGAATTATAAAATGGGCGAAGCATTTGTGATATCCATAAAATACTTATAAAATGGGAAGGACTTTTATGGGCAATATTAGTTTAAACTTTTGAGGCTCTAACTAGAGTAAAAATTAACCGATTAAACAGAGAGTAAGCAATTAATAAACAAAGAAGCAATTAGAAAAAGTCAACACCATTAAGATATAAATTACACAATTCAATACTTGTAGTTTTCTGGATTAAGAAATTTCATATTCCGTTGCTACATCTGAGTTTTTGATATATGATTATATTATACTAAATATATAACCGTTTCCGGCAAACGTAATCTCACAACTCTTGACTTAACCGCCCAATAAACCAAAACACACAAAGCATTTAAAATGCACAAAGAAAATATTGCGAAAGTCGGCGATGACAATAACGATAGCTCTTAGAGATGCGCACGTGAGCAAGTCATGGGTGGATTATGTCAAGAAGGGTTAGTCAAATATATAATAACCAAATTATTGAGTATGCAAAGTATTTAATCCTTTTTATTTGAATTCTCCACTGTTATTGTGAAATATATAATTAGTTGTTAAAATATATAAAATCCGCTCTTGAAATGTTTTCCAAATTCAAACTCTGCAACTTTAACTATAGTTAAGGTATGCCTAATGTTTTTGTGTTGATATATTAGGTGACATCCAGAAGTATAAATATTTACAAAAAGCTTTTTAAAGTACGTATTCAAATGTTTATATGTTTAGATTCTGTTATCACATTGTCATCTCTAAGTGCAGTCCTAATGCATGAATTTTTGTCGAGGTCGGTACTAACATATATGGGAGTATATATACATATACATATATATATATATGTAAGTATGTAGTACGAATATCAACACTTATACATATGTATATTTATTAAGCGCCCTGGGGACATTAATGACGAAGTTTACACAGCGACACAGCCACCCCACACGTACACACACACACGCATAGATGGTTGTTATCAATTATTCAGAGAATATATATAGATGGATTTTTCAGAGCCGTACTTGGGAGTACGGGCGACCGCAGCCGTGTGTAAACATGTTTGCACTAGGCGCACGTCAAATTGGGCGTGATTTTCAAGTGCCCGACCTCTGGCACATACTTTTGATTATGTTTGTCTATTTGCTGTGTGTGCGTGCGTGTGTGTGTGTGTTTGAGTTTGAGTTTTTACTCATGCATTTTTGAGACTGCCTTGCCACTGTTTGCTTACGGTCAAGTCAATTAGGTTTTTTTTCCAGCCGCAGGTCCTTGCAAATATTCAATAAGTAAGCGTCTTAGCTGCCCACTCAAAGCGCCCACAAACAACACACGCTACACCCCACCCTACACCACCCTACCTCACCACCAACCACTCAACCCACACTACTCTCTAGGTAGTTAGGTCTTGGTACTTGCCCAGTACAGCTTCAGCGCATTGATGTTGTGGGTTGGTTCAGTTCTGCTGTTGCCTGACATTTAATTTTCGATTTTAATTGGATACTAACAGCAGGATGCTCGCCAGCATCGTCCTGCTGCCACTGATGGACGATGGAGACCTACAAAAAATAGAAAAGGAAACAAGTGTATAAGCACAGACGCTGTCTGCTCAACTTGCAAATACCGTGTAGTGCTTTGAATTTTGATTTGAATTTCCAAATGTTTTTTTCCAGTTTATCTGCATTATAATAATATTTAAAATACACATTTTTCACCAAGAATCTGTATTAATAAAAAAAAGTTTAATTATTTCCACCATACTTATATATTCTTATACACGTTTCCAGCAAAAATGTATATTATACCCCATAATATGCCTAGTTATCTTAGTTCTTCAAAACAAGAAGTATCTCATTTGGCAAATATTAATTTAATGATATTTCGTAACAGACCCTCATGTGTTCGTGAATATATTTTCTTTAATAGTCGGAGAAGCCCTCTGTCTCCTTCCTGCTGCCTGTTACAACCTTATGTAAAACTTTATTATACCCTTTTAAAGAATTTTCAATGGGTTCAGGGTATAAATAGTAAATTAAAAGGTACACAACATGGCAACCATCCAGTCCCAGTAGGAGCCTGCTGCTGCTGTTGCTATTGCTGCTGATGATGCTGCTGCTGCTGCTCCAAAAAGGAGTTGGCTAACATAATTGAAAAAACGCTTTTCTATTAAGAACATTGCCAGCTGGGTAAAATGGACGAAAACGGGGGAGCAGTGCTGTGGAGACTGTCGAGGCGGCAACTTGAAGCACTGATTGGCAGCGGCGCCTATTGACTGACTTAACACGCAATTGAGTACAGAAGCTGCTGCTGCTGGTGCCAGGACTATTGGAGCAGGACGAGCCACGCAAATTGGCTGAAGGCGGAGGAGAACGTGCATAAGGAGCAGGAGCTGGGAGAGCCTAGCTACGAGCGATAGAGGCAGTTGGGACAAAAAGCGCAAACGTCGACATCGAGTGGCGTCCCTGGGCAAGGATTTAAAGCAGCCACCAAGCCAATTAATGGCAACCAACGCGAAGCGCTAATAGAAGAGGGGCGGAGAGGAGAGGCTCTGCGATGCGGTGCCTAATTAAAACGGTGCTGAGGCAAAGAGTTTTCCAATCAATCAGACGCCAGCGCCGTCAGCGTGTGGGAAAATACAGAAAATTAGGCAATTGGCAAATGAGAATTTTCAGCTGAGGCAACGAATACTTCAAGGGGGGGTAAAATATTGCATAATTATAGCAGATAATTGTTGGGCCCCCTACCTCTTCTCACAGAATCAGTGCTCTCGAGAGGGTTGTTCGGCTGCCTTCCCTTGAGACATTGACAACTTCATGTGTTGTTCTTGTTAGCTGTCTTAAAGCCAGCTTGACATGTCTAGCGAGCTGGTCTTTAAAAAATAAAAGTGTGGAAAAAAAAAATAATGAGTGAAGTCAGTAAGGCACATGGAGAGTGGACATTTTTGGTGAAAGACATGATTGACAGACTCAGTCGTTGGCAAGACTCAGCACGATGGCAAACGGAATTATAACTTAATTGACATATGTATGCTGAGTACACTCGTCGGGAATAGCTCTTATGAGGCTTTTTTCACCCTTTCATAAATGCATTTATAACGACGGCATAAGCACAATATTTGTATGTCTACGATGTGCCGGATAATATTTCTTTAAGTAGACACCAACTGACAGCGCAATTAAGGCGAAGTAATTATTTTAAGTAGGGTTACATTTCCCAATACCAGCCCTGAGAATAGCTTCTCAACGCTGCCCAGCATCCGTCAGGCAGTAAGAGGACATATGCACAATTCAAAATATTCCCGTAAGTCCTCATTACTTTTGTTCTATCTCACAAAAGTGTGTAAGCTTGCATTTTATTATTTAATAATGAAGGCTTTCAATTTTCTTATTTATATACATATATATATTTTTTTTTTATTTATTGTAATATTATTTTCAATTACCAGAATATGGCTTTATTATTATAAAAATGCTTTTAATTTTAATGAGCTGAAATCAAGATATTCAAATTATTTTTTTAAGTGTGTTAGAAGTGTGTTGCTTTTGTATTAATTAATTAATTTTGAGTAATTAGTATTTTTAACTTAAAATGGGTATTTTTTCTTCTAAAAATCAGCAAGTTGATTTTAACAAAATTCTTCAAAATTTAAGTATTTAATATCTTAAAATATTATTTTAATTTTTTTTCTACACCATCACATCTCTCCATACACATACTCCAGGACAAATTTCAAATTATAAGTAGAGGGAAAAATCATTAAATCATAAACAATTAGTCGTATATTACTTCCCCTTAATCATGCGCCATTTGCAATTAATTTCAACGCAATTTGCAGACCCCAAGCTGAGCCGGATGAACAAGCTCATGAGCGAAGGCTTTTCCCATAAAGGAACATTTGCGCATCCGCTGCTGGCCCAAGACGAGCATCTTCTGAAAGCACTAAAATTAGGCAAAAGCCTGGCCAGGACCAGAACCAAAACAAGGACCAGGACCATTAACCACGCACACAAGCCGCCACACAGCCAGCAAATCTTTTGCACAAACATAATTTTGAAACAGACACAAGACCCACTCCTACAACTTGGAAATCTTGAGAGCAAATTGCTGGCAATCTACGCAAATGGCTTAGAACAACGGGTGGTATTTGAGTGAGACCCAGCCAGAGTACGAAAGACAGAGACAGACAGAGCGGCAGAGACTGGAAGAGCGAGAGAGATAGTTAGCTAGAGTTACAGATACGAGAAGCAGCTACTTACTTGTCGGGCCGCATAATTTTTGCGCGCAGCAAAAACTTTTGCACGGCCGCACTGAACCCACCCAGGACACACAGGATACTCAAGACACCCTCACCCAATGGCGTGCCAGGCATAAATCATCTGAAGAAACCAGCAAAGGCAGAAAACTTGCTACGAAAGTTTACCCCCAACTACCTAAAAAAAAAAAGAGCCAACGGCGGATCTGCAAAATTTGTCTTGGCGTTTGGATTTATGTTTTTGCGACGCTTCTCGAAACAAACACGCACACACACACACACACACACTCAGGCACACACACACGCGCACATAGGAATAAGGTAAATTCAGGAAATGCTGTATTCGCAAAACAAAGCGCAAGTACGAAAAAAAAGAAATGATACGAAAAGAAACGAAATACGAGAAACAGAGAATACAAGCCTACAACTTGGCGGCCATGATTTATGGCAAAGGTAGCAAAAGTTCCTGCCGAACTGGAGAGAGGTGTTGAACTTTAAAAAGTTTGCTCCTTACTGGTTTCCCAGGATTTGCATTTGAACACGCCAACAGCGAGGTAGATGCTGAGCGGAGGCGAGCAGGAAGCGCTCTGTGGGGGCCTCAAGATAAGATATATACATATTTATAAATATATATATATATACGTATGTACATTTGTAAATGTATTTGTAAGTACGCATTTTGTTCGGCAGAGTTTCGAGTTGTTTCCTGTTTTGTTTAGCCGAATTTGTCATATTTTGTCGGAGGCCTTTCAAGCAAAGGCCAAGTGCCGCATTTTGTTTGTTATGTTCTTTAAATTTGTCTATTCGGTTTTGCTCAGTGTGGCAGTGGGAGATGTGCCCCAAGCCGGAGTTGTTTGCAGGGCTACTTTTAGCTAAACATATTTTAAAATTATGGTTTTGGTAGGGTTGAATTTTAAATAAACACCCTTATGAACAAACTTAGAATACACATGCAAACTTTGATCTAAATTAATTGAATTATATTTTATCTTGTGTCTACAATAGTTATATGTCCCCTCCTAAAATGTTTAATTTGAAGCACTTCCATTGCATTCTCTTATTAGTTTTTCCAATTCAATTATTTTCTAATTAATTTTGGTATAAATTCAATCAAGGTAATGTCAAAGAAAGAAGTTACCGAAACAATAATTACATTTCTTTGAAATATTAAGATACCAACTAGTTGTTTTCAATACCTCTTCAATTTTTTAAATAACATTTTATTGTTAAAAAGAGCCCTTCAAAAATTTCTTCATTATTTTTGTAAGAACAATTAACTGTTGGGGAATTTCTTTTTAATTATCTAGAACCACAATTAAGATGGTTTAAAATCTCAATCAGCTAATGCTAAGTATCATTCCCATTTCTCATTTATTCACATCTGCAGAGCTTTTCTTACTTCTCTTCTTATTTCTTACAAAAAATTGCAATTATAAATCTAAAATAAATAACTTCCAAATTGAAAATTAGGTGATTGTGGGGTCGTCTACACAGTGCTGCGCAGAGACTCAATCAAATTTAAGCTTATTATAATTTTCCAATTCAAATACGTAAAGAAACAGCACAATAACATGAACAACAGGAACATTGGCAACAACAGGACTTAAAAAAAAGAAGAAGAAAAAATCGAAGGACAAATGAAAATCACGACGGCAGAAATAACGCCAAATCTGAAACATGGTCAGGGCTTGGCATCGGTGAGAAGTGGCCTAGAAGCAACAACATGGCCGAATCCGCGAAATGCGCGAGGCGACAACAACTTCAAGAAAGAGAACTGCCAGGCGACAGGCAAAACAGATGATGACAAAGTTTTTCTGGGAGTTGGGGTTATCGAACTGCGCGCATGGCCAACATGGACTTGCGATGGGAGATGGAATGTCGTGTGCGTCCGCCATTTTGTGTACAGACTGCGACATTTGCCCGCATACGCACACAGCAACAGCAGCAACAACACACACGCACACACATACTCATAAAATATGCGGAAGCTCAAAGTATGATGCGGAAGTCTGTATGACTGCGATTGCTAATGGATGTTGGCATGGAGGATGATGTGAAAAGGGATGGGGATGAGGGGCAGAATGAGGATGTCGCTGACGATGACGATGACTGAGCTAAAGGCCACCGAGGAACGGGCCTGGGCAGCAGCAGCTTGTACGGTCGAATGCATTTCAAATTTTCGAGTGGATGAAGGAGTATGCGAGGTAGTCGTTGTTGTTGTCGTTGTTGTTGTTGTCGTTGTCGTTGTCGTCGTAGTCGTCGCCATGTGGAGAGCTGTAAAAAATCGGGGCTTTTAGCCACGCGCTGCAAGTTTTGGCATCGAGTCCAGCGGTGTACGAAGTTAGATAAACGGATTAAGTGACAACAATGTCACACCACAAGCAGCGTGCGATAGAAATACATAGAGATAGGAAGAGAGTGAGAGAGAGAGAGAAAGAGAGAGCGAACGAGATGGCCACGAGCTCCCCAAATGTGGTGGGATGTGGCACATGGCTCCGCCTTTTTATTCGCTTTTGGCAAGTCCAAAAGGAAAAACGCCAACAACAACAACAACAAACAGTGATAGGAGCAGTCAAATGGCCATAAACAACAAATCGATATGGCATTAAAGTCGACCAATATTAATGATGCCCCAACCGGAGCTCAATGGGAAATAAACGGAACGATTGGCAATTAATTATCAAAAAATTAATATGTTTACTAAAAAAATATAATAGTTTAGCAGCTGGAAAATCGTTCGCTTTTGGAATGTATATGTATATAATATTCTTAAAAGTTACCAGTGAGAAAATTCTAGCACATCTTTGCTAAGTTTGATTTAGATCGGACTATTTATGTATTTTTATTTTATTTAAAGCAACATGTTACATAAAGCTTAGACTTAGAGCAAAATAAGCGTATTTATTATACCGTTTTACATCTTTTAGGAGTCACAAAATTTTGTTGGTTGGTTGGTGCTGATGTTCTTCAAAGATCGGCATATGTCACGTTTTAAATAAACATTTCCATAAACGCCAAAGTCAATATTTCAGAAAGTGTAAATCGATAAATAGGCATATCTCCTCGCTTCTATGATACAAATGGGAGTATCGTTTAGACAATTTTCTGGAAAAGAATATAGATTAAACATGAAAAAATCTATTAGCAAAATTTGTTGAAAGATATAATAATCATTTTTCCTATGATATACATTTGATTACTTAAAGAATATAAAATACAATTTTACCTGCGTATTAAATTATTTGAACTGTGTTTAAAATATGCAAATTTTACTTAGAAAACATTCATTTATTGGGTTAAACATTTCAGCTGGTTGAGAGAATTTTGCTCAGGTCGTTGAGATTTTTGGGCACACTTGTTAAGCCCCAACAAGAAATTCGCGTTACAAACTGATAGGTAGGAATTTTACCTGGCATTCAAAAAGCAGCAGAGGGATGCAAAACGATGGCATGGCATGGCTTGGTAATGCGTTGTCCTTCTGCGTTTAATCAAACACACTTCCGTTGCAAACGGCTTGAATCGCTTCAATCAAACAACAACCACAAATATTTCAAGTGAGGCAGGTTGGATGGCTGGCTGGCTGGCTGGCAAGTGCAGAAGTGGCAGGAGAGGCATCACCATCAGCTTCAGCATCGGCAGCAAAGACAAAACTCCTCAACAAGAAAATACCTCGACGATGATGATGAACCCTTCGCCAGCCACTCGAGTGCACACGACCATCGAGAGAGCACAGAGACAAATAGAGAGAGAGAGAGATAGAGCCAAGGAGGGATCGAGAATGTGGGGGAGCGGAAGAAGTGCAGGAGCACAGTTCTCTATGATGCTTGAAGCAGTGAGGCGCACCAGCTCACCATTGTTTCCCAACGAGACGACCGATGCTAAAAAGTGGGTGAAAAAACTCGAATAACCAAAAAAAAAAGAAGAGAATTCCAAAATGCCGATTGCCACTACACGAGCTGGTTAGGATTCACAGGCAGTCTTTTGGCAGCCACTTGAACAGCACGTACAAATATTTCATAAATTACGCGCCTAATTAAAAGCGGACCGCACCTCCAAAAAAAAAATATATATGCATATATTAAAACAGAAATAAAACTGAAAACCAACTCATTGAACTCAGCCAACTCGAGTGTCTGACCAGACCGAGTTGCACTGCCTGAACCCTTGCCCATCCCTAAGTGGCATACAGACGTCGCACTCCTACTTTATTGCTACACTTATTAGCCCCCACACTCCCCCAACAACGCGCACAAGCACACAGTGCAACCCTTTGGCCAATTCTTGCGCCACTCAATTATTGGAGCCTTTTGGCCAACGCGCTGATTTATTGCGTCAATGCTGCCGTCGCCGTTGGCCAGTTTTGCATGGGGTCTGGTAAAGGTGGGGTCTAGACGAGTTATTGGCATGCTCTTTTTTCATTGTGTATGTGTGTGTATATGTGTGTGGGCTTTAATGGGCACCGCTGTTCATTTGCATTTGGTGGCTGTTGGCTCTAAAGCTTATTGGTGGTTGACCAACGCAGTCCAAAATGGGGGCGCAATTTCAAGTGTCATTTTTCTTTTGTACAATGGTCATATTGCTGTCCAGTCGATAAAGTTAAAAGCAACAAGCAGCATTACTTTAATATGAAGACTATAATTTGTGTTGTTTTTAACAGCAAATAAGTCTGTTGAAATATAAATGTTTTAGCCAGAAATAAAGTATGCAATTTCTTTCACATTTGGGCATCGTTGGCTTAGAAGTTAAATATATTTTACAATACAAAAATGATAAATACATAGTATGTGTATTAACTTAGACATTTACATACATTTTCTCTTCTTATATATTTATGCATCTAATATAAATATAATAAAACTGGTAAATACTGGGCAATATTACAATGTTTGGAAAGTCGTGCAGACTAAAAATATTTGTTAATAATATCGTTGTAAGTAACCAAATATTAATATTTCTTCCTAAAAATATTGTTATATAAATATATTTTATTTAATTAATTATAAATGATTTAAGAACTTTCCAAATATCTCAAAATAAGAATATATTTAACTGTTCGCCACACAGGTTATTAATGTTAACGAAACGATTTTTAGCATCCTCTTTAAAAACATGTATATGAGATGCAAATGTTTACAAACAAATTTCCTAGTAAAGTTCTCCAAAATCCCAATAATAAACTACCTGCTAAATACACACACACTCAGGACTCACATAAGGGTAGGGCCAGGATAGAAAAATAATACTAAAAGTTAATTTCTTACGAAAATAAGGATATGCGGGCATAATTGAATTTGTTAGCAACATGTGAGAGGACTCTGACTGCAAGCGCAGTCCAATCGCAATCGCAAAGGGAAACGCATTTCCAATCCCAAATGCCCAGGACCAAAATACCACTTTATATAATACTGTTGACATATGTTAATCAGGCGCACGCACACGCGCCGCAAACAGGAGCTGGAGGTGGAGATAGAAATGGAGTTGGTGAAGGGAACGAAGGCGATGCTGGGCAAGGATCAGCTGCGAAACGTGTGGGCGATGAGCATAATGATTGGGAATGATGAGGCCTTGGCTTGGCTTGTGGGGTCGCCGGGGTTAGCGGGGCAGGTCAATGGAATTAATTCGAATTCAATCCGCAAGGCAGTTGCCAGTTGGCAGTGCGACAAAGTAAAAAGCCTATTTGCAGACACAGACAACCACGGAAACAATCTGATTGGAATAAAAGCTTGCCTCGACAGAGGAGGGGAGACGACGAGTTTTGAAACAAGGGTTGGCAGATAATTTAATTTCAGCTTCGCATGAGCGATGAGATAGCTGTTCAGTGTTCGAATCCCAGTTTTGGGGGTTGGCCAACTCAACTCCCACTGACAGCGAGCATATTGCTGCAATCAACTAATCTTCGCGCTCAGCTCACCCCTCGATGCTCGATTCTGGCTACTCGCTTCACTGATAAATAGATATAGATAGGCAGATAGATAGTTGTCTGTGTTAACAGCACTCAATTGCAGCACTCTGCTGTTTGTGCTCCTCGATCCAAATGTGATCTGCAACTGATGTGTTTACCCAAGCGCCAGCGAAAAACGGCAAAAAAAAAGAGGTTTTCAAACAGTTTGTTAAGTACCACATAGTTGGCTGCTCGCATCCATTTGGTCATTTGGTCATTTGCCAAAAAGTTTTTACCCACTTTACTTTTTGTGCGTTCTTTGCGTAATTTGTCTGACAGTTGTTGGCCTCTTTCGCAATTAAACGCAATTGCGTTCAAGCCTGCCCCTAAATATATGTATATAAAAACATATGTATTAAAAAAAATATATATATATTTATATATATAACGTATACCCATATTCGACCCGATTCGTATACCGTATGCCCCACCAATTGAGAGACGCGACGACGCCTTTCCTGACTGACTGGCTTCTGCCGCCAGCTGTCTGCTGCCAGGCGCGCTTTTAAAACTGCTTCCTGTGCGCTAAATGGCGTTTTTGTGTTCGCATTTTCTTCGTCGCCAGCGATGACGCCGCTGGGGTCAGCCTGAATACACCCTAGACCAGCCATACTTAAAAGGAGTATATGCATTTTATATTTATTTCGTCTAAAACCAAAAAAAACTGGTAAGTAGATTTTTTAACCTTATTTAGTTTTTTAATATATTATATATAATATATATATATAATATATGCATAAAATTCAATTGATTATTTAATCTTTGTAAAAATTATGATGGGAAATACAACAAGAATCGAAATAAATATCTTGGTTCTCATGTTATCATTTTCTTTATTATTATTATATATTTTTTTATAATAGCTGTATAAAATTCTATTGATTTTTTAAGTATTCAAATTATTTAAATTACATTGCATCTAATTTCTAATTTTTGAATTCAATCTCTCAAAACGATAAAAAAAAAAAAGAATTGGTTTTACGTAACTATTTTTCTGTTACCCCAGTTAACGTAAGCAATACTCTGCCGTATTTGTTTATTTTTTTAGACAGTATCTCATAGTTCATATCACAACTATCTCATCTTGATTCACCAGACCATATTTAATGGCTATGTATCAGCGAAAATGGCGACATTAAATGAGCAAAAGTTTTTATCTCATTTATTTTGCTCCTCTCTTTTTGTGTTGCATTGCTGTGCACTAAAAGGAAAAAATATATGTAACTAACCAGGTGAGCAAATGTAATCAATTGTAAGTATAATTACAAAATAAATTAATAAAAATTAAATACCTATATATATTTGCTCATATTGCTATGAGAAATTCATTGACATTTATAAGAAAATTTACAAAATATTTTAAATACAAAATATAAGTAATAATATGTTCTATTTTCCTTACTAGAAAGTATTGCATATTAATTGGTTAGCTTTAAATATTAGGTTATTTTTAGATTCATTAAGTGGCTATTAATATTAGCTCAAGGAAATATAGTTTTTGTCAGTGCATATCTTGAAAACTTGCGCTGCATTTCTTAAACAATTAAAAACTTTTCGCGTCTACCTACAAAGTTGCCAATTTGGATAACCTCCAAACCAGAGGCGAGTGAATGAAAAAGAGACACTGTAAAATGGCTAAATGTACGAAAGAGAAGAAGGCAGAAGTAAGGCTGGGCACAAGGACGACTGCGACGACAATGGCATGAGGCACATACACACTGAAGCAACGAAAAACTTTGGTGCAGAGCAGTCAAAACCAATTTGGAGAATTTAATTAAAATTGCAAAACTTTGGCAACTGATTAAATTTTCGAACAAGAACAACACAAGCTGGAGGCCCAGGTAAAAGCTTAAAACAACCAAAACGAGTGAACACAGCACCTCTACCCTACTCCTGCTCCCGACCCCATACCCTCATCCCAAGCAAACGACAAGTTTAAATTTTTAAACAAACCAAAAGGCAACGTGGAAAAATTTACATTCGCTTTCGTTTGCACTGAACGTCAAAAATACAACAAAAAAAATAAAATAAATAAGAAATGAAAAAATAAAAAATTGAAGTCCCAAACGAAGCTGGGGGCCGGTTTGCTCAGCGGGACGGGGATTGGATTTAAGCCAGCAGCAGCAGCGGGGCCAAACCTGCCGTCCAACCGAACAACCAACCGCTGCCTGCCTGCTGATGTTTGTGGATGACGTTGTTGACGGCTGCCATCCTCATCATAATCATTCCCATACTCATCAGCATCATCAGCATCATCATCATCATCATCATCATCATCATCTTCAACATCCAGAGCAGCCGAGGACTGCTAAAGTTTCCCCAATTTAATTTCACCATACTCCCGAGTGTGCGTCGAACTAACGAATGGAACGAACCAAAGAGAGCCCAACTTGGTCCAAGGGGTGGGCAGCAGGTTGCTCCATGGAGCATGGCTTGCCAGCTAGCACAGACATTTGCCAACGCGCAGCAATCACGTAGACGCAGACGAGCGTCATGCCCGCCCATCTCCTTCCACTTCTACTCCCCTATCCACACTCCTGTTCGAGGGTTTGGCACTGATAGGGAAAAATGGTCGCTGCGAGTGCTTTGGAGCATTGAAGAGGGGACACTGGGTATGGGGAGCTGCTTTCGAAATAATGGCCGCCCAGCGCGTCGGCTCTGTTATTTTAATGAAAATTGGAAAGTGCCGGCAAATGCTGCCGCTCCGCCTGCCTACCTACCTAAAAACCATCTTGACCATGTCGCCTGCCAAGCGCATTAATTTTAAGATGTTCTCTTGATGGACTTGAATTTGGTTAGGAATTTTCGCATTTTGAATTTGGTGTGTAGTTTAACCGACCTATAATTTAAGCATATTTCTTGGTCTTTTTTTAAACAACAGCTCTATATATTTGTGATAACTAATTGTAATATAAATAAAAAGTTTGTACCATAAAATATGGAATCTAATATTAAAATTTTCAAAATCAACTACTATATTTGAGAATCAAAGAATCTACTATATCTAACTAAATATGTTTGTCATAAAATAATTGTAATAATTATATGATTATATGCGGTTGGTTAACGAACAATAGTAAAGTGTGCCATTAATACTATTTTTAAAAATAATTTTTTTTAGTATAATATTATTTTTCATACCTAAATAATTCATTTATAAACATAACTTAAGACCAATCATATATAAAATTCGATGCTCAGGTATCTATTATAATTTCGTTTATTCCTTAGAGATACTCGTATTTCATTGTCAGCTACAGACTGAAACTCAATCTGCCATTTTCACTGATTGTTGGCTTAGCCCCCCACTAATTAGCGACCATAAAACGCACATAAATCGACGCTGGCCAATAAATTATAAATTATAATTTAGCCAACGAACCGCAGACAGAGCAACAGTTTCAACCAATTTCCAGTCGAGTGCGCAGGCTCAGACTTGAAGGCGGATGCATAAAACAGTGCGATGACTTCCGGTATTAACTAATTTTTATACATATATATGTATATGTGTGAATGTGTTTGTATATATTTCCATCTCCATTTTAGCGCTACTTTAAAGGGATCAGCTAGCAGCGAGCAGAAGCAGCCCAAGGTTGTGCGCTCTGTGCAAAAATGCCTTCCGTTGCGAACCCAAGCCAAAGCCGGGCCATGAGTGGGCACTAATCCCTAGCACTCATGATGCCGTTGGCAAATACTTTGCACCGCCGACTGCGCGACGAATTGGAAGCAATCCGCTGTCTGTCTGCACAAACGGGGGTTGTGGATGGGGATGCTTGTGGGGGTGTTGTCGCAAGTGGAGTGCATGGGCGTTGCTCTTGCTGGCTGGGGGTTGGTTTTTTTTTTTTTTTTTTTTTTTTTGAAGCGAGCAAAAACTTAAACAAAGTATCAGGCAGTGCAGCCAAGCGCAAATCAAGCCAAGCCCATCTCCAATTTCACCCATCACCCACTCAACAGCGTTAGCTCCTGTCGAGCATTCGTCTCGCTGCTCCGTGCTCACCGGGCGCGCCTAAGCGTAAGTCAGCCTCCTTCAGTCCGGGTAGTCAGTCTCTGAGCCAAGTTCCTGTCAAGTGGTCCGACTGACTACTCCACTTAACTGACAAGACAAACGCCACATAATTTCAGGTTCAATGCAGATATGCTTCTACAAACCAGACACCGCGTAAAAATGATCAAACACAAAATATGTACATATATATTTATAATATGTAATAACTTATTTCAATTCGAATTAAGAAATATATATATAAAAATAAATAAGAAAAATGTGTTTAATTTGGAGATGAATAAGTCTTTTTATAGTTATTATTTTAAAGAGAACATAGCTAAGACCAACCGCACATTTTTCATATTTATTATTATATCTTAAAATTAAAGTAAAAATTAATTAAATCAAAAATTTCAAAAATGTTTGATATAGAATTTAAATTGAATTGAAATTATAGTTAAATAAAAATCGTATGCTTCTGAGTATCATTCAACTTAGTAAAATTTCATTCAATTGTTTTTAAAATGATTTTTAAATTTCTCTACAAAATGTTGAAGTATTTCATAAAGCTCTGAAATGAGTTGGAAGGTTTGGATACATAACTGTTCTTATGAGAATTGATTTAATTTGGTACATTTAATTTCAAGTATAAAAACTCTTCTTTTGATAAAAAGAAATAAGTTGCCTTGTAAAAAATACGTTGCCAAAAGTCTGGCCACGCAATCTTTTGTAATGTACAATTCAAGTCGCATTAAAGACTACTTGTTGGCGCCTTACGATTCATTGAATGGAAAAATTATAGTCAACTAATCAAAAGACGCTTAAGACGTTTCTTTCAATGACTTCCAGTTGATTTTACCGAACAATTGGCAGGTGTTTGCGCTTGTTTTACCAACAATTTTCGCATCCAATGAGCCAGTCCAAGAAGTGCCAGGAAAACTCTGGGCATTCTCTCTCCCCTCCACTCCCAACAGCCACAACTCTAATAGGCATGCAAATGTTTTCCACTTGGCAAAGTCACTTTTGCTGTTGTTATTTGTGTTTGGCGTTTGTTTTGTTTGTGGGCGCAAGTGCGAACATTTTTTGTTGCCTAATAAATATATTTTTTTTTTTATATACCCTATATTCACAGTATCTGTGAAAATATATCTAATCATAAGACTAGATATTTTTAATTTGAAATGAGTTTCTTGCTTAAATTTATTGTTATCTAATAAGTAATTGCATATATATGTTCAAAACGTTCAAAACACAGGGTATCTCCTAGCCGAATACTCTCGACTACTGTACTGTGCTTATGTAGATTGTTTCTTCTCACTTTTTTTTGGCAATTTTTTATGCGTGCTGTAGGAGCAACTTTTCAGGCAGCATTTAGCAAAGTTTTCGGCTTACATGTGAATCGACTGCATATGGCGAGGAAAATGCTTCGAGTTTTGCTTTGCGGGGCTACATATAAAGTTACATGGGAAGTGACAGTGGAGAGCAAATAAATATTTGTCACAGCCCTCGTTTTTAGAGCACTCAAAACCAAAACTAACACAATGACATTAAACTTCTTCCTCCTCACATTGGATGGTTTTTTATTTTCACAATTCAAACACTTTGCGGCTTTTAAAATGTTTGTTTGCTTAAAGTTGTGCGAGCATAAAATGTATATAACTAAATAAACACTCTACCATATCATGACCAAGGGCACGTCATCAAATCAGGTCACAAAACCCATTAAGAATAACGAAAAAAAAAATACCAAAATAAAGTAAAATAAAAAGGTAAAACGAAACTTAAGTGTTTGACAGCGTACCCAACCAGTTTTATTTATTTATTTATTTATTTTTTCTGAATGAACAGTACAGTGCCAATTCATTAGAAATCCATACAAATAAAACAGTCTGTCCTGACTTACTGACTGACCGAATGAATGACTGAGTGAGTGACTGAACCACTCAGGAAATTTACGAATCCTATTGTACGAAACTTCGAAATCATAGAAATTGTATATATTTTGGAACCCTCTAAGTGCAAAACAAGGGATTATGGTAGAGATAAACTTTGAGTCGATTGAAAATAAACTTGTTTTAAAAAGTTCAATACAACATTTATTTATAATCATCACTTAAGGTCTCAAAATAAAAACTTCAACGTTTTTACGCACCTTAAAGAATATTATCATTATATTTAAGGAAAAAAACAAGACCCGAGCAAGGCCGGTTGTAGTTTCTTATTTTCAATAACATCTTATAGAAATGCCAAAAGGGAGATTTAGAAATGGCAGGAAACAATAACAAGAAGCAAACAAAACAAAAAAAAAAAAAAAATACTCGTAATAATAACAAACAGAGTTTGACTTTTAGTCAGAGACCTGCTGCTTGCTACCTACAGAACTCGATTCCATTGAAAAATGTCGAAGAAACGAGCAGCCAGAACGAAGGACAATCACGGCAACAACAACACGAAAAGGACAGGCAACAATAAGAATGACGAATGACGTTTATTTTTCCTCTTTACCTTTCTTAATGCCATTGACAGCTTTCTGTAACATTTTTGCACTCACTTGAAGGATTTTTGTGAGGCGGGAGTGGACAACTATCATAAATTATGCCAATGTCATGTGAAATGCGCAATCATTCGATTTGAGCGGTGCAGTTGATATTTTTGTGTGACTTGGAAGAAATGTTATGCCACTATTTATTTTTATTTTTATTAAAAATATATATATATAAATATATAAATTTTTTTTAATTTTAGCACTCTACACTTGAACCCAGCTGGCAGTTAAGCGCATGTCCTGCCTAATTCTGGGGGTTGTTGACAACGTCCCAAGGTCTGTCAGTTCGTCAGTTCGTCAGCCGGCTCGACGTTAGCAGCGCTCGGCGGTCTAAGAACAAAAGGCATTTCCGGTGACGTTTAAATGCGTGGCATGTCAACGCGTTGGCAGCTCCTGGCAGACAGCCGCATCCTGGCGAGCGCCCGTGTCCTCCTGCAGGAAGCACTGAGCAGCCCGTAAGACCCCAACAGCGTAATTGAGCAACAGCAACTAAAAAAGGGCGTCCAGTAAAGCCAACATAAATTGCATATAATTTATGCACATTTTTTATTACCAGACTTTTTTAAATTAAAAAAAAATAGAGCATTCCTTAATCAAGCCAAAGATTTGATGGAATATTTGAGAGATTATTTGGAATCTGCCAGTTTTATTTAATGTGCAACTATCTTTGATAACGATTGCCAGCAATCTACTTTTGTAATTTGGTGTCTTTGATTTAAGTACTGTGGGATATATGCAAATCGCTATATGTATAGCTCAAATGTTTGATTGATGATTCCGGCCATTAGTTTGGCAAGGCACAACAATTTAAATACATTACCTGATACAGATATATATGAGTACATATGTACATACAAAAAGTAGACTAATATTTCCCATATAACAATTATTCCTTTGAGTTCACAGGAAAAAAAAATTACTAAGAAACTGAATTTATATAAATGTATTTTATAATTAATGCGATTCTTTTTTTGTCTGGCAATAATTTAATACAAATTTAAAAATGAAGCTCGACAGATAGTCAGAGTCAAAAAACATGATTCAAATATTTATCTAATGTTTTGATAAATTCATAATTTGAAAAATACGAAAATGTTGTAATGGCTATAAATAATATTTAAACAAACTAAATTTAAATTGAAAACAATAATTTTATAATATATTCTTAACATATAATTTGTTTGCTTATATATAATAGTCAAATCAAACTAAGCAGAGATTGTTATTTCTTGTTTCTATTATTATTAATATATTTACGCAACCAAGACTGGAAGCAGTTAAAGACATTCACATCTGACCCCACACTTGAGTACATTATCGCACGAATCGAGCCCAAATTCCCAGTTCAATCAAGCAAGAAACGCGCAAGTCTATCAACTTATTAATTTTATGAAGTGCTGCAAGGACTACGACAGGGGCAACAGCAGCATCAACGCTGACAGCACATCAATGTCTTCCAATTCAGGCAACAACAATGGGCGATTGTGCCACTCCCACCCACTCCACACCCCACTACGCCCCGTTGCGGATGTTGATGACGACAAGTTCGACTACTGTCGACTACACATCATCACGTATGATTACGCACATTGTTCGTGCGCAGCGCCGAATGCTGTCGAAAAATTAAAATTCAGAGACCCTTCTGCTTAACTTACCTTAGCCGCTGCATCTTACGCAGCCAACAGGGAGAGGCTAACAAAAAAAGAAATACAAATATGAGTATTCGACTAGCAGATACTCTGGACCCAGCTTCAATTCGCACTAAAAATACTTATTCCAGGACTCCTTCCCCGTAGGTACAGTTTCTTAATTGAATTGAGCGTTTATTGATTATATATTTGTAAGTTTCTTTATTCTTGAAAAAGGTCTCGAGATCTTCATACTTTAAATTTGAAACAGTCTCAATTTAAGAATCTTTTCTCAGACGATTATATACATATTTTTGTAACGAATTTTTTAAAACTATATATAATAAAAATGATTAATTATAAAAATGTATTCTAATGTATTCAATGGTGATGAAATTAAATTAAATTTTTTTAGAATTTCAGAATTTAGAAAATGTTGTGAATTTTAGTTATGGCTCAGTTCGTGCCCAACTTAAGGATACCCTTTTGTGCCTATTTCAAATGTAGAGGGTATTAAAAGGAAGAGGAGAATAGGAAAAAATCGGGCAAAACAACGACGTGATTGCATTACACAATCAAAACAGGCACAAGGGTTGATGCTGCTGCTGCTGCTGCTGCTGCTGATGCCACTGCTGCTGCCACTGCTGCTGCTGCCACTGCTGCTGCTGCCACTGCTGCTGCTGCCACTGCTGCTGCTGCCACTGCTGCTGCTGCCACTGCTGGGCCAACCCGGCAAAAATCAAAGTTCGGGCACTAAAGTAATAGACCGAAGCGACCTGCTGCTGATATAGGGAAACGTGTGCGTGGGCGTTGCAATTGCTACGCCCCATCATCAGAATCCAATCAAATTAACAACAACAGGCCACAGCAGCAGCAGCAACTACAACAAGCAACTGAAATTCAAGCTCGCACCGCTCAACTCCACCCAATCACTCCCCCTCACTCTCCTGGCACGTTAATTTCAATTTGATTTCCGTGCCACAACCAACCCCCTCCAGCTCAGCCCGCCCACAACTGCCTCAATGAGCAAGGTCTGAGCAACAATTATACGGCAACTTCATTAGGTCAACATGCGGCAGGATCTGCGAGTGTGAGAGGGGGATAAAGAGAGGGAGTTCTCGTCATAGTCGGATATGTGGTTCGGGCATTTCATGTGGCTTCAAGGGCGGCGCACAGGGCAGATTAATCAGGGTAAAACTATTAATTAAATACCAATTCATTTCCGCAAATTCAAAGCCAACACACACACACACACGCACACGCACACACATATTCCATGGAGTTAGTTTGTGCGTTTGTGGGTCTTTAGTTGGATTTCTGCACAGGATCGCACAATGCGTTGTGGTTAGTTTGATTTGCGAATTTGGGCTCTAACATTACATTCCATGAGACCATATAGCATTACAATATGCCAGCCTTTGCATTTGGTTAGCTGAAATTGGTTAGTAAAGTTGGTTTAGTTCATGAAGCAGCTGAGTTCTCTCTACACAAAAGCAGCTACATTATGTAATCGAAGCCTGTCTACACAATAATCCACTGTATTTTCATATGAACTTCAACTTCGCTTTGTCGAATAGTTTATAACTCGCAGCAATTTAAAACAAATTTTTCTCTTTAACTCTAAATTGATTAAGTTCATTGTGAGTTTTATTAAGATATTTTTGAAACGCAAAATAGTTAAAATTGTATTAAAATTTTAAGTATGTGTGGGAGAGATGTAAGAAGTATTTTATTTTGAATTATGCTGAAAATAGTTCATTTCAAATTAGTTAATATTATTTTATTTTATTTTGTAGTGTTTTATCATAAATAAATAAAAAACCTTTGATATTTAAATTGTTATATTCAATCGCTCTCTACATATAATAAGCTATTTACTTTAATAAGCATTGAAGATCAATTTTTAAACGTTAATTTTGTATCATTGTTTAAGCTCCATAAACCGAAGCATTAAACAAGCTGTCAAATAGAACGAAAGGCAGCCGGAAAAAAAGTTAGCACAGGGGAGTATGGAAATAAAAAAAGCAATAATAAAATCCCCAGGCTTATCAGTAAACGCAGCAGTCAGGGTATTAAAAAAACGTAATACGAAATAATACATATTTACGATTGTAGGGAGAGGGTAGAGAGAGAGAGAGAGAGAGAGGGGGAGTTCTATAAGAGCGGTACGTTTATCCGGTGTGTCAACAAACAATTCCCAAGCTTCAACGCTTTGATGTTGCTGGCTGCCTTGGCCGTACACCCGGCAGGAGCTAAAAACTGGAGCCTGCCAATGGGCGTGGGGGAAATGAAGTGACGGATGGAGCCACTAAACACAGACAGTGTCATCAGCCGTCGGGGTGTTGATGGCAATGTTGATGATGGCATCATTAACGCATTTTCCCAGCCGCCTTTGGGCATCGCTGACGACGCGTCGGCCCTTCAATGCTCGACCCGTTTCCGGCTTTTGAAGTTCGGGCGAGCTTTTAATTTTCTTTGTTTTTATGGCTGGCGTTTGAGGCCAAAAGGCGTAAATTAATCGAAGGCTTAATTAGTACACAGTCAGCAAACGCCAACAGCAACACCAACACCAACACAAGCACAAGCTCACACAAAGGACACGGTCTGACTGGAGCAACGGATCCTGCGCGAAATGAGACTGCGCCAACATGGCGTATGATTAATAAACTGCTCCCATGCGGCAAGCAGCGGCCCCTGCTTTGATTTCTACCTTTTCTCTCCTGGTTTATGTATTCGCCTTTCTGCGATTTGTGTTTTGTTCACTAATTATGGGCATCAATGAAGGTGAAGGTTGTCAATATTTGCCGCTCGAGCAAGCTGCTATTGTGCTAGAAAAAATTTCCATTCGAAATATTTTGAAAGTTACGAAAACAATGAATACAGAGAGGTACGCGATAAAGTTGCCCCTCAGCCCTACCCCCAATGTCGCCAACATGAGTGCTGCGGCAACGCGTCTACCTGCCACTTAATGTGTTTTGCATACTAATTAGCTTGGTTTGGCGGCTGCCTCCGCGCTTCAAGTGCTAAAAACAGGTGACAGAGAACACACTGTCAACTTAGTACATCAAATGAGAAAAACAACAACAACAACAGCAACAGTAAGAGGAACAACAACAACAGTTGCACTCATCACTTGAAGCTGGCACTCTTGAGGTGCTGCTGGTGATGCCGCAATTGAACGGGGGAGCCTAAATGGAAATATAAATACGCTGCTATATATGTGGATTAAGGCAGTGATATATAAAACATATTTATAAATGACCAAACAATAAACAATTAAGATTTAATGTGTTATTTATAATAAATATTTTTAATTTAATTTTATATATATTTTTTATATATAATTAATTTATATATAATTATCATTATTATTATAATTTATAATAAACATTTATTAAACTTCACTCATTACCAATAAGTTGAAGGAATAAATATTAAAGTAGCGCAAATGAGTGCCTTATATGGCCGACATCTTTTCAGAGAGAGATACTCATCATCCATCTTAGTTTTTAATTGCAAAAGGAAGAGCCTAACAAAAAAAATGTCAGTAGAGAGCGCACTTTTCAGGGAGGGCATCTGCAATTTGCAGAAAAAAACGAGTTAGTCCAAAAATACAGAAAAGAAAATGCAAAGAAAAAATGTTTTAATTACTCATTTGAAGGAGCAGCCACCACTTCACCTGCCCGCAAACCTCTACTTTGCCGTGACGATGTCGATTGATAAGAAATGGCATAAAATGCATTTTGTTGCAGTGTTAAGAAATTGGAAATGATTTCAATTAAGCTACGATTGAAATAGTATTTAATGTATATCAATTAAGATAAAATGCTAGTTTAAACAAATATATCAATTTTATTATACAAATATCATTTTAAATTTAAAAAATATTTATTTGGTAATGTCTTATCAGCTTACCGCAATTTCCGATATTAAAGTGTTTAAAGTAATTGTTAAAAAACAATACATAATAATAATAATAAAAATAAATTTAAAATAAGAACAAAAAATTCTTATTCTGCTTTAAAATTAGTAATTTTCTATACCAAATTTTAAATAACCTAAAATATTTTTTTTTCTATAAACAAGTGGTACTTAAAAATTGGCTTGGAAGTTTTTTAAATTGACCAAAATTAGACACTCGGGTGGAGTATAATATAATGATGTAATAAAATAATGTAATATTAATGTAATAATTAGTACTGTTATGGAAATAAAATAGTTATGATCCATTCGGGTTTGTCAGAAAAAGATATGCAGCAAGATGAACACGAATTTTAACAATGGACACAAGCCGATGTTTATACTGTGTACTTGACGCACTCAAACGAATACTTTTCCATTCTCTGTGCTCACTGTTGTTGTGTGTGCTAAATAGTTACCCGAGGGCGAAATGCTCTTGAGCCGTGCTAATGAGAACACCCAAGCTGCGAGGACGATGCTGACGAAGGACCCTGCCACAGTCTTAGCCAGTCGCAGTCGCAGTCGCAGGAGCTAATGCTTGCATTCGCAGCATTATGTAAATAGCAGGCAAAAATGTTGCTGCATTGCTCCTGCGTTTGGTGAAGTGGCTGCTCCTTAGACGCCGGAGCCACGCCGGAGCCACAGGCAATGCAGGCGCTCCATTTACACACATTTCGACACGCCAATTAATTATGCTAAATTCGTTTAGAGAATGACAAATGCAGCACAATTCTCAGAACTGGATTGTTAACGCTAAATGAAGAAGTAAATTCTACGACAATTAAATTTCCATATGTTCAGCATCCATGCGAAAGCTCTTCAAGTCTTAGAAATGTCGATAAATGTGTTACAACTGAAAATATATTTAAGAAAAATGTAATTTTAACCTCAATCTAGATGTTATTCAAATTAAGTATTTCGAAATCGAAACGAAAGTATAATGTTGTTAATTTTCTGGATATTGGATTTGTTAAATACTTATCATCCCCCGACACAAACAATCGATCAGTAAAAATCAAAACGTTTTAAGTAAGCTTTAATTTGTATTTATAAGCTTGTCTACTCCCTTCTCAATACCCACACCGTATAGCTGCACTGGATATTAATCCGACCACGTTTCGGAGGCACACCTGCAGAAGGCAAAGCGTTATGGCACCCGCTTAACCTGTATAATGTGAACAGGGACTGAGTTGAGGCAATGCAACTAGCTGACTTTTGCCGGCCATGCGCAATTAATTACAAGTGTTTGCGGACAAATGGCGACCACAACAAGCAACAACAAACACACATGCGACACGTGCAAGCACTGGACATGGCCATGATGACAGGTCAGCTTCTGCAGACGGTGGCAGGGTGTTGGTCAAAGCAGGGCATTTCTTTTAGCCAGACCGACCGAATGACTAAACGACCTCAAGTGCCAGAGAGTGCCGCTTGCTTTGAGGTTATTTACTTTTAATGACTCGCAAACTACACACGTACCACGTTGCGTATGCGTCATGCATGTGTACATGTGTGTATGTGTGAGTGTGTATGTGTGAGTGTATGCTGTTTAAGTGTTTTCAGATATCGCGCATCAGTGGACAGCAGTGGAGCCAGCAGCAACAGCATCGCTTGTTGACTTTTAGACTGACTGTTTAGGCTGTTTGTTTGCCCAGATTGTGCAGAGATTTTTGTGTGTGTTGCTTTTCATCTTTGGCCAGCGCAAAGCGTCTGCTCACATAAATGAGCTTTGAAGTTTGCATAGAGCGCATGAAATGCATTCTCTCTGTCGCTAGGGATAATGCGGAGCAATTACAGGCAGGTTGAGTGGATGCAGGGGTGAGCGAGTGAGTGAGTGAGAGAAGGGGAACTGAGTCCTGCACATCCTTGAAAATAAATTGTTTTGTTAATTATTTATGGTTGGTTTAATGAGTGTGCGTACTATGCTCAACCCCTTACACCCCTTCCTACCAGCCATCCGCGATGCCATCGAGTTTGTTATACTTTTCATTTTGCAATTATTTTAATGAGTTTTGCATTTAAGCGATTCTCAGCTCACTTATGTCTGCCAACAGCATATGGCAACTAGGCAGAATCTCCTATCATCATCCTCATCATCATTATCAGCTCTGGCAATAGTGCTGAAAAACGTGAGTAATTGCCGTTTTTTGCTTCATTAAAATACGGCTTTGTATTTTCAACTCATTAAATTTTCAAAAAAAAATTAAAATAAGGAAAAAGTATATATATTTAAAAATAAATCAAAGAGTCACATTTGAATGAATAAATAAAATCCGAATTTATATTCGCTAAATGTAGACCTAATACATTTTGCCATTTGTATGGTACAGATTTAATATTCTTTGTTTCAAATCTTTCTTTCGTGTATGGCGCTCAGAAAAAATAAAAATATATATAACAAATATCGTAATATTGAAATGTTTCACGCATTCCAAATAAAAACAAATACAAATTTTTCATTTATAAATATTCAAATAGTTTGTAGTTGCTTAAATACATTTATTTTCTGTTTGTTCTATTTGTTTTCTAAATCTGCAGTTAATTTCTTAACATTGAATTATTTTTAATAATATTTAATATATTATTACATAATATATCTTAAGGATGAATTTTTAGCCAATCATATTGTTGCTTCTGAATATGCTTTTCAAGATATTGATTTTGACATACTTTCCTTTATTAAAGTTCTCAATAAATGACATATATTATTTCATAAAACTTGTAAATTTCCAGTCGAAATAGTTATACAGTTTTGGTAATCCCAGCTTAGTAATGGAGTTGCCCAACGAGCAGATTTTGAATCCCTTTCTACAAATGCGCGAAGGACAATTTCCAAGAAACAGAAATGAAATACTGATCCTCCGCGAAATTCGAAACCGTCGTAGAATTTTGACTGCTGCCGGCGATGGATTCCACAATGATATGCTTGCTGGGATTGAGAATGAACCACAATTTATTTTATTGCCCTCGAAACTATGGCTCTTAATGCCGATACTGATAATAATATCGAATATCGTCTTCAAATATGTATCAAGCTCTCTGAGGATCGATGTTGATAGTTCGTTTCTATTGGGCTTATCGTACAGTACGCACTTCAGTCTCATGCAATTCCTTTTTTTAAGTGCGTCCTACTTGATCAAGGTTTTCAAAACTTAATACTTCATAAAATATACAGTGGCCCACAGCTTAAGGCGGGCAGTGTCAAGTAAATAATGTAATTGCCTGCCTGTATATATTGAATAGTAAATATCGTTAAAACTAGTTTAAACAAGATTACCTTAGGATACATTTGAGCACCGGTTAGTATATAAACATAAACATAAACTGTACATTATATTTAAATCTTTAAATATATGGAAAATTAATAACTAACTGTTTGCCTATTTCTAGGACATCTACTTTAGCCAATCACTTATTGAAACTCCACATGATTCAGCATTAAGCTGGTAAATGGGGTAATGAAAATGACCGAAAAATAAAAACAAATTTCAGCAGCAGGAAGCCCTGAAGGTAAAAAGTAAAAAGAAAAAATGCGAATAAAAACCTGTCATTGTCTTAGCCTCACGACGGGGCGGTTATTTGGAGAGTTTTTGAATACTGCATACGACATGCGCCCACTCGCACAGCCACGCCCCCACACTTGAAAGCCGGCAACACGCATGGGAATAAACGGCTGAGTCTTGGGATTTCAACACCAAACTTATTACAAACGCTGTAACGTTCGAAATTACTTAATCAAAGTTGGATTATCTGCAAGTAAACACTGGGCAAGGAATTTAAATCTAAAAGTGGGCCTGAGCCCGGCCCGAAGCCTCAGCCTTGTATGGCTTTCATTTGAATTAAAAGCGCCAGGAAGCGGCAAGTTTGACAGATTTCTGCAACAGCATGGGGCATTTGGCACACATACAGATATATGCATATCTATGTAAGTGTGTATGTATAAAACCAGCTGCTGAGAAACCCTACCCAACTCCAAGTCCAAAAAGTACTGCCAGCTCAGCTGAACTAAATTAAATTCCATGTCTAATGCTCGCACAAGGATTAGGCCATCGCCTCACCTCCTCCGATGGGTAATATTAAATAATTTTTCCGTCAGCTCACAGGACGCACACAGAACACATATGCCATGAATTCGCTCATTGTTTTGCATCGAGTGTAGTGCCTGGCAGCCTCGTCGCAGCCACAGATTAAAGTCTCCTGTGGTGAACTTAATATAAAAGCCCAGGACGAGCCCTGTGCAGGACAACACAGGCAATATAGTATTTAGGTGGGTTGAGCGCTCAGCGCAAATCTTTTTTCGAGTGCGAGACATTAGCAGCATTAGGACAACAACAACAATATCAGGCATATAGTTATGGCAGAACTTACTTCTTTATATATGTATATTTATATATATAATATATGTATGTATATATATGTATAACGCAGAAGCAACCTCCACCCAACACAAAAAAAATCCAAAAAGATGGGCGGAGCGGAAAGCTCGCCAAGCGCCAAATAATCAAAGGACTTAAGGCGGCTCAGCCGCAGATTTTTTATGCAGCGGGGGCAAGTGAACTAGGAGGGACTGGGGCTGTATCCACTGGATCAGCTCTGCAATAGTTGTACGCCGTACTCATGCCAGCATTTGAATTTGTGAATTTTGGTATCTACTGAATTATAGAATTTTAATTTATAATTTTGCCGTAGTGTATAAAATTACGGGTTTGCAATTTTTAAAGAAAAGGAATACTAAGTAAAATTTGAAGCCAATTTAATTTGAGCATTTGAAATACCAAAATACACAAAAAGCCCGTAACCACATTTCTGATTTTGATATATAAGCTGTTGTGTAGTAGATATTATTCCTATGTCGTAGTGCACTAAACTCAGAAAACATTTTAGATGCAAAAAAAGTTTGGGAGTCCTCTTGTGTATATGTGGCGATTTAATTAAAAAATAATTTATTATAACGTAAGCATATACGGCCGATAAGTAAATTAATGTTCTCTTCAAACATAATATTACAAACATTTTTGAAACTCAACGAAACAAAAAAATTCTCTTGTTGATGATGTTACTGTACAAATTTTAGAAGAATAAGTAAGAGTGCTGTAGTCGACTACGGTATACCCTGAACCTAGCTGTTAAATATTTTCTAGTTTTATTGGCAAATTTCCCTTTTGTAAAGTTTTGCACCCAAATCTGAGCAGGTCTGCAAGTGCACACTGTTCTTATGACAGGCACCGGTACTGCAGAGTAAAACAAAAACGAACTGGCTGGCTACAAGCAAGTGCAGATACGTACATATATAAACATACATATGTACACGCTATCTTAGGTAACGGGGCTTTGCAGAATACACACAAGAACATATTGACGATTGCGTGGATTATCATGCCATCTCTTTCTCACACATGCACTCGCATAATTTATGCATTCAGAAAATGTTTGTAACTGCTGATAGAAATGAGATCAATATGAGAATACATTTTTGACCAAGCTTCGGTGTTTCTTAACCGACCTTGACGAAATTTGGGCAATTGATCGACAATATGCATATGCATATTATGTATTTGTAATGGTATTATGTAAGGCCGCGTACGCATGCAGACAGGAAAATTTGAAAAATATGTGCATAAATTCTTCATAAAAAAATATCTATCTTTTTTGTAATCTTTAAGCTAAGTACATAATTGTTAATATATTACATATATAAGAGAATTTAGTGTTGACCAACCAAATTATTATCCAGTAAATTGGAAATATTGTTCATTATTAGAATAGTGTTCAGTGCGGTATTTATGCATTAATGAAATGAGCCAGATTTATATTAAAAAAAATAAAATTAATTTATAATTAGCGTACAAAACTTTTAATGTTTCATTAAAAAAAACCCAATGAATTTTCAAGCGTGAGCGCAGAAAACGTGACACGGGCAAGCCACTAATACAAAGCATATTTTTTCATCATAGGTGGCAACGCTGGATCAGCTGTTTTTTGTTTTTCGACAGAATTGGAGCAAAAAAATAATGCAAGCACAATTGGAAAAAGAACATACCTCCAAGTACGGCGGCTTCCCCTGGAGACAACCCAGCTACAACTATGACGACGGGATTATCGGGCTGCACGAGGAGATCGATCATTTCTATCGCTACATATTGCCCACACCCATCGAGCATGCTGTACGCAATGAAGTAATCCATCGCATCGAGAACATCATTCGAGCTCTGTGGCCAGAGGCGAAGGTGGAGCTCTTTGGCTCCTTTCGCACCGGACTCTTTCTGCCCAATTCAGATATTGATCTCGTGGTGCTGGGTAAGTAATGTGACAAATGCATTACAAAAGTGCTCGCTCCAGAAATGGAAATCCTCATTTTCTATTGTCATTGAAGACTAAAAGAGTTAAACACAAATTTGGCAATAAATTTCTTGTGTAGCACGTACAGATCAAGTTTATTTAATTTGATCGATATCTGCGCTCGTTTCACGAGTATCGATATATATCCGTTAGCTGATCGGCTGCACAAGAGCTCAAATATCGGTTACGAAACACTCACCTTATAGCTCAAAACGTATTCTCATATTTATCTCTTTTTAATTTGGGAAATTTGGCGAAGTAGATTAGAATAATATATTTAACAGCTGGGTTCAGAATTTGTTAGAGGTCTCTCGACTAGAGCATTCTTAGTTCTTTTTTAACTTATTGACTGTAGGTATGCCACTATTACTAAATCGACCATCTTAACATTTTTAGTTGTTGCTTCCTTATCAGGATTTTGGCAGCAGCTGCCTCTGCGGTCCCTCGAATTGGAGCTTCGGAGGCGCAACATTGCCGTGGCTGGCACGTTGCGTGTGTTGGCAACGGCTACTGTGCCGATTATAAAATTCACAGATCGCGAAACGAAGATCAAGGTGGACCTCTCGTTTAATATGGCGGATGGCCCCCAGTCTGCGGAGCTGATTAAAATGTTCAAGCATGACTATCCGGCTCTTGGCTATTTGGTGATGGTGTTGAAGCAGTTTCTGCTGCAACGCGATCTGAACAAGGTATTCACTGGCGGCCTTTCGTCAAACTCACTGTTGCTCATGTGCATCAGCTTTTTGCAACTGCATCCGCGTGCATCCGTATTACATAGGGATGTGAATCTGGGTGTGCTGCTCTTGGAATTCTTCGAGCTATATGGTCTGCGCTTTAACTACTCTCAAATCGGAATTTTCATACAGGATGGCGGCTATTATATGAGCAAGGAATGCATTGCCACTGACTGCAGGCCCTCGCAGCTGTACATTGGAGATCCTCTGTTGTCCGGCAATGACGTTGCTCGCGGCAACATTTCCCTTGTCCACATTAGGCAGTCCTTCCAATGGGCTTATCGTGTGCTCAGCCAGGCGGTGAATCCATCAAATGCGACCTTCTCCTCATCCATACTGGGTATGTGTTTTGATAATATTTATTCGCTTCTAACCTTGTACAGGGAATTTAATTTCTTTTCGTATTTATATATTGATAATTATCAGCACCAAGCATATTAAAGTAGCCATTTTCGTTGTCATTGAACAAATCTGTCGAAATAGGGTTTTTGTTTTCCAAAATATATAATAATTTATTTATTTTTCTGTTAACTCGTAGAGGCAAATTACTCTTTTTAGTTATAATATTAACTCTCAAATTTCTTTAACCATAGGTCGTATTATATTTATTTCCGATAAGCTCATTGACCATCGTAATTGGATGCACGGGCACTTTGATAATCTGGTCGCTGTGGAGTCTATATCACCGTTGTACGGAAATATTAATTGCTCTGGGTATTTGGAATTGTCAAACGATGCAATGGAACAACTTGATCTATCACAATCAGCTAATGATCTACAGTCTCCGGGTAGTCCCAGCATAACTGAGGAGCCAGCAATATCTGATATCGATGAACTGGACGTTCCAGCAGATACTCATCTATAGTTCATTTATTTATATTTAGTATATAAACATATCATATCATCATATTCACAGCGAGAAAACACAATTTTCAAACATATAGAAACAACCAAAAACATCATGAATACTTCAATATAATAATTTGAAGTGTACAAAAAACAGTGACAGGTTTTGACCAAAAACTGTCTAAGGGCGAGTACACATTTTGTTAAGGAGTACTTTAGTGTTACCCGAGTTACGTATGGTAAAAAAAAGCAAACAGGCTTACACAAAAAGTTGAAACGTGCAAAAGCCGAGCCACAGCTTATTTGGCCTAAAACAATGGGCAAATGCTAAACTAAGCGGCTAAACAAATAGCGGACATAAATCCTTTCACTAAAACGCGCACTCAACAACACTGCACAACAAAAACAAAACAAAAAAAGGGCAAAGTGCGCTTTTTGGCACTTCAAATACTGCAGTCGATGGGCAAAACGTAGAGCAGCTTATAGACAATTCAAATCAACATGGTACGACACTAAAGAGTGTGTGGGCTTGTGTATGTATGGGTGAGTGAGTGTCATGTCATTTTAATCAAAAACGGCGCAACGGCAACATGTTGCGGATTATCCGGCAGCTAAACAACACCCCAAGCCAAGGGAAAGGGAGATGCAGAGGAAACGAGTTGGCGGGGAAACGAAACCCAAACCAAAAGCTGAACTCAAGCGGTGTCGTCCCAGCGGTGTCGTCGATGACTGCTGAATGGGCTTGAATGAGAAGCGTTTCATATTGACAATTGCCAGCCAGCCAGTCAGCCAGCCATCCATGTGACAATTAAATGCGCAGTGAGGCCCAGCCTACTTAGGCGCTATAAACATGCTGTACAAGATACTCTATATATATAGGACTCTTTTATTTTATTTTTGCCCAAGTGCTGTGCGAATTTATTGAACCGCAGCAAATGTCATTGATGTCAACATCATCATCATAATCATTGTGAGCAACTGTTTTGGCAGCCGTGTCCGTATCCATATCCTGTATCTTTTATTAGCAACAAGTTTTTAATATTGCAGCAGCAGCAGGAGCTCTCACACTCTGCACAAAATACAGAGACAGAGAGAGAGAGAGAGGCAGAGCGGTAGATAGGGATACAATGGCATCATAAAAGTACCTATAACAATAGCGCCCTAGTCGCTCCTACCACCATGTCCTCGAATCGCACATCGCCGCCGTGTTCGCGTATTCTGCGCGCTGATTTTATAAGAATTTAATATGCGCCACGTATTTGTATACCGTTTGCACAAACAAAATTGCTAAATAGGGTATCTGATGCTGTGCAGACAGAATAAGATATCTCTAAACACATAAAGTATGCAAATCCCTTACAACAGCCGATAATATATGCCTTTCTCTCTGGATGAATTTTAAATTTTTTAAATTAAATAAAATTAATAACACAATTTAGAATACATTTTGCATGGTATGAGGTTTGTCATATATGAAGTACAGGGTATCTACTAGTGAGGAAGCGTCGTGTTTTTGTTTTATTTGTATTCGGATTTTTTTCTTAAGCACTTTTTTGCGTCTTTCGAAGATCATTTATGTCTGCATTGCGTTGAGAATAAAAAAGTTCGATGGGACAAGCAACTTTAAGAATGATTTTCATTTTTTTTAATTGTTATTCTCTTAAATACTCAATAGTTCTTATAAGAAACAAATTTGTTGATTTTTAAATGTATTTAAACAATAATAATTATTATTTGCGGAACAATTTCAACATTTTATTTTATTTTACTTTACTCTGTTAATAATTATTATTATATTTTAATCTTCATCAAACTGATAATTAAAATAAATATTTATGCAATTTTTGCAGTTTGATTATTTTTTTTTTTAATTAAAAATTAGTGTGCATGATCCGAAGTGATGGCTCGCCGTATCTTAGATTATCAACGGCATTTCTTCATTATTTCATCACAACGATTATGAAATAAATACTTCCGTCTCTTTGAGCCGCACCTTGGCATCGATAGCTGGCTGGCTGTGGGTTTTTGGTAGTGTCGCAGACATATACGATTTCTCGGGCTGGGTTCAGTGATTTTCGAAGGCAGAAATAAATCAACTGCATGTCCTGCTACTGTTGTATCGTATATATTTTTATTGTAACGTTTTTAGAAGTTTGGAATTTTTAATTTATGGCTCATCCCTCATTGTTAAAAGTTATATTTCTTCTTCGGCTGCCTTGCCATATCCTTGAGCCGGCCGCTTATCACTGAGATATGGAAACAGAATATTAAAAAAAAAGAAGCTGGTAAAGGAATACATCTTCTCATACCTACGAGAAGCTGTAATAAAATATTTTCCACATCCTCAGCCCTGGGCGTTGCCGTCAGAGGCACAAAAATTATGATGTATGTGCAATAAATAATCCCAAATAAATAAATTATCACCATAGTTGGGTATACGAATGTATGTGTATGCGGCGCCGAGTGGCGCAACTAATAGTTGCCGGTGAGGGAACGGGTTCGACGTCCACTTTTACTATGACTGCGACTGCGACTCGGGCTGCTGCATTTTGATTTGTTGACTCTTTTTTCCCCTTCCCGGATTCAGCATACTTTTCACGGCGGTTTTACAGTTTTACAAGGGTGTTAATACGTGCGCCTTGTTAGTTTTCTGAGTTTTTTTCAGCCTCTCAGCTCCAGTGCAATTCTTTGGCTGCCCATAAATCATCGCTTGATTTGGCGACTACCATGTGTGTGTGTGTATCCTTTTGTCTATTTGCCAAGCACACGGCATCCTTTTGTTTTAATGCGCCAAATATACTCGTCGCTTGGCAGCTTCACCTACCTCATCTGCATGGCTTTTTCACGTAGTATATATTTTGTTCTTACAGCCATTTTGGCATGGGGTTAACCCGTTTAACCCTTGGCAACTGCTTTTGGTTAACCACGGACAACGTATGTGACATTTTTCCCTGCCTAGCTATGTATATGAATGCCGACATATTGCCACGACACTGAGGTCAACCTTTTTCATGTTCATTGGCTTGCTGCACTGAATGGGAATTTTTGGTCACATTATTTTCTTTGCCACATATGTACATTTATATTCATAAATCATTTATAAAAATTATGATTTTATAGTATTTTTAATGCATCCTTATTTTAAATAATTATTAATTTATTTATATTATTTTCTTTAAATCTACTTGTTTTGAATAATTTTTGACAGTTTCTGTATGGATAGATACAGACTAGATCATTGGTCTTCTGCCCGTCTCTCACTTTTAAGGACATCATAATCAGCCGGATTGAATTACTATATATTATTCATTACTACATTATATAGCCTTCGTGTTGGGAAACCATATTTGCTTGCCAAAATGATATACTGATATCAAAACATTAGCAATCGATATACTATTTCATACAGCTCCCAATCGGTCAAATTAACAATGTTATACCTAGGACATGTTTGCTTATCTTGCTTCTATACGATATATATATATATATACATACATATATATATATTTTTGATTATGTTAGGAAATTTAATATACATTTAAAACTAAATCAAATGGGGATATTTTCAAAAATGTTCGTTTCGTGTTCGTTCTCTAAGTGTAATATTAATAAGTAATATAGATAAGTTCTGTTTAAATTTTAGTAGTAGTTGAACTTTGAAAATGTTAAATATCCCCAAATATATATAAGAAAAATGCTTTGGATATTTTAAAGCCAATTATTTTTGCTTCTTTTCAAATTTGTTTCCTTACGCTTCTCCACATATGTGAAATTTTTTGTTGTTGCTATCAAAAACACCTTCCGAATTTGCAACTGATTGATTTGATGATTCCTATTTTTAAACGGAAGGTTTTGTAAAGTGTCCGTCATACTGTATCTTCGCCCGTCTGTGTGAACGCAACTTTTTTCGACACCCTGGGAGATAGAGACTTGAAACTTGGAACATATACTGGTCTGTGACCGGATCAGACAAAGTGCGTCCAGTAGGGGACTACGAAATCGATAAGGTAGATAATTGCAAATCGATAAGTTTTTTACTTTAATTTTCTGATTTAAAAATGTTCAATTGCCGATTCAAATCGCGTACAATTTTTTTTTACTTATACATTCCCTTTGATTATAAAATTAAATATCCTTTTCGCTCTACAAGAATTTAAGGACAAGAGAAATGATTATTATGTCTATAGTCTAATTCTTTATTGTTTTTATTCGAAAATATGCAACTCAAAGCATATTAATAAATCTTTTATTTTCTAAAATTGCAATGAATAAAAAGTAATGATTTTTAGTTTTCAAAATCGGAGCTTAGATGTGGATACAATATAAAATAGCACACGCATACTGAAATTCCAGTCGAACAAATTCGAAAGTTTTCGCATATAAGCGTTCTTTCCATTTGCTATTCTATTTTTTTTTCATTTTCCACTTTTTTATCCAGTGCGACCAACATTTTGCCGTAAGTGTCTTTGTCGCAATGTCGTAAATAAAGTCGGGTCAGGCTCGTCGCTGAACATTGGAATTTATGCGCGTTGATTTATTTGCTGTTAGCGATTTATTGCTGCCGCAGGATGAGCGCAGAACGACTTTCCAGAAGAGAGAGAGAGAGAGAGACGAAGGGATATAGAGGGAATAAGTGATGTGTGTCTGGCAGCACAGCACAGGACAGGACATGGCGGGACAGGACACACGTACGTATTGGGCATGTCCTGGTTTTGTACGAACCCGTGCGCCACGCTTGTTATTAAGTTTTTAATTTATGGCCATGTGAATTTCAGTGCTAACCCGTATTCGGTAAATTCACAGTTTTTGGTTATCATTCGACCAGAAATTATATTTTAATTGAGCGTCTGCTGTAGCGCAATTGCCTCTAATCCGCTCTTCCTGCCACTCCCCCCGCTCCCAAAGGCCTGTCAAATAAGCGCCCAGTGCTGTCAGCTTGACGCTGACAAGCGTTACAAAAATATTGAAATTATTATGATTTTGCCAGACACCCAAGAAAATATATTAAATTTTTGCCGCAAAACTGGGGAAGGATGTGGGGGAGTGTCAGGGCTTAGGAAATGCGAATGCCGCAGCGCTGCCACTGGCGCTACTGGCTTCCGTCGGCGTCCACCGGCGACCGCAGACACACACACACACAAGTTCTAATTTCTCCACTCAGTCACAAAGCATCGCACAAAAAAATAAAACAAAGACAAAAAAAACTGGCCGAAGATGACATACCCTTACAGACTGAAAATGAACTGTTTCTGCAAATTTCAATTTAATCAAAATTTTATTTTCATAATATTATTTTTTTCTAAAATTAAAAGCTACATAAAATTGTAGCTAGATTTTGATCATTTGTTTGGCAAATTGTTATAGCATCTCATCAAGTTAAGTTAAGATCATCTTTCGACAAAATAACACTACTCCCAAAAAGGGTATAAGGAATAAAATAAAATACCAGAAATATTTCTAAACATGCCTTGACGCCACCGCCCTCAGACTGAAATGCTCCCTGGTTAGCCCAGGGCTTCGGGCACGAAAGTATATTTTATGTGCTTGGGTTTGTTTGGTTTGTTTATTTTTTTTTGGGCTACATACCTTTTTTACCCTGATCGCCCCGTGGCCCGGGGCTACTGTGGAATCACATTAAGCAAACATTTAAATTTAATTTCGCATGTAATGAGGCATTTGTTTGTTTATTTTTTCAGTTTACACCCCGGATCGTTGAGAAGTTCTCGAACGGTATTCGGTTAGTCAGTTGAATTCGGGTTTTATTTTGCTGCAGTCTTTGACTTTACTTCAATGACTTTATGTAGCACAATCTTGCTTTTGTTAGCTTACAATTTTCTGTAAGAAATAAACATCCATTTTTTCGAGTTAGATTATTTTCAATATGCATATTGAAAAATGCAAAACATGTTCGTCTCAGAGGAATATAAATCTTTAATACTGTGATATTAAAGCTCCAAAAACTGGGAATATATCAATGTAATGCAGCTTTATCGGAACTGAAATCAAATTGTAATTATAATAAGAAATGCAAAAATGTTCATCATCATTTTGTGTATAGTTTTTTAAATTTATTTATTTGTAACAATAATAAATGATAATTATCAACTGACTTATTATCATCTCAATACCCACTGCCACATTTATACCCTACAACAACTCAAGGACTGCCCGCTGTCAACAACCTGACAATGGACAATGGTGTTTACACTCAAATACCAGAGACAACAAACTGACACAACTGAAAAAGACATCAGCTAAATATGAAACCACATTTATCACACTCAAAAAACTCAAATGCTTCCTTGTTTGAAGTGAACTCGCGACGACAATCGTTGGTTGGACAAAGAAAAACCTAAGAAATCTGAAAGAGGGTTGCTCATTACATCAGAAACTATTTAAGTTCATATAATCACAGCACTAAAATATATTCAAGATTCAAGAGTGTTAAGTTTTGCCGAATTTAGATGTATTTATAATTTGATGCTAATTTTCCATAAAACTAAAATTATACAAGATAATTTCTCATCAATCTTCATTTGTTTTCGTACAACCCTCGTAGGCAGAAACTATTAGTGATTATTTGCACACAGCTAAAATCTAAACCAATTTGAGTGCCGCGTGTGGAAACTCAGACACCTACAGTATATCAAAAAAAAAAGAAGAAAAATCCATTAGTCTATGGCTCATTAAATCAAAAATAGCCTGCTCCATTTGCTAATGGACACCCCTTATTCTGACTCACACTTACACTCGCACACACACACACACACATCCATGCTTGCACGCCATCTTGAAAGTTGACTAATTTTTGGGGCGAGCAGCGGCGGCAACAAACAAATCGCAGTTAGCTATTGTTTTTGTTGCCGTCTGCTGCTGCTGCTGCTGCTGTGGCAGCCACTTAAGCCAACCAGGAAGGCAGCCAGAGATAGAGCAGGAGACACAGTGAGATAGAGACAGAGCTAGCGGCAAAAACGCGTTGAATTTAAAAAATTGAAAATAGCACACAATTTACCTAATTGGCAGGGGAATGACAACGGAATGGGTTAGCAAAGAGAGGCAGGGGTGGCATACGTAACACGAGTGGCATATTACGTGAATAATCATACAAATGTTGATGATGATGATGATGTGCATCACGCGCATAATTATCACCGTGTGTGTGTATGTTTGTTTGGGTGTGGGTGTGGGTGTGCTAATGCGCCACCAATCCACACCTGTCAATCTCGCATAGGTGTAAAAAAAAACCAGAAGGCAGCAAACAGGCGTTGCATGCACATAAAGGCAGATAGAAATGCAACAGCCCCCAGCGGAGGCATAAAATATTTTTAATATCAAACAAAAACAACAGAAACGGCACAAACAAAGCTTATCAAAATGTGTGCAAAATTAGCTGATTGTGGCACTGATTTTAATGGCTGGGGATTAAAAGATGAAGCTGTGTTTAAAAACCTGGAAACTGATTTTTTTTTCTGTAGCTAACCTTTATGTGTAAGGAAATGAAAAAGCTGGATTTAAGGTTAGCACAATATGCTGTCAGGTAACTAAATATGTAAAACATACATTATTTTCTGATTATCTTTTATAATATATATAAGCACACAATTCTTAATAATGAATATTACACTACAGTCTCGAAGTCGAATTAAATAGAGTCTGACTTTGAATAAAAGAGATTAAATGTACATTTCTTAAATGTATATCGTTATAATTATTCCATTCAGTAGTAAGTATTGGCAGCTAATTAAAAAAAACATATTGCTGTTAATATTTTGTGAAAATGTAAATATTTAAATATAAGTTGAAATTTAATAATAAATCCAAATGTGCGTGAAAAAAAAGATTAATATAATTAGTTGATGCAATGCATATTTATCTGTTAATGCCACACATTTTACATATCTATATATACATATATTTGTACAGTTTCGTCTTATACTTATAATCGAATATAATTACTTTCATACATTATGAAACTATTTTTTTTTATTTTTTGAAGCCTTCATTAGTTTTGAGTTAAGCTTTGGCAATGTACGTAAATGATTTTAAATTTATTAAAAATTGCATTTCATTTGTTTATGCGCTGAGCGTACATTTTTGCGGTCTCATTTTGTCCAAGTTTTTTTTTATTGTTACTGTTGTTGTTGTTGTTGCTGTTTTGACCGCTAATTACATTTTAATGTAAATTAATGAATGTGCGCACTTAACTTGGCCACATTGGCTTCAGCTGGTGGCCTGTCAACTTAACTGACCTGCGGAGTGGCGACGAGGCGGTTACGTCCACAATTCTCAAACTCGGCTCAATTGAGTCACCACAGTTCCATGGATTGACAGAGACGCACTTGGCTCATTAGCCGCTGCTTCGCATTGAAAGAGAAGTGAGATTTTTCGGCTCCAGGATTTTGATAAATGATTGAAATGAATAATGCTGACTCTGTCTTCATGCTTTTGCCAAATTGACCGAAGCCCCAAAACGTGTTTGCTGCATTTTTCTAAATGATTAATTCCAATATATTTATACTTTGATTCCGAAGGTATCATGGTGTGTTGGTTTTCTGCAATGTCCGTCATGCTGTCTGTCTGTTTGTCTGTCTGTATCTTCGTCTGTATGAACGCAGTCCCCAATTTTGGTTGGTAGGTTGTTGCAGATATACTTCACAGATCAGGATATGCCACGCCCACCTCTGCAGCCCCCATTCCTCCCGATCCTAAAAATCGCCAATTCTGATACTTCAGAAAGTGTAAATCGATAAATCTGCATATCTCCCACAACTTTAAAGAGAGAAACTTGGAACATATACTGGACTAGCCCGTGACAGACAAAGTACAAAAAATCGATAACGTCGATATTCGCAAATCGACAAAGCCACATATCTCCAACAATTTTAAGGCTACAGTCCCCAAATTTGGTTGGCAGGTTGTTGGAGATGTCCTTCAAAGATCAGGCTATGCCACGTCAAAGGTAACCTTTTCCAAGGATCGGCACATACAGTTTTAAGCCACGCCCGCACCCACCGGTCCCAGGAGCTTCGGCCCAAGAAATTTGAAATGCGCATATCTTTCACAATTTTTTAGCCAGAGTCACCAAATTTTAAGGGTATATTGCCAGCAACAGTCTTTAAATATCCACCCATTTCTTTTATTCAATTCAAGATTCTCAAAATAAAAATAAATACATATGCAACAAATGCTTTCGCTCTTATTTTGAAATTATTATGTAAGAATTAATGAGATCATATAATTTTTAGACTAACTTAAGAAATGTATTAAAACAACCTATTGAATAGCTAGTACTCATTAGAATGCATTGTGACCTCTGCCACATTCTAAATTTTAAAACATTTGCCTTTGAGCGTTCTGCGGTGTAAGATGCATAAAACATTTTTCGACCGTAAACTAAAATTATATAGAAAATACGCGCTTGTTAGTGATTTCCGCTAGGAAAATGTCTCGGGTGACCAAGGAAGAAACTACATAGGTACTCATTGCTACCATTTCTTATTATTTTGACTATTATTTTGCATTTTATTTTATTTTTTTTTTTTGCTTGTTAACAAATTTTATGCATTTCTTAACTTGCACAGAGGCGAGCTAACGAGTACTCGCAGCGGCTGTGAAGAATTCAGCTTGCTTATTATTCCTTGCGCGGGTGCCCCGTATTTCTCCTTTTTTTTTGTGGAAGCGATGCTTGGAGAGGAGGCGGCGAGGGGGGTGGCCAGCATTGTGGTTATCATAGTTTAACAAGTTTTCAAAGAGCATGAAATTTCTTTGGCCTGGCTAAAATGCAAAATGCTGAAAATGCGTGCATAAAACTTTTTATCGTTAGCACAGAAAATGCTGAAAAATATTGCATTAAAAGCAGCCACGCCCCCTCTTCTGACTGCCTGGCGCTGCAGGTGCATTGTCCGAGCTGGCGCCATTTTGTTTGGCCCGCGCGCGTTTGTTAATTTTCAGCGGCAAAAGCCAAAAGAAAATTGCCTTCGCCTTCAAGAAAGTCCGCCCGAGTTCTCCTTTTTTTCCTTTCTATCAGCAGACCCATTTTGTTGTTGTTGTTGGTGCTACTGCCTTGTGGTACTGTGGGGCAGGCAAAATGAATTCATAATTAGATGACACCATCCGTGCGTAAATAATAATTTTTGCCGTATATTCTTTTCCGTTCTGTCCTCTATCCCGCTCTTCTAGTTAGTTAAAACGCGCGAATGAGTTTTCTTGAGTTGCCTGCTTCCTTACCCATCCTTCAGTTGCTCTGTGTAGCATTGTGAGGAAAAATTTTGTGGCGGCACAAGTTTTTTGCCAGCCTGGCAAATTCTCCAGTTCCAATGACTGCGCTCTCTGTGCGTAAGGTTGAACAACTTTTTATCCAATTCTGTGTTCTTACTTCTTTTCATATACTCTGCTAAATTGCAATGCTAAATATTAATTCAAGTGCTCACGTTAAATAAAAAATTAACCAAAAAAAAACGATAATAAGCTTAGTGTTTTGATTTATTTTTATGTTTAAGTACTTAGCTTCTTACTCTAGTTCATTGAATTTTACTTATTAGAATTATTGTTCAATCATTATTTATTTGTTATTATATACTACTTATATCTTATAAGTTTAATCGAAATGCAACCGAAATGGTGCCGATTTTTACTTCGTATTTATTTATTTATTCACTATCGATTAACATTTATCGAAATGCAAAAATACCAAAAGGAAAAAAATAAATGTAATTGAATTAATTAAAACTAATAATCAATATTTAAATTGTATCTTGTATACTTTATCATATTACTATAATATATGAATACAATAAATATATTTTCTAAAATAAATTAAGAAAAATATGATTATTATTTCGAGATTTGCATACAGTTATAATTCTTGAAGGATAGAGCATTACATTTTCGACATGTTGAATGTACCTGTACTTGTTTTCCATTGGCGCGTTTAACTTTCTTTTTGTTTTCCCATTTTGCTTATTTTTTTCCTATTTTTGTTTCTTTCTTTTATCCAAGTTGCGGCGCTTATATCAACGTGCCCACATCTTCAGCTTGTATTTTGTCCGCTCCTCTTCTCTTCTGTTCTTTCGCTGCTTCTCTGCTCTGCTCTGTTTGGTTCTGTTCTGTTTGTTTCTTTATCGCGCATTTACCAAGTGCCAAAGTTTTCTCGTTATAAGTTTTGTAGCCTTTGTGAGTCTGTCTCTCGAGCGCGCTCATCTCGCTGTTCGCAGTTCGCAGTGCGCTGTTCACATTTCGCAGTTCGCAGTTCGCAGTTTCCAGTTTTCAGCTAGTAGAGCTTTGGCAAGAGTCGAAAACTTTCGATATTTCTTCAAAGTTTATGAGCGCTGCGATTTCGGGTCTTCCCAAGCAACGCTCGTGGTTTTCAAAAAAAAAAGAAGAAAAATAATAATAATAATGTTATATTATTTTATTGTTGTTTGGCTGGCGCATAACTTTATGGCAAACACTCCGTTCTTTTGGGCTCGCATTATCCCGGCCAAAGTTTCGGCGCGCAAATAAGTAGAAACCCTGCCGGAAGTCGAACTCCTGTGCTCATTTTGCCCCGCACGCTCATAACTTTGGCTCTATTTGCTGCGCCATTTTGCAGCAGCAACACCAGCCAAATCTATGCAACCAGCCACCACAACTGTTGTGCCAACGCGCAGATAAGCCAAAGTATTTTCAGATTCACATGAAACTGCAAAGTGCACTTTAAATTCTTGCAAATGAGTGGCTCAGCATCAATGCAGCTCAACGGATCTGCCACCCTTGCGACTCCTCTCTTTTTTTTCTCAGCTTCTGAGCCGCAAGTTTGGAAGCCATTTCTTACAGCTAAAGTTAAACGGTGTGTGCGGTGGCAGGGCACAACATATAGTCTTTTAGTCGATGAAGTTAGGATATTAATTTTTAACTAAGCAATCAAATTCCACTATTATCACTTTAATTATTTAAAACACATCATCATCATCATAATTTTATTATTGTTTTTATTATTATTGTTATCAATTTGATGACATATTTATTTCCATATTAAATTCCAACTTCATTATCTATATAAAAGACCACACTGGCTTCCTGGCCATCCTTCTGTCTGCATGTCTGCTTATCTGTCCATTTATCGACCGCACTATTTACACTTAATGCATTATCCCAAAACGGAAGCATTACGAGATACGTGCCATATGCCAAAAATGCGCGCACATATGGTAAACATTTAAATAAATTGCATTTATTTAACGGACGACTTTGTATGCTGGCGAGCAATTAATATGCAATAAAAGATAAATAAGCAATAATAATAATGCGTAATTATTTTTGCTCAGGCCAACAAGTGGGGCGTGCCCCAAAAGATTTATGTGCCATACACACACACAGACAGACACAAGCAGGAACTAATTTTCAAGGTCATTAGAATGCGCAAATAGAGCTTGAATACTTAAGTGAGAGAGGAGACAGCAACTGACATTGGCAGCGCCATCCTTTTGTTGTTAATGTTTATGATAATCACAACAATAGGCCAGTTGCCATTGTTATTGTTATTGCTATTGTTGTTGTTGTTGTTGTTTTAGTTGTTTGTTTTTGTTGCTGCTGAAGCGTAACCCATAAATACTAGACACAGTCAAAACAATTGTACAGACAACGACGCGACGTTTATAGACAATAACAAGGCAAATCGACGCAATCGATAGGCACTTTGATATGGGCCGCCATTCAAAACGGCCTACGAAACCCAACCCCCCCTCCCCCTAACCACCTAACCCCTCCCCCCATCCCGGGTCAGCAACAACTATTGTCCGTATTGACGTCGGCGTCGTTGACGTTGTCCTTTTCGCAGGCGTGCAGCAAATGGCATAACTTCCGTTTTTGCTTTGTCGCTGAATTCACGGAAATTATCAATAAATATGCGAGACCAGGCAGCCCACAAACCCCTCGCCCACCACCCCCACCCCCACTTGCAAACCCCTCTCCAGTTGTGTCCAAAACTTTCGTACGCAACTCGCAAATTTTTCGTGTTCGCCTGATTTTTATGCTGCACGGCGTCCAGTTTTGTGCTCGCTGCTGCATGAACCGGAAGCATCATTATCATAAATTATCATTTTGTAGGAATTGCATCCGTTGTGACCAACCAACAACACCAACAACGGCAACAACATTGACAATTTGAATTGCTGCTCACTCCCACAAATTTCTGCATTTTCAGCCCCATCATATCCTGCTCGTTGTCATTGTCATTGATATTTATTTAACGCGCAAAAATATTTTTCTAGTTTTAATTTATGGCTGACCAATGTGACCAGCACCCATATTAATGTGACTCTGCTTTCAGGTTTTTTTTTTGCTTTCACTCAACTCGTACAATCCAAAAACTGCGATCTCACATAATATTTGGTATTTACATCTCTTGAATAATTCTCATCTGCCAAACTATATAAATATGAAAGCAATCAAATTTTTTCAATTTCCAAATATACACACTTGAAGACCCCACCCGGATTTAGAATGGAAATATTTATTTTTCTGTATTTTAACTAGCTTTCTATCCGTGTACCGAATTTTTTCCATTAGTTGGAGATCGTTTCACATATTTATTTAATGCATTTGAGATCGATCCGAAAAAAGTCATAAAACATTAATCTTGTAGTTGCTTACCACATTTTAGGACTTATATAGTTTTCCTACAATCAGACATTTCTTTTGAAGATTTTTCGCACAGGTCTCTGAATATGATTATTGGTCAAAAAGTTTTACATCGCCTATTTCCAGCCAGGTACTGAAATTAAATTAAAGTTTTTGGACACAACAAAGTATTAATATTTTAAAAAAGAATTATTTGAATATTTAAGTTAAATATGGTAAAACTTACAAATGAATTTGTGCTTTGACAATAGATTTTAATATTAATAAAATAATACAAAAAAAAAAAGAAATTGCTTTGAGATCAAAACGAATGTCACGTACAGAAAGCTGTGCGGCAGCCGTCAATGATTCAGTGGCAGCAGCGGATTGAGAACCCGCTGAGAATGCGACGTGATTGAGGCTGAGCCACCAAAAAGGGGGCGGCGGCGGCACTCAGACAGACAGATCGAACGGTACGGTGGGCGAGGCGTCAGGCAAAAATGATTCACTTGAGCCAAATACGAATAAAAGTTTACACATATCTATATATAAAGCCAATCTGTGGTCGCCTTCGATGCGTTATTGAGACGCAGCCTTGCATGCCAGCACGTCAGACATTAAGTGAGGCGCTGCCAAAGTTGCTTTTGATGCGTTGCATGCATATGAAGCACGTGAACAGAACGAGCACATAGTGCATATAGAGCGCAAGTGCCACAATACATCATCTCTGATTAACACATCCAGATTTCAAAAGGTGAACTGCAATTGGGATACCAGAAAAATCAATATATTTGGTATAAGGAACAACGGCATCTGTTCGATACAACTATTGGCTATAAACCCAAACACAGCAGCTATGGGCTAGTCAGCTTATAAAGATTCAACAGCAGCATTAGCCCACCGATTAGCAGTACTATGGAGAAGGTCATCAAGATGTGTTTCAAAACTTAAATTATTATGATAATTCTTAACATTTCTAATCCATAATCAATTAGTTTTATGATTAAGTGTATTTAAAAAAACAGTTTGTCCTCACCTGATATAATTGTAAAAGGATAAGAGTTGAGAAATTGATAACAACAAATAATTAGGAAATTAAAAACATAGATTAACATAAGAATTACTTTTTTGATAGTTTAACTATTATATATTTTAATGAGTCTAATTCTAATATCCTCATGCTGAAGATTGTTTTTCTAATAACTTAATTTCTATAACTTAAATGCAGATATTATCTTCTACCCGATTTACTCCAAGCTAATATTTTCTATAATAATTAACCTTATCAATAAAAAAAGTTGCATATAAAAAACACTGGTAATTATCTGTTGTTCCTCATTAGCACCATAAAGAAGTATTTAAATTTTATTTTATTCGTAATACTTTTTGGCATCCAGAGCTCTGAAAAATGAAATGCATGTTGGACAGCATGTCTGTCCGAAAGCCCTCGACACAATTTCGCATCTAGCTCAGTGCTCAACCTCAAACCTCAAACCTCAGGCAGCAGAAGTAGCAGCAGCCGCAAAAGTGCCGACTGCTACTTCGTACCTCAAGTTTTGGGCCATTAAAATGAGGCCGAAATAAAAAATAAAAAGAAATGGAAAGCCGAAGCCGTACGATAGAAAGCAACGCAACATAAATTGAAAAATTTGTCGCATAAGCCGACGACCGCATGAAGGACCAAGAACACACACTCTCACACATACGTACATATCACAAGGACACTTGAGCGGCCAAAGTTTCTTTGAAGTTGGACACAAAAAAAGCTGCGTCCTGTGGGCGGGCAGTTTGTCTCCAAGGAAATAAAACGTAATAATAAAATCAATCTGCGGCTGCTGCTGCTGTTTTTTTTTTTCGTTTTTGCTGGCCAGGCTATAGCTTTATAGTAGTAAATACCCTCAGCACTGGAGCTCAATAAGAATTAACAGAAAAAAAAAAACGAACATGTTGGGCAAAAAAAAAGGAATTATATATGTGAGAGACATAATGAAATAAAATAAAGCAAAGTCGCGACAAAGGATAGCAAAAAAAAATTCAATCAAATAAAGGCCCAGTCGACGTGCCACAGACTGAGCATTACCTGTGTCTGTGTTTTGTCTTCAATTTAATTGAAAAAACCGCTTAAAATTGCAAACGCAATAATATTTATTTATTTTTCAACAGTTCTCTCTCTCTCCCTCTCTCTCGCTCTCTCTCTCTCCCAGCTCGCCCATAATTATAAACGATTAAAATCAGTGAAAATTTATGAAATTCCATAAATCAGTAGTCGTCCACAGTGTTGCCGGGCAATCCCTTTGACAATTATAAATTATGCGTCGCCGAAGGCTGAAGGGTAAATTGCTTAACCACATAAATGTCACCAGGATTTTTACCCCAATCGCACCCACTCTCACATGTAGTTTGCATATTGCGTTATAAAGCCATCCACCCTTCCATTGATGATATAATTATTTATTTTTTACAACCACCAATGCAATCCATAAAATTGTCCAGGACGCTTAGCTATACCACACACAATATACTATATGCATATAAGATATATTGATTGCATGAAATTTGGAACTTGACAGTGCAGCGATGCGTTAATCAAAAGTCCGCTTCAGGTTGTTGTGGCAACCTGTTGTTGATGAGCCAAACGACCACAAATCCATATGCCCAATTAGTCGGTTTTATGACTGCCCACTTCAGAGACTGGTTGAGCTTTGTGGGGTGTTAAACGAGCTCGATGTGGCCTAATTGGCTATCGAAAATATTGAATATACCACGCACAATTTTTTGGACATTTTTAAAGAATTCCCAGGAATGTAAATTAGTCTATTTAATATGAAACATTGGTTTACTTAATATTAGGAATCGAATCTAATGCATATTTATTTAATTAATTATTAATTTTCTGTTTCCTTTTTATTTGAAAATACTTTCCAGCTAAAATCATTATTAATATGGACACATTTCTCCAAGTACGTATAGTAAATTAAATATTTTCTTAATATTAGCGAGTCAATTTTGTTCTAGAACCAAATTTATTTTGCAATTCTAGCAATAATATTAAAATGCTAACCACATTTTGATTCCACCCCCTCTCATCTAATGATTGTTTGCTCTGAGGCTTAAGGCAAAAACAGAAGTTTGGCAACCTGTTACCAGATCGCCGATAAGCCGAGTAGACCGAGCAGCCGGCTTGGCCATAAAACATTGAAATAATCAACTTTAAATCTAACGATTTACAACTGCCTCTTTCTCTCTTGCGTTGGGATGGTTGTGGGCAAGAGCGGATTTGGCAGCGTATTTACAGGCGGCTTAACGTGCGTGAGGGTTGCATTTTTCGATTAAAGTCACAGAACATGGCACTGATACAGATAAGCTACAAAATTTACATACATCAAAGAGTTGTTGCGCAAACGAGCCAGAGAAGAACAACACACAAAAAAAAATACATGCACGTACACATACACTCACAAAAATAGGGGTTGGGTTTGGGTTCTCTGCTCGCGCAAAAACTTGACATTTTGCACTTGGTCAGGCATGGACAGGAGGCCAGCTGAGAAGGGAGCTGTTAGGGGAGGAGGCAGGCGTGGCAGTGGTCTGAAGTGCTGCACAACTTATGGCGACATCGATAGTCCAAATACTTTGCTAAAAAAAACACAGAGAAACCACTCGACAAGCTGTTGGCATACATCCCACATTCTAAAGACACTTGAAAGTATGCTACAGTGCTAGCAAATGTCTCTCTTTACACACACACACACACACACGCACATACACACACACAGAGAAGCGCACACATTTACAAACCTCAATACTCATCCTCAGTCACTGTTCGCTGGCACGATAAAAGTTGCCCGTCATTTATCTTCGGTGAGCTTCTTTTTTTCGGTTTTTTGACCCAAAAAAAATGGAATCACAATTTATTTTCATGCTACCGAAGTCCAAATACTCTTGCAAACATTTACAAGGTGTGAAACAAATATTATAAATTTCGGAAGCTTCAAAATACGATTCTGATGCCGATCTGATAATCATTACTTAATCATGAAATTTACATTCAAAAAATATTTGTATATTTTTATAAATCCGTTAAGTGGAAGAATTAAAGACTTTTTATTTGATTTTTTAGGAGGTTAAAAGTTCTATAACTTTTATAGGGTGTAGCACATTTGGTGAATACAGCATTAGACCTTCTACGAAGAGTATACAAATACATTAAGTAGAGTTGTTGACCAATCCAACTTTGTGTTTTTTTGTGCTGTGTATTTTTTATCTTTTACAATTAGAAGCGCTGTTCATGGGTCTGTTTTTCGCTCTGGCCGATTTGTTTTGCTCTTGGTCAGATAATATGCAATTTTCCCTAGACCCTGTTACATGTGATTAAGGAAGGAAATTGTTTTGGACACAACACACAAACAAATAACGCGCATAAGAATGATTCTTGGCTGGGAGGGTGTGGGGTGTGGGGTGTGGGGGGGTTTGTCTTCAGTTAGGGCGTATTCTCTTTTCGCCGCTGCTGGAGGTCGTGCTTATCGCCTAAGTAGCATCATTTAACTGCTGCCTGTGGTTGGATTTCCTTTTGCCGTTCATTTTTATCGCCTGTTGTTTCGTACTGTAATTTGTTGTAATGAATGTTTTGCCAAGTTTCTCGAAATCCGTTGGGCATACAGATACCAATCTTGGCAAATCTTAAAAGTTTTCCCATCTTGATATTCATATTTTTGTAATCATGCGAAAATGTCAATATTTTAGTTTCAATCAAATATTATATATATTTTGTCATAGTTGTGTAATAACATTTTATTCTTATTACAAAATAGTATTTTTTTTTTTTTTTGTATTTTAAAGATACAACTTTCTTTATTGGCTGCTTATTCTATTTTTTATGGAATGTAAATATCTAATTTATAATTTTTAAGATTATTCATTATTTTTTTCAAAATATTTTTTATTTCATTATTAAATTTTTCGTGAAATTTTTTCCGATTTTATTAGCTAACATTACTGACATTTTAGTGCAAAAGTATGCCACATATATTTCGAAATTCCGTTATCAACCAGCAATCAATAGAAAAAAAACTCCCAGCAATACTATTGGAAACATTTCCTAATGACATTCCTAACAAACGAACCGCAAATAAAAAAAAAAAGTACCCTCCAAAATTACAACACATAAACAAAATACGAAAAAAAGTGGGCGTTTCCGTGTTCGACAATAACTGTCAAATATCAATATGCCCTCAAGGAAAAAATAAATATACCATAAAATAAATAAATTTATGTGACACAATAAAAATAAAAAGCAATAAATATGTTCTTAGTCCATTTATATTTTATTTGCGGTGGCGGAAAAGGATATGGAAAACGAAGGAAAATTCTGCTTAATGAGTGGAGGCACATAAAGAACCCGCATATTCAAATGACAACGCTGAGAACAGAAAACCAGAGACCGTGACTCATTCCATGGCGGAAGGTCAAGTTCGAATGCAGTGCACCGATAATTACGCATAATTAGACAACAAATAAAGTGAAAGATTTCTATAATTTTTTTTTGGGAGAAAATTAAAATTATTTACCACTATTTTTGTGGTGTGCCCGCATTCTGAGTTGCCCCGTCTCGTTGTCCCTTTTGTTCCGTTGTCTATGTCAATAGTTGGCCTCGATCTTTGCTGGCGATTGCAAATATTTAGGTTTTGATTAATTTGATTTTGAATGTCGCATTGAATGTCGCCTGGCATTAACCGCAATTAAAGCCCAGATGACAGATTACCGCAGTGACCAATAAAGATCGACCCTCAGCTCCACCCATGGCACCCCTACCCACTCTCTCTCTCCCTCTCTATAAAAATACTACAAATGATGCTCGTTAGGCCTGCACTGAGGGTTGATTCCCAATCTCGTTGTTATTGTTGTTGTTGCCACAGCAGCGTAATAAATTTAATGATTGTTAATCTTCAATAATTTGCCATGAGAACATGCACAGCTATTGATTGTTGTTGTTTTGCTATGGATAGTTTGCCTGTCTATTTATGTTAAATTGGTCGGGCAACAGATTTAATGGTAGACAGCACTTAATATGTTCAGCATAATTCACTGAAAAACTAGTTGCTCTATGATCTCAAAAGGACTATGAACTGTAATCATATCTAAGAAGATTTTCAAACATTTTTGTTTAATATTCATTAAATATGCTTCATCATTGTCTCTAAATAAATGCCTGATAGCCAAGACTCAATTTAAAAATGGAATACTTAAAAATCAATTTACAATTTAATTTATTTCACTTAAGCAACTGTCTCATAAATAAAAGCTGAGAACAATTAAACAATTAAATTTTAAATTATAACTATGAAACTCTTTATTCTAATTAAATCATTTTACAAACAATTAGCATAAATTAAGGTATATATTTTTTCAGCTAATTAATAATTACGTAAACTAAGCATGAAGAAATGTTAATTTTGTGTGTACACTACTAATGGATGTTGTAAATAAGATTAGAACAACAGATTTAAAAGATAATTACATAAAACATGTTTTTATATAGTTTATTTAAATGACTTCTCTTATTATGAAAATCTTTATGAAATTTGCAAACTTTAATTAATAATCAATCAAGAATACATTCCTTAAAAATTAAGTGAGACAAGAAATTTGAATCAAGATAGTTTATTTTAGAATAAACTTACTCTTTGATATAATTTGTACTTAAAGTAATATTATTTTGTTGATTTAAAGTTGTTTGTGTTTTACTCCGTGTGGTACGTACGAAGCACCCAGAAATTATCTAAGCTTCAATTTATCAAACACAAAAATTGGCAATATTTAATCCCGTTCAGGAAACACAAATTTGCCGCTGTCGAAATTGCTGCCAAAAAAAAAAAAAAAAAAAACACGAACGGGCAAAGGCTTTTTAAACTTTTGAACTCAACCCAAACGCAATGCCATTTCAATAACCTTTGGCTGTCGCCTGTCTCTGCGAGTGCGGAAACTGAAACAGAAAAAAAAATCAGAGATGGGGATTCCTTTTGTTCTTATTGGAGCACGCGCTGCAAATGCCAATACAAATGGCGCAAAAAGGAACACGCCGCGCGAGGATACGGCAACAAAAAAAAAAAAACAAACAAACCTAACGCAGGGTTGCAACCACTTTTAAGTGTTGCTGTTTGCTCCTCTGCAACTTGCTGATGTTGATGGTGTTGTTGTTGTTGTTGTTGTTGCTGTATGTTTGGCTTTCGCTGGGAGCAGTCGGTGAGATTTTTTTTTAAACATGCGCACTAAACGCTAATAGTTTGCGTCTGGTCCCAAACAACCCCCAGCAAAATGCTTTGGCGCGCTCCATTTTGTTTGTGTAGCCCGTACAAAGGGACCCAAAGAAAACAAAGTGAGGTAAGAGAATCAAATGCGTTGGACTCACAGCTGTTAGCAGGTTTTTGCTCAAATAAGCATTTAAAATTATTTCTGCATCATAAAAAATCTAAAAATATTTTATTATGCAGCTTGTTTTTGGTCGATTTGCTACAACTACAACTCTCGGACTCTGTTAGATCTGTTTACATCCTGTGTGTCGTGCCGCAAGATTGATTCACAGCGTGACCAAAGCTCCTGTTTCAATATTATTCACGCGTCCGGCTGGACATGCGAACAATATCATAAAAAAAAAATAAGGGACACGTGCAAGGCGATTTTTCCCGTATGGCTGATTTTTTATTTCAGTTTGGGTGAGACAGCATTTAATGGGGGTGCTGCTTCTACAAGAGGGTTACATGGATTCATATCGCTAGCTTCAATGGTTGCAGGTCTTAAAATATATATATAAATATTTAATTATTCAAATTTAAATGAGCTAGTAAATAAAATGTTTAACAATTAATCAGCAGCAGCTTAGAAAAAACGAGCTAATTTTAAAATTCACCCATGTCTCAAAACTTATGCTATACATTTATTTTACATCACTTTTTATAGCATACTTTTCAGAATTAAGATAAATTCCTTATCAGATAAATTTATTATTTGTAGTTATTTTGAGAAAAGAAATGATTGTTTGTATTCATGTTGTATATTTTCGATCTCAATTACGGTCCAAATACATATTATTCAATGTAAGATATAAATATAATCAATGATATATTACCTGATCGAAAAATTGAAAAATACTAAATTATAGTCTCCCTTGCCCGCTCTACAAATTCCTTGACGAATATCACTGAATGACTTTACGAATATACTCAAAACTACTCAACAAAATGAACTGAAATTACTTTCAAGTTCAAGATTAAAATGCTTGAAATTCGCTCAGTTGCCACAAAAGTCAACACAGAACTTAAATTGTCAATTATTTAAATTTTGTGTTGCAAACGCAGCACTTATGTGTAACTAGTTCTAATCCGCAACCAAGCACGCAACCGAGGCACATATATATTTAGATATATATATACACATATATATGTGTATATATACTATGGAGGTAACTCTTCAATGTCATTGACTAGTACTTGCCCCCAAAGTGTTGCAAAAAGTTTTTGCCATACAATTTGGATGCGTTGTTATTACATTTGTTGTTGTTGTTAGTGTTTTTCCTTCAACGTCATCGCTTACGTTGTTGTGGTTGTTTTTGCTATTGCCTTTTCTGCACTTTTTGTATTTGATTTGTTTTTGGCTGGAGAGCGCACGTTTTGTTCCGTTGAACTTTTGTTGTCTGCCATTTATGTATGCTATATAGAATATTTATATATGTATATATATATATATATATTATATAAATATATATATAGTATATAGCAACAAAAGAGCGATTCTGCGCGTTATTTAAAAGACTCACAGACACACACGCACCCAGAACTCTCTTTTTGGCCAGCATTGCCAGACTCTAATTATTTGATTGGCAACGACTTGTGAAAGTTACTATTAGACCGGCAACTCCCACAATAACAACTACCACAACAACAACAACAACAACGACAAGATGAAGTTATGTGCAGACAAAACCTAATTATAATTTATTAAAATAATATTATATCAAAAAAAATTATCATTTATTTTAATTTATTTTTATATTTTATATTTCACTTCAATAAATTGTATGGCAGATCTGGAATATTAGAATAAAATAAATGAACATGCTATAGAAAACATTATAAAATATATAAGGAATTACGCAAGTTAATAACGAAAAATAATAATGAAATCAGACAGAATGTCATCAAGAATATACACTCAAAAATTATGAATTTTCTTGAGAAAGAAATTAAATAAAAGCAGTATGTATTATGCAATTTATATATATATAGCTTTTCACTCAACCTTAATTTTTGCGCGAATGCAAGAATCTTTGCCGGGTTGAGGGTTCCTACGATGTGCTTTGAGGATGCCATTTCATTATCACAAAATCGGCAGAGTTCGCTACTAACTACAGCTAGTTTAGTTCGATGTTTTCTTAGTTTACACTGTTATGACAGGAGGCAGTTCTTCGCCATAGCTATTACTTGCTGAAATCGTTTTTGATTAGAACCGCCTAAAAAACATTTCTCCAACAGAGAAATTACAGGTTAGTAGACTAGCACCCAATCAAATTCAATGCTAACTGCCCTAGCACTGAGAAACTTGATTTCTATATCATCGTCAATTGACGCATAAATGTTGGATATGTCAAAACCATAAACAACACCCAAGGCGACCGCATTCGTCCGCTGCTTAAAACGCCTATGCGAAAAAAACCACAGCAACAGCAACAAAAACAACAACAATCATCATCATCATCATCATCATGGTTGTCAGGCCACGTAGCCATAAATGAATCTGTCATATTATTTCGGCAATGATGTTGACAACAGCAGCAACAGCAAGCAGCAACAGCAACAACAACAACAACAACAACAATGGACCACAATTCCCCCCGCGCGTGCAATATTTATCATGTCACATAATATTTTTCTGGCATTTGCACGTCACAGCACAACCCAACGAGAAAGCAGAGACACCCTCGATACCCACCACTCCCCTCCCCCTTGAGCAGCTGATAACATTTGGCACGCACGCAACAACAACACCAACAACAACAACAGAAATCACAACCCCTTCGCTGGTAAACCATGTGGGCGGAGCGGGAAGATGTTGTGGGTGAAAGGAGGGGGAGAGTTGTGGGTTGCCACTGCCATCAATTGCAGTCATCATCAACCACCGCGCAATTCTGCCAGCTGCCATAGCATCGTCTGGGCTAACGACCCCCGCGATCCTAGCCCCCCTTTCCCCGCTGGGTGCTCATTGAATTTTCTGCTGATTTCATTTCGACTTCTTTTGCTCCGCTGGGAGCAACTTTTGAGTCTGAAGCTGATGAGGATGTTGATTGTTGTTGTTGCTGTTGTTGTAGGTTGCGTCTGTTTTGGCTGTAAATATTTTTGGCAATTGTCGACGCAACACTCCCCAGTTGTCGCCGCCACCCCCTCATCTAACAGAGCAAATTAATGATGCTTTCCCTTCCTTCCAGCTGAAAGGGAAAATTCCTGACAAACGGCAATTGCTTATAAATTAAATGACTTGTTGTTGTTGTTGTTGCTGTTGTTGCTGTTGTTGCTTTGCCCTGTTTTTATCACACTATTTAGCCTAATATATTAACACTTTCGCTAACTGGTTTCTGGCTGTGTGTGTGTGTGCATGTGTGTGTGGTTGTGTTGGGGGAGTGTTGCTTTGTTGTTGTTCTGGTTTATGTTGATGAAGACATTAAATTTGCTGTCTGTCGTTTGCTATTTCCACATCATTTTAAATTATATAGCCTTGAGCATTGGATTTCAGTCAGTGTCAAAGGTCAACGGAGGTCGTATTGAAAATTTTTACTCTTTTTAAATCTGTTTGAAGCTTGAACTTTTTATAGCATTTTTTGGTACCTTTTTTTGGTACATTTTCTCATTTAAAATTATGTACTTTTAAATTTATTTGAAACTTATACTTAAACAAAATAAAGAAAACTTGTTCAGCGTTTTTAAATTATTAGAATGGTACTCTTAATAACCATTAACACGTATTTGCATTGGCACTTATATATATGTATGTATACATTGTCTGCCCGCCATATCCACGGTGACCATTATACATTAATTAACTCAAACTTTATTTAATTATGTTCACTTAAACTTGCCAGTTTACCAAGTATGCATTAAGACCTCAACTAGGGAGTAAAGAGCTCAACCTGACAAGCCCTTATATGCGGTATTCGTGAATACTTTGAGTCTAAGATGTGACACTACAAAGTCTTTGAGTTTATGAACTGAACCCTCAGATGCAGCTAGAACTTTGCCTTGGCATTTCAAGCATTTCATCCATCAACACCTGCACTGAAACCAAAACCGAAACAAAACCGGGCCGGGTAACTCTGGCAGAATCGAGTCAACAAGCCGTTACTAAGGAACTGGGGAAAGAAAGCGGGGCAGAGAGGGGTAGCAGAGCGAGCCGCACTTAATGCAAACGCAGCTGCCCAAGTACCGCAAGTTGTCGTGTCCTTCTTGGCAGCGAGGTCCTTCTGGCAACACTCTCAATTAAAATGTCCTCGCTTGGTAAGCGTAAACGCTCAAGAGCCCATGAAAACTCCTTATTACACAGTATCAGCAGCGTTGCGTTTCTCTGGTCGCCCCTTCTATCCAAAAACCAACCGAAAGAAACCAGCTAGCAAGCAGCAAGCAGCCAGCATCATCGGGTAGGCTGGCAACCTCTAACCGGTATGGCAGCACCTACTACGTGTTAATAACGCGAAATGCGCTGAAAATTTTTCGTATTTTGAAGCAGGCCCTTGAGCGTGCCATGCCTCACTGCCCGGCCCTGGTCACGATGTGCCACCAACGCCACCAACCCAAACCACCACACTTGAAACACAAAACGCGCCGCACAAAATCATCGAGCGAGTTGGCAACACTCGGACGCTCAGGTCTTGTGTTCAAAATGAACTGCCACACTGTTTACAGCACTTTAAAAATTGTGTTTGTTTTTTTTTTGAGAAATTTGAAACACTTTAAATATTTGTTAAGAAGAAAGCCAAGAAAAGACTTTGGGCACGTTGACGCCAACAGACAGAAATAAAAATAATAAAAGTGAATTTGAGTGCCGAAAATTAGATACACTTGCAGGCATGTGGGGATATATTTCAATCTGGTATGGTGTGATACAATATGCTGTTAGTTAAAAGCTTGGAAAAAAATTAACTTAATATTTCCCTTTTATTCCGTTTAGTGCTTATTTCAAATGATAGGAGCATAATGGAATTGGGAATATATTACTTTGTCCGATATGTTTTAAGAAAAATGTTAAAATAAGCTTTCAAATTCATATAATAGAGTTACCCAATCGTGATCATTTTATTCCAAGTTTCGAGGCATTACACATTCCGTAACAGAAATGTAATACCCTCAGCAAGGGTATAAAAACCAAAAAGAAATAAAAAAATGAAGAAAAAAAAACACAACATGAGAAATTGTAAGCTCAAACGTCAGCTGTGCCACTTAAAGTATACGTTGCTTCCCCTCTCTTGTTTACTTTTGCAATATTGACTCGGAATAGAAATAACAAACTGTTAAGTATTTGCACAAAATAGAAACCGCGGCCCCTGGGCTCACATCCGGTTTCCGTTTCGTCGACGGCCCCCCAATAAACATAAGAACATATGTCCCGCTTTCCATTTTCCAAGCACACAATTTTCACACACATGTGCTTTTCTTGTCTGCATGGACACCCAAGAAAACTTTATGCGCCTCAACCGCAGGGCAATAAACGTCAGACATCCTTTTGTATATTGACACCTCAATGGCGGATTCTTATCCAGCGAGAAGTCGGGTCGAGCAAACGATCCGTTGGCAATATGCGCCAGGTGAGACCTTATTTTCAATATATACCGCGACATGGGACAGGATGTATTTTGGATTTTATTGCAGTTAATAGAATGAACCCGTCAATTGCAGCTAGACAAATCGCAAGAGTTCTGCTCGCTTATATATAAAATTTATGTTAGTTTGATTATCAAAATATATATAAGTGTATATAAATTGCATCTATATCTTTCATTGCAAATTTGCAATGCTTATTGTTTGACCTCTTTTTAATAACTTTATTTATTTTTTGCTGCCTCCAAGTCAAACCTGAGTATCACATGAATTGAGGAAAATTCAATCCATGAGAGTTTCATTCATATATAAATTCTATAATATTATTTAATGAGTAAAAAGTATCAGCATTATATTTTCTTATGGGCATTAGAATTAAACTGATATCCAAATCAAACATTTAACACGCAGGCCTGCACACATGTCACAACCAACACGCCACACACACACACACACACACACAGCAAGGAAAAATAATAGCCTTATATGATGACCCCTTTCATGCGCCCGTTGCCACCCCCTTTGGCTACAACTCGAAACTGGCAACTTATGTCAATGGCACGCGCCGCTGGCACGTGACCTTAACATGAAAATCACGCGCAAGATCAACGCCAAAAGGGGCTGCTGTCTGTGGCCGGGGCTTGGATGGGGTAATACTCATTGACGACAACGTCTTGCAGATGCTTTTAAATTTAAATCGAATCAAATTGATTTGCAGCCAGCCAGCCCAACGCTTAAGTTAGCGATGAGAGCGTTTCGCATTTTTTCCAACGCGATGCAATCATGTGCTGCAAATGGTACAATCATTTTGATAAACTGTTCAGATAAACAGAGTATCATGTAGTTGTGCAAGTCCATGTAAGAAGCAAAAGAAGATATATCCGAATCTATAATGAATATGTTCATACTTAGTATTGCCATTTCTGTCTGTAATACTGAAACTTGTTTTTTACAGTCAAACTTTTTTCAACCTTTTTACATTTTATTTATAATAATAAATATTTTTTAAACTATTTAATTCAAAGCTTTAGTAACTTAAGTAAAAGTATAACTTCATTTATATTATTTTAATATTTTCAATTCCAAATTTATGTTAAGCTGAATCCATTTATTTCCGCCATTCTTCTGTTAAGTCTTATTGAATTCAAATTGAGTCGTGTCACGACACGCTTGCAACTCTAGTTACTGCTCCACCCACCCACCCCCTTTTCCTGTAGAGTTGCTAAATTTCGTGCAGTGTCAATAGGCACGCCCACCCAAAACTTTGGGCTATGGACAAGCCTCTTCAAACTGTATCCACTGGCTTATTTGCTTGGCCCCCGCCCCTGCCGCTTTGTTTAGCCATTTGACAAGTGTTTTGACAATATTTATTGAGCCGACATACCAACATCCTCCACTTCCCCCCCTACTCCAGGCCAGAGGTAATTTGATTTGCGTCGCGTTCGGCGGATGCTGGACACGTTTCTGCCTAATGGAGTTGCTCGAGTGGCGTGAATTTCAATTAAATTAAATCAAAATGTTGCATTTTTTATTAAGTCCATTAACACGATGCTGGAAGGGTTTTCACCCAGGCCTCCACTCACCCTCGTCCCTCTCCCCCAGCCCTACTTAGTCAAATTAGGTTACCCATCCGAGAGCAGTCGAGCATCCGGGCATCTTAATATGCATAAAGAAGAGTGGCACAGCGACTCTTCTGGGTGCCTACCACTTGACAACCACTTGCACCACACTCGTTCGAGTGTGCTGCTGATAGCGCCCCTGGTGGCACTTCGGGCCAATCCAACAATCTCATCATGCAAATGTTGCTACAAATGTATAAAGAATGTGTCGCATCGCATTTTTTTCTATTTTATTTGCTTTTACTTTAATGAACATCAAATCAAATTTGCACTCACATTGCCGTCACGCTTACTAATTTATACGTGTCACATACATATACATACACATACATATGTATAATAAGTAAAGTATTCTATGCACAAAGAAAATATGTCTCAAAATGCCAACAGCAAGTGGCATTATATAGTCAATCGAATATTTCAATTTTAAACAAACCATATAATTAACATAGTTCTTAAGGCAAATAATATTATTTATAAAAGTAATATTATTAATACTTTTTTATAATGTAAATTTAATTTATTATTTATTTATGTTATATTTTTTTATCATTCTTTTATTGTATATATAATATTTACAGTTAAAATAGTATTATTATTATTAATATCAATACTATTATCAATGCCCTTTTTATAGAAAAGTTTTTTAACGTTCCGTTCACCGTTGATAGGACCTTGAATCGAGAATTCATTGACGATTTTGAGTAGTCTTTTATTGTTTATAAGATATATATATTAATTTTTGAAAAAAGTGAATAGGCAGCTAACATTAGACACAATAAGGTTGTCCGGCATCGTCAGGCTTCCTTCTTATTCTAAAAGTATCCTGTGAAGATCGGCATTGCGGAAAACATAGTGCAATAATGTCTTGCAGCTGCAGCCCGTTCAAAACCCCTCAGATACATCGGGTTTCGTAAGTACATCTACTTTTAAATAACTGCAGTTCCTTAAGATATGTGATCTGGAAGCAGCGACCACAGGAATCAGAAACCAGAATATAGGCTGAAATAAGGCGGTTCATGATTCGTCACATTGACGACCCAAATGCAACAATGTTGGCTATGAAACATTTCATTATGCAATTTAATTTTGCCTCAAAGAATAATAAAAAGTGAAATAATAAAAAAAATATATACGAAGCTGGCTTGTTAACCCTCAGTTGGTAACTTGCGGCATTAAGTTGGCCAAATTGAATTACTTAAGCATTTTGGCTTTGTTTATTTTAAGGGTGCGCTCCTTGGAATGCCAAAAGAGCTCTGTGTTTGTTGTCATTATTATTATTTTATCTTTTTTTGTTGGCTTGACTGTTGATTTTTGGCTTTTAAAAGATTTCAAAGTGGGTGATACTACCATTTCTCGTTTGCTTGGGTCCTGCCGGCATATGTTTCATGAGCAATTAAATTTTGTGGGTCAATAGCAACTGGCTTTACTTACTTTACCTTATTCCATGGCTGTTGAACTGTTGGTATTAATTTATTTAAATTGGAAAGGGTATATACAAATGTGCAGTGAATGCATATAGAATGAGTGTAATAATAAGGTCTGAGTTGCTATATTTACTATAACTATATGTTATAGTGTTTTTCTCATGTTTTCTTGATATATAAAAAAATTAAAACATTGAAATTACTTACATGCATATAAGCTGAAGAGCTGCAAGTTTTTTATTAAATTACTATAAAATAAATAATGCAAGTTACATTAAAAATTGTCTTTATCTTCTATGAATTTCCTGAAGTATGTTTTCAATTTTCTTATTTTACATATTAATTGAAATGTGAATCCTTAAAAAATTCCACTTACAAACAAGTTTTTCCTAAATTTATAGCATGCTTTTCGGTACTGTGTGGAATTAGACGCACCATTCGACTTATAGGCAAAACTACTGTAAATATTCAGTTCCATTAGTGCCAAGTTATATATATTTACATATATACTATTTATTCATGGCGTTTTTATGCACTATTTTTAATTTCTTAGTCTTTTTAAAACACTAAATTAAGAGTTAGAAAAATTGATTATATAATCAAATATTTAAAATTCAGCACAACAATTATTACTAATAAAAATATATAATTGTTTATCCGATTGGAATTTTGTTTGCAAGCCGGAATAAATAGGAATATTACCATAGGGAATTAGCACATATTTATACTCTGTTACCGAAGGTAGAAGAGTATATTGGTTTTCGATGCGCTTTGAAGCTAGAGACTTGAAACTTTCAAACGAAACGACTAAGCGTTAAAAAGGCTAGGAAATCGATAGAATCGATTAATGCAAATCTGTAATATCACACAAGGCTTAAACTTTTCGCACTGCAATAGGAAAATAAAATTAAGAAGAAGAACATGTTTTTACACAATCTTAAATGTCAAATAAGTATTATTTTAAAAATAAAATCTATCATTATGTTTAAAAGAAATATATAATTATATGATTTAAGATTGTACAAAAAATGATCATTGTTACCTTAATTTTCAAAATTATTATAGTACAGCCAATGCCTCTAGGATAACATCTCGTGAATAAGTTCCTTTGAGAACTTAATCAGATAAGAACACAAACCAAGTATGCAACGCACTTAAACCGTGAAATTGTTTTTCACAGGTGCTTGAGCAGCTTAATTACAGGTCTGCAACTGGTGTGGTCAGAAGAAAAAAGCGCTGCGCCAAGTCGAGACGTGTCGAGTTGAGTTGAGTTGATTTGAATTGCTATTGTTGCATATTCATTAAGTAATACTGCACTTTAAAGAAATTCGTTAAAGTGAGAGAGCGCGAGTAAGTGCGAGCAGGGAGCGCTATAAGTGGTAATGAAGCAATTCAAATGTGTAATGGCGTTGGTAGCGGCTGGTGGCGCCCGCTGCATACAATGAAGTGGCGCGTCGTGCCTCGAGTTGTCCATTAATCTGACAGGTAATTGCAATTAAAAGCAAACAATAAGAGAAGCAACTGAAGAAATGTAAAAAGAACTCCTGATATCGAGACATTAAACAATTAAAATATTGTTAGTGACAACGAAAAGCTGTAGATAAGTGACACATAATTTTTGACTAAGTGGAAACACTTGTAATACAAAGGATCCCCAATAAATTTCCTTATCTTCTGTGTATAATTAAAAACGAGTTTCTTCAGTTTATATTAACATTTTGAGTTTTGAGTCTATTAACATTTGCGTGACATGAAACGTGCGCCTAATTGCTCGCTGCTACGGCACTCCTGTTGTTATCTTTTTACGTGTGTGTGACAACTCAGCAACCATTTTTAGCATATCCACGAACCACACAACAGATGTACGTCTTCATATGACGAAAACGTGCCAGCAAATTCTGCTGAAAGAGCTCCTAGTCTAATTCGACTGTATTTATGTAAAGTGAATAAAAAAGCTTAAGGCAATGCATACTTTCTTTTAGTGAAAGTAGTATATTCGAAGTTACACCGCCTACAAAGTATAGCTAACGATCCACACTCGACTGATGCAACTCTCGCACCCAAACCAGGCTCTCAGCAAGTGAAACACTCTAAAAAGTCTAGAGAAAGAATTTTGGTTAGTAACTAAATTACAAACAATTCAAAAACATCATCCACTGTAATTTTGCAATTATTGTAATTAAAATTTGTAATAACCTTTTATTTTTAAAAACAATAATTCATACAAAATTAATATGCTTTAAAATTTACTTAAATATTGTGTTTCTCCCTTTAACATAACAACTCCAGACGGATTTACCTTAACCTTGATTTTAGTATTTGGGAACAATATTCCATAGTCAACATTCTCATAAAGATCCTGCAAATATAAAAACAACAAATTTGTTATGGCCGAAAGAATAAAATAGAAGTCATTATTGATGTCCTTAACAGATTAACCTCCATTGGATTATAGTATTATATTATATTAGACTTACGCTACTTCTTTTGCGTTAGTATTACCGTGATTAGGCTATGATGATAATAAATGAGTCTTAAGAAAGTTTAAAGTGATTTTCAAAAGATATTTGTACATACATGCTGAGATAAATACAGTTTTATGGCGACCCTTAGACAAAAGCAGATAAGTTCATTCTTTGTAAGATAATTATAATTAAAATCGTATTTTAAAACTAATTATTTTGATAATGTTTGAATGATAGATAGTCGGCAAATAATTTAAAGGAGGAATGAAGCATTTAAGTTTGTTACTGCAAAAATAAAACAAAATTGATCTAGTCGAGAGCGCCCGACTTGGATATACGCTGTATTTTTAATTTAAGGGATTTTAAAAAAAAAATTATAAGCTTGTCGGGTCCTAACAAAGGCAGATGAAAAGAAAGGCAAACAGAAGGACTTCTCGTCTTCCCATCTTGATACTTTCAAATATCTGTTTGTCGTTATTTACCACACAATTTTTAATCTTTTATTTTATGGGTACAGAGCAGAACAAGAAAGGAAAGATCTTTCTTTAGCACACCTATTACAATCAACTCTTTCTAAACTTCGAACTCATTAATTAGTTTTATCTGCACGATCTTCTACCTAAGGCTCTTTGCTATATTATATATATATATCCCGCTTTTCAATTGACTTTTTAAAATATAATACCCAGTAATTATACCAAGTCTATTGGTAGATATCTGATGTTATAATACTAGCTTTTTGTTTTGGATTACGGGCTATTTGACATAATTTTTCTCTGGGATCGGACGTGTAATATTATATGGACACATACCAGTTGATGGACCGGCTAAACAAGGTTATGTCCTAAAATTTTTCGCTGACTCTAGTATCGAATGGCAGTATACTTTCGACATTTTCTAAGTTATAATTTATAATAAAAACAATCAGGCACTTAAGTTGATGTCGCTGCAACCAAAGATTTTAGGAAGCTGCTCTCGTGTTCAGTGTTTAACCAGGCTCACGACTTCAGGAAGTACACAGGCTTTTTCTTCTGCAAAGTGGGCACAACCATTGTTGCAGTTGCAAGGTCTCTCTTAAGAAATCCTGAAAGGACAAGAAGTTAAATGTATTTTCCTAGAAAAGCGTCTTTCTCCATTTTACCTTCGAATTGTTTGTGTACATATCCCTGATGCCATTATTGTTCCGAATCAGATGCTGTATTTAGTAGCAATCCCTGCTAGAACGCAGATCCTGCCTGATGGAGGTTCATCATGAGGCATTTACTGTCGCATCCAGTGGTACCAAAGCGAAGACCTGCGGGTCTTGCCTAGAAGACCGCCGCCATCTTCATTCTTCTTGGAGATTAAGTCGTGCATTGCTAGATTCACACATTTTATTGTCATCATTGTGACATAAAAAAATATTATAACGATCGGACAACGAATGTTTGTTAGCAACTGAGTGCGGGGTATCTTCTAGTCGAGCACTTGCGACTTCTTTTTCATCATATTCGTATAATGAATGAAGTGTAGAAATAGACACCTTCTCCCGACTAACTACTTATTATGTGTGATCAAACAAACTTACCTCAACTCTATATCCATAATTATTGGTAAGCCCCAATTCCTTCAATGTTACTGAAATATCAGAGGGTGTACCATCAGACCGTCTATTTATAAATGCAAGAGCATAGGAGTAAAAGCTTTGATAAACCGGACTAATTGGTTTTGACCAAATTTCAATTCCCTTATGCTTATATATTCTTCGACCTTGTATCCCCAATGGATCTTGATCTACAGAAATTATCTTCCGATTGAGTAAAATTTCCTTAAATTCAGGACGTATTGTTCGTAAATCAACAGACATTAAAAGAGGAGCAGCCAGAATTGCCCATACAGCAAATTGAGTCTTTGCTTGTTCATAGCTAAGCCCAAAGTTTCCAATGATTAACTGAAATAGAAAAAAGTTTTTGTTAACGGTGAACGGTTATATATAATAATAATAATATAATAATATTATGTGTATTATAATTACCATGTCAGGATCATTCCAATGTCCGGGGCCAGCATTCGGAGCTATCACATCTTGATTATTACCATAATAATCAATAATATTTTCAACAGACGCCCACGAATCTTGGATATCGTCGAAATTTCTCCATAGATTGCAATGACTTTGAATCGCTGAAAAATTTGGCTGAATTCCGGCGTATATTTGGTAAACAGGCCAGCTGCAGGAATAAACCATTGGTTTTCCAGTGCTATTCAAATGTCTTCCAAACTCGGAATAGCCACGATCCATATCATATGGTAATGCGTAGCAGCCATCTAATTTTACATAATCAACATTCCATTCTGCAAACTGATGTGCATCCAATTTTTCAAATCCAATGATACCAGGATAGCCAGCGCATGTGAAATTGCCATAGTCTTCATAAATTCCGAACTTCAATCCTCTTGAGTGAATCTAAAATAAAATCGTAATTATGTCATATTTTTTTTTAGCAAATTAAAATAAAAGCATTGCACTCTGACCAAGTTGCCCCGAGATTTGTAGGGCCTTGTCATGTGACATCATCTTATGGCTTCAAAAAAAATTAAATACATACATAATCAGACAATGATTTGATTCCGTGGGGAAATCGCTTATGATCAGCTAAAAGTTTGCCGTCAGGAGCCCGATGTCTTTCCAGCCAACAGTCATCAATATTAACATATTCATATCCCACAGACGCATATCCCTCCGAGACAAGAAGATCAGCCATTACTTGAAATAGTCGTTCACTAGAAAATCAAATAGATAAGTTTTCAATAACATTCAATAATAAAATTCATTGCTATAAGAGCTAGATTGCACGCTTATTGATTGATTCGGTTTGAGATCCTGCTTTTTACTCTATTAGTAAGGTATACGAAAAGAAATGATTAAAATTTAAAGCCCTTTAAGGTAGTGATCGACCTCCATTGATGGTCTATTGGGTCTTACCATATATTCTATTATAGTATAGTATTTAACAATCAGATACAAATTGTGAACTTGAACTTACCTTATACAATTATCGGGATCATTTACACAGTCGGTATTGCACCGAAATCGCTCCCAAGACAACCATCCCATGGGAGGAGTCCTCGCTAATCCATTTTCAAGGCAATAGCAAACCGTGCTAAGTGCACCGATGAGGTAAATTTGCAAATACATATATTATCTAAAACAAAAAAGAAAATAAATTTAAATAATTTTAAAATCAAATCGAAATTTTGTTTTTAAATTTTGCAGTGCATTGAAATAGGTATCTCCGACCCCATAAGTTATATATATTATTGAACAATGCCTCTAGCCGCCTCTATATATGTAAATATGCTTAATATTTTGTAACTTGTTGCCTGTGCCTGTCCGAAGTTTAAAGTCTTAGCTTTCTCAGATTTATAGCTTTCTTGATATATCAGTATTTTTGCATGAGTAGCATACTCACGTCAACTATATTCTCGTTTAAAGCAAATATTTTTTACCAAGATAGATCACATCAAATATGTACCTCATATTCGGAGAGAAATTACAATTCTCTTTGGACCATTATATCGTATAGCTGCCGTAGGAACAATCTGCCAAAAAATGGGATTCTGCTGTGTAATCGTGATAGGCTTAATAGGATAGGATTAAATCCTATCTACAATCTAATGTACGGCGGGCCCTTCTTTCTTACTTTTAACCAAACTTATTAATTTTAGGTATAGAAAATTTACGGAAATTGTTGAATGCATTGATTTTTTTCATTCCATAAGTTTTTTAAATATTTATGTAAAAATTAATTTAAAACATGTTTAACGTTCTATACCGTTTCAGAAGTCTTATAATTTTGCCATAACATCTTTTTAGGGTACATTGAAAAAGTACCTTTTGGTAAACAGTCCGAGAATGGTTAAAAGCTGCTATTCAGTTAGCACATCTCTTTATTGGAAAGTTCTGCAAATCGCACGTGGAGCTTAGCTAGGTGAACTCTACTTGTCTCGCTCGCACTCAGATAAATAATCTCTCGCTTTTCTTATAGTCGGTGAGCATGACACGAACGCCAAGTCAGTCTTGGTCGAGCCGCGAAATAAAGAAGACGCAGCAGAAGAGCGAGCAGTTGCCATTTAAATTGCGAGCGACATATGCAATGCATAATATGTACAACTATGTATCTGTATCAGTAACTGTATCTGTATCGGTGTATGGCTACGTGTTTGCAAATTTATGTACGAGTATGTGTATTTGTTAGTAAAGATAAATAAATCTGTTTGAATATTTGCTAAGAACTTTTGTTGGGGTTATTAACATAGTTTCTGTAAGTGGCTCTAAAATGTGCTCACCTTTAATTGGTTTGCATTTGCCTTTTGTAGTAACAAATTATGTATGATTTTGTTGGGCACGATCTTAAGCTTTAATTGCAATAACGTAATGTACTGTACACAGTACTGATTTACCAGGACTTACCAAAATAAATTAACAACTTTTGTGTTTTCCTCTTGCTTTCAATCGATCAATTCGGCAACAAATTGTAACAGGTTATCTATTCACTTTATTATGATCTGCTTTTGGGCATGTTGTTTATAATGTAGGTAGAGAAGGGTGCTATGGCGCAATGGTGAGGCCTCAAACTATTCTCCTTAAGAAGAAACTTTTTAAGGCTCATACTAAAATGTGGAGCAGCTATACGCAAATAGAGTGGCCTCATGCATATCCGCGGGTCTGATCGGTATTTTTAATTCTTCATTTTATCACAGTCCCGCTATCCCGTTAACCTACCCGAAATTTTGGCAATTTGGCAATTTTCATGTTATATCTGTCATTCGAAGACTGTATTTTTGCTTATCTGGAAAAATAACAACATTTAATTATTTTTTATTTATTGTTTAGCGCAATTGACTCATTGAATTCATCATTGAAAAATCCTTTATGTTGAAATTACTCAATTTACAAACAACGCATGCTTTTCCGTTAATTACTTATCAACATGAATGTGTAAAACCTCATTTATTTATTTGAAGTTTCATAGGCTATAACGATCAAGTCAAGTTTCCAAAACAATGTAAGGAACACAATGCAAACCGAAACGTTTAAGTATTGATTTTAATTTTATAATTTTTACTTTTTTATAATAAGACAGAATTGTACACGTATTTTGTAATAATGTGTGATAAATATTTTTAAATAAGAAAGCCGGACATAAATGGTATCAGCTTATATATTTAGCTAGTTTTAGCCATTTTCGGCAATTATTTATTGTCAGCACTGCGAGAATGTGTGCGATATATCGATTACTTGTTTAAACGTAGATAAATTTACATTTAATATTTCCACATCCCTAATCTAAATTCCATCTCTATGAATCATTACATAAGTACATAACAATGTGGAGCACGAGTATTTATACTCAGAGCATTTTAAGGTATTATTACAGAAATGAAACACAAACCGAACTTATGAACGTCATTTTTTAGGTTGCCAAAATGTACGCGCTTAATGTCGATGTACCCATCGCACTTCGCTGAGCCAGTCGTACAAAAGGACAGCCAAGCGGCCAGCAGAAATGAACTAGCTCACATACCGATTAAGGCGGCCACAAACGATTCTTCCGATTCGATATTCTTCGGTGTGCTTCAGAATAAACTTATGAAATATATTACCAAGAACGGTAATCGAAGTTTGGCTAACGAGCTTCTAACCGAAACATTCGAAATAATCAAACGCACGCAAATCGAGCGATATAATCTCTCCAAGTCAGACAGAGAGAACATTGTCATCGATGCGGAAAAACTGCTAATAAATGCAATTGAAAATTCACGTCCATTACTCCAATTGTCCGCCATTAAAAGAGGCGGAGTTAAGTATCAAGTTCCCATCCCGTTGACTGAAAAGAAATCCTATTTCCTGGCCATGAAATGGCTATTGGATGCAGCGCGCGAAAAGGATCGCAAAGTGAAACTGCCCGAGAAGCTCGCCTGGGAAATACTGGACGCTGCTTGTGGACAGGGACGAGTCATCAAAAAGAAGGACGATTTACACAGGCAATGTGAAAGCAATCGGGCCTACGCCCACTATAGATGGAGCTAATAATATTGTATTAAATTTATTTTTAATTTAAATGAACACTACAAATTGCATATGTGCATATAAATATATAATACGATCAACATTGGTTATTGTATTATTTTTTACATTTCCTGCAATGTTAATCGTTGGTCCAATAGAAAAACTTGCGCAGAAAATCAAAGTTATATTTATATTAAGAATCATGCTGATTTCTTTAAAAAATAAAATGTTTTATTTAAATACAAATTATATATAAATTACTTATTCTTTATAACCAAACCAGTTATTCAGTTAGGAATATTTGCATTTTATTATGTGCATTTTATTAAAAAAAAAACAAGTTCAATTCAAGCGTAGAAAAAAAAGTGCTTAAAAAAGAAAACAATGTATTTTTGGTCCCCAAAACCTTCGATTCAAATTACTTGTTTTTAAGGTTAACCATTTTTTGTATATTCAAAATCAGAAAAATATATGTTTAGATAGTGATTGATGTTATGTTGTCAACTATTCCAAGTTGCAATGCTAATGTTAGTACATATGTATTATGTGTTTCTATTACACTTAATGATGGCTAAGATTCTTCATCCAATTTGAGCAGATCTTCTTGGTAACCAAATGTTTCTATTATTAGATTTCTCTCATTCGTAACGAGACTCTTCCAACTCAGTGTCTTCACAACGCTATCAGCATTATCTTTAATAAATTTAATTGCCCATGACTTAAGACTTTCCTCCGAATATAGATCCGCCAACTTTAACGTCAGAGCTGCTTTTTCAGCAGACAAATTGTTGCTTAAGGACCTCAAGCAGCTTGCCTTCAGCCGGTCGAGATCGTATTTGTCTGCAGCCGACAGTAGATCTTCAGTCATATCTTCCAACTTCGGAATACATCCCGTGTAGATGAAACGCAACATCTCAATGACAACATCGGATTTCAAGTCGTCAATTTTGACGCAATTCTGCTGACTCTCCTCCAATGAATGCTTAAACATGGCCGCAAAAACTTTGCTGCGTGCTGATAAAATTATCTTATGAGCCGGTGTCTTATTGCCGTCGCTTGTTTCAATTGTCACATCAGACAACTCCTCTGTATTGAACAAATTGCCAATATGTGATACTAATTTGCAATCGGGAACTGAGATCGTAGAGCTTATATTTGTATGTACCAACATATTGATACAACAGCGAATTCGAAGCGATTCATCCGGTCCTTCAAATGCATTTTTCGAGACATCCAAATAGATAGTTACAGGGTTAGGCAAACAAATATAGCCAAGTTCTTCTATTTCGTTTCGCAAATAAATGGTAAAGCGACCCTCGTATTTAATGCCTATTGGGCAAAAGGATTTTAAGTGCAGTGCATGGGTGTATGGATATTTTGTTTTACAAAATTTTAAGCTAAACTTTATATCACTATATTCTGCGGCTGCAAACGTCGTAGATGGGAGCTCTTGAATTAAACCTAATTGATCTACCAATTTAAATTTTTCGATGAGCCACGTGTGGGAAATGTTGATGAATTTACACTGTGTCTGACAGAAACTTTCTTCGGCATTATTCATTTCAATGTTGTTCACTTTTTTATCGGTCATCTTGATGTCAATGAGATTCTAGATTTCGTTCCTTTTCACTTAGTGATGGTTTTCTGGAATATTTATTAACTTAGAAATTCACTTCCAATTGTATTAGATGCTGTTGCACATGTTGCACATGGGCTCAATTCAAACCTATAAGTTTTTGCTTATGTTTTGGTAGGGATGGTCTATCGAGCAGAACTGTATGAAATTAAAACAATGAACTAGTAATAAGTTCATTCCACGGAACCGCATCTAGCGGAACGCTTGGGATTTTTAAATTATATGGGAAGGCAACCTGTTAGTTGTTAAATAAGTTTGTGCATTAAATTGAAAAATGTATGATGTTGTTGTTGCTGTAGATTTAATTATGAAATACCTATCTTAGTCTAAAATGAAAAACAAGATATTTTTATTGTAAATTAATTTCCTATTCACCCTGTGTTTTAATTTCAGCATTCTCGTATGGAACTGAAACCTTTGCATTAGTCACACCGTGATCATAGATCGTCAAATGTCCATCACTAAACCAAAAACCGCTTGTTTAACTGTAAAATGGGCCACTTCAGTTTTTAAATTATGTGAGTGCATACATACGTGCGTTTAAGAACGAATAATCTAAAGAAAAGTGATTAATAAAATATATAATATATATTGAAAATTGACGGATTAACGTAAGTAAAGTGCACAGTTAAAAAAGGAAAGATCTTAGAACTGCATATACTAAGTTAGTAAGTTATGCGATTCTTAGAAAGAAAAACTCTGAGCTTTATTATTGTCCTTTCGTTGTTTATACATATAATTTTGTATATGTATATATGCTTATAAATAGGTTTTAAAAAAATTGGGCATTGGAAAATAATTTATATTTTCCCCTTATGTTTTGCAAAGAGGCTTCGCTAACGTTTTATATTTGTTTTCTTATTATATATATATATATATATAATAATTGTTTAGGTGTTTTTACATTACATTATCACTGCGCATTGATATTTTTTCTTCGTCTGTTTTTATGGTGTTCCAGGCCGTGTTCATCTTTGCATATAGGACAACCAAAAGAGACGGACATATTTTCACAAGTTTTGCATCGTTCTCTGTCTTTCAGCCGCTTTCAAGCAGGAAGAAAAATAAAGTTTTGTGATCTTTTACACATAACATAAACAATTACTTTTGCAAGAAAATTTACTTTATTTTTTTCCAAGCTTTCTACAATTTACTGGAATTCTTGCAACTAGTTAAAAAATATAATTTATTAACTTAAACTACAATCAACTTAAAGACAACACTTGTCTGCTTAGTGCTACAATTTAGAAATTTTAAAAATCAAAATTCATTTGTTGGACTGCTTGGACAACCGCTGCTTATGATTTTCCAATTCCCTTTTGGGCCGATATCCGTTACAAATTATCTTTTTTGTCTTGCCATTCGTCTAAGACCTTGGCAAACATATTCTGTGGAAATTTGTTCGTGCAAGATAATTTTTGTATAAATAAAATATTAATATTATATGAATAAAAAAAATAATTGCAGCGCATGTTTTTATTCGTAAGCCCGAACTGGCTTGCGAATAACGCGTGCATACGTACATAGGTAATGGGGCTCTGCCGAATACACACACAAACATGTTGACGCTCGCGTCGAGAGACTCTCGGAGGCAAACACATCAAATGAACATCCTTGAAAAAACGGCTATTAGTAAGTGTAGTGGACAATAATAAAAATTTCAATCAGATCCATTGCATTTTAATTTTTTTTTTTAGTAAATATTCTATCCATGCGAAATTTTACTATCAAGTTAGAGGTATTGACATTGTTGTTTTTACCTAATTTCCCATTTCTTTTGCAGAACATGTCTGGTCGAGGCAACTTGTTATCTTTGTTTCAAAATAAAAATGATGCTTCGGAAATTTCATCGTCTAGTGGAGAACATACCAGCGGTTTAACTGGTTCGAGCGGAGAATATCGGCGAGCTGCGAAAGATGTTGCAACTGAACTGTCATCAAACTTTGAGAAAGTCTCTATTGGACGAGGACGCGCACATTTGCTGTCGACTTTCAAAAATGAGTTGCAACAATTTAGCACTGGAAGGAACCAATCTTCTATTTCTACATCCACAGATGATCTCAGTAGCAGCAATGGAAGCAAATGTATTCCATTAAAGAAGACACCTGCGATTTGTGGCGAATCACAAATAAAGAAGTCTAAAATAGTTGCAAGTGGCTTGTTCTATCCTAACACTGTTAATGGAGTAAAAGGTGAGTACAGAAATATTCTAGAATTCAACTGAACTCTTTGTCACTTTAAGAAGATAAAGGTATTTCGTTATCTCATTCATTCATTGCTCTCAACAGGATCGCCGGTTAATTTGGCATGTAACTATATAGGTGTAAAATCTGACCCAAAGAAAGGAGTTTACCTATATGAAGTACGATACTCTCCTCCCGTTGACTCTGTTCATTTAAGAATGAGGTATTTAAATGAGCATAGAGACAAATTTGGAGGTGTTAAGATCTTTGATGGATCCACTCTGTACTTGCCGATTTTAATGGAAAGAGAATTGACTACTTTTGTTTCCAAAAATTCTAATAACGAAGACATTGAGATCCGGCTACTATTCAAAAAAAAAGAACCATATAAGAATTGTACACAATTGTACAACATTTTATTTGATCGGGTCATGAAAGCCCTAAATTTTGTGAAATTCGATCGAAGACATTTCGATCCCTCATGCCCGAAAATTATACCCACGGCAAAGTTGGAGGTTTGGCCGGGTTATGTAACGGCTGTCGACGAATACGACGGAGGTCTGATGCTCTGCTGCGATGTGTCTCATCGTTTGCTTTGCCAAAAAACTGTGTTGGATAAGCTCATCGAGATCTATCAATACAACAAGTCTAATTATCAAGACAAGGCTAAGAAACATTTAATTGGAAGCATAGTTATAACCCGATATAATAATCGCACGTACAGAATTGATGATATATGTTTCTCCGATAATCCACATTCGGTATTTGAAACCAGAGCAGGTTCTAGCAGTTATGTGGAATATTACAAAAACCACCACAACATTAACATCAGAGATGGCAAACAACCCCTACTAATTAGCTTAAAAAAATCAAGGGGAAATGAAAATTCAGAGGAAGAAAGCATTCGGTTTTGCTTAATTCCAGAACTTTGCTACCTCACTGGCCTGCATGATGAAATTCGCTCGGATAAGAAGCTAATGATTGAGATAGCAACATTCACAAACGTGTCGCCAAATCAGCGGATGCAGGCTCTCTATAAGTATTTTAGAAATGTAAAAGAAAACGCCGCTGCGAAAGAGATCCTTGATAACTGGGGCATATCGCTCATAAATATTCATGATGGAATAGTTGGTCGTCGTATGGATACTGAACAAATCTATTTTGCAAAGACAAACGTTTCAGCTGGACAGAGGGCAGATTTTAACAACGATGCATTGAAAAATGATATGCTGGAAGTCGTACATCTCAAGAACTGGATTTTGATACATCCAAAAAGTGATGTACGAACGGCTAAAGCCTTTTTAAATAATATGGAGCGATGCTGTGGATCATTTGGAATGAGATATTGTACACCCAGCATAGTATCCTTAGACCAGGACCGTGTCGATGCCTTTGTGAATGCTCTGCGTCGCAACATTTCTAGCCATACGCAAATAGTCGTCTGTATTTGTTCTAATAGCCGAGATGACAGATACTCTGCTATAAAAAAAATTTGCTGCGCTGAAATACCGGTTGCTTCACAGGTAGGATAATAATTGATAATATGCATTTTTTTTATGCCACCTAATTCTATAGTTCTATATAGATACCGAAGGCATTATAGTACCTTCCGTCACGCTGTCTGTCTGTCCACCTGTATGAACGCTGCTATTTTCAACTTCCTTAGAGATAGAGGCTTGAAACTTGGAACATATACTGATCTGTGCCCGCGTCAGAAAAAGTGTAAAAATTGGAGTGCTACGTCTACTAGGTGGCTAGGAAATCGATATTCGATTCGAAGTTTGGGATGTGCCACGCACAATTTGATGGCCACGCCCACTCCGCCTCCCTAATCCGATACACCTGTTAGTGTAAATCGACCATATATCTCACATTTGACACTCTTCAAAAATGAGGAAAATTTCCCCTCCCTCTCCAAAATTTCCAGAAGCCTATATATCCCGCAGTTTAATAGTTACAGTTACCAAACTTGGAAGGAAGATTATTTAATTTGTTCAGCCACGCCCACTTCCGCCCCCAAAATTTTCAAAAACCCTAATCTCCCATAATTTAAGAGCTACAGTTACCAAAACGTCCAAACTTCGGAAGAATGTAACTAGCTTATATCTACCTCAAGTTGAAAGGCAAACTTGGAGAGTATTTCTTGGCTACACCCACCCTGATATATGGTACCTGTTATCAGCTGGCATTACGTATGGTATCAAAGTATTTCGCTTTGTTACGCCCGACTGCTGCGTTCTCTCTTGTTTAAGATTTTAATTATTTAAAGGTGATCAACTCCAGGACTTTATTCAATGAATCTAAAAATCGTGCAATTGTGCAAAAGATCATTTTGCAAATGAACTGTAAAATGGGAGGATCTCTGTGGACTGTTAAAATTCCGCTTAAAAATGTGATGATCTGTGGAATCGACTCATATCACGATCCATCTCACAAGAGCCATTCCGTAGCTGGTTAGTTGAAGATTTTTAATCTTTCAGCCATTAAATAGAAAGTAAACAAAATCGCAACTATGATTAATTTATTTATCATTGCAGCATTTGTAGCCTCGCTGAACTCAACATACACCCATTGGTTTAGCAAGGCCGTTATCCAAACCAAAAAGGAAGAGCTTGTGAATGGACTCACTGCATCCTTTGAATCCGCCCTAGAGTGTTATAAGAGACGCAATGGTTACTTCCCAGACAATGTTATAATTTACAGGTATGAATCAATGCTCAATAATAAGTATTTAATATTTAATCATTTTTGTGCATTTGTTTTCAGAGACGGTGTTGGCGATGGCCAGTTAAACTTGTGTGCCCACTATGAAATTCCTCAATTCGAGTCAGTATGCCAGAAAAACATGAAAATAACGTTCATTGTAGTTCAAAAGCGTACCAATACTCGATTTTTTTTGGTAAGCTTTCCAGTAGTTTGGTAAATGCCTTATCACCTACCCATCCATCAAACATTGTATATTCTTTAGTAATCTCTTTGTTGTATCGAGGTTTCTTTCTGGATTTTGATCTTGTTAAATAATCGATACTTTGCAAATGATACCTAAATAAGTTCATTCAACAATTACAGGCAAAGAACAATGATTATGAAAATCCCTTGCCTGGAACAGTCGTTGATAAGAGCATCACCAGATCTCAAATGTATGATTTCTTCTTGGTTTCACAACTGGTTCGCCATGGCAGTGTTTCCCCAGTCCATTACATTGTTTTGCGCGACGACTCAAACTTTGGTCCCGACATCATACAAAAACTAAGTTATAAACTATGTTATATGTATTACAATTGGCCAGGAACAGTACGAGTCCCTGCGTGTTGCTTGGTGAGTTTACTTATTTTCCAAAGAATCAGTACATATTTAAAATGATTAAAAGTATAAAACCGGCTTTAGTCACTAAAATACTATTGGTTGGTTATGCATGCTAACTTTCAATTCTTTTTTTCAGTACGCTCATAAGATGGCATACTTGATTGGTCAAAGCGTGCAGCGCGATACTGCACACAATCTGTCGGAGAAACTCTTTTATTTATAACAACAATAATTTTCATTATATAAGAATATTCACTTAACCAATCTCTTACTTTCAATTTTTCAAATATCTGATTTAAAAGATTAAAAACGTTATTAACCATTACCGAGTCATGGGTACGAAAATGTTGTTCATTGTGTTTCATAATAAATATGTAGTCTAAGAATTTATAAAATATTGTTCAAAGTTTATGTAGTACTCATGCCCAATGTCTGCTTTACATTTTCTGTACCTATTGATTCCCAAAGTGGCATTGGCAAGGAATTTAAAGCAGTTTCTACAGATACTTGGTATTAGAATTATTTTAAACTAATAGAATATTGAAATTATTCTTTATTTCTTATACAAGTATGTACGTGTTTATGTGTGCATCTATGATTATTTAGGAGTTTGATTACTGATTTTAATATGGCCTTCATACCAAGTCTTTAATCTATGTGATATATCTGCAAATGTGGGTCGCTTCACGGCTTGTTCATGCCAACATTCAATCATTAGGGAATACACTGCAGTTGGACAATTTTCTGGACAGGAGAGTAATTGGCGGGATCTTATTAGATGTATCACCTCCGGATTGCTGTATCCATAATACGGCTGTAAGGCATAAAATGTAATTAGTTTGATTTCGACATTATAATTATGTTCTAGAATTCTGAGCTATACCTGCATGCCATAACTATAGATTTCCCAAAGGACAACTCCAAATGACCAAATATCACTTTCAGTGGTAAATTTTCCATAAAGTATGGACTCGGAGGGCATCCAACGAACGGGAAGTAAAGATTTCGATTGAACTCTATAAGTAATAATCAGAAACGATAATTCAAATCCACACACGTATTTTATTCAGCACTTACCTATAATAGTCAGAACTGTAAATATCGCGCGACAATCCGAAATCGGAAATTTTCACAATTAACCCTTCGTTGACCAAACAGTTTCGCGCTGCTAAATCACGATGAACATAGTGATGTCCTGATAAGTACTCCATACCTTCACTGATTTGCATTGCTATTTGCAGAAATTCCAACTGTAGCAATGATTTCTTTTCGACCGGCGAGTTTGAGATTAGAAACTCATGTAAGTCACCGTTAGCCATATATTCGAAAAGCATACAAAATGGCTCCTTATTTAAAATAACTCCCAGTATGCAAACAATATTTTGGTGCTTGAGGTCCGATATAAGTTCGATCTCACGCCTGAAATCTTGTTGGGTTTTAACTGATGCGTTTTCTTTTAACGCCTTGATGGCAACATTTACAACTTTCTTATTTGCTTGGGTTAGTTGTCCCTTATACACCTTGCCTATAAACATAAAAGATAAAAATTAAATGGGTACATAAATATATATGATTTTTTCTTGAACATTAACTATCTTTCTTAGAGATATTCCTGTTACTTATTAGTAAAGAAATTTTGCATACCAAATGCTCCTTCGCCCAATTCTTCAAAGAATTCTACATCTTGTAATGTAAAGTGTGGAATTCTTAGTAGTCCATTTTTCTCAATACTTTTGGATGGTATGCCTACATGTTCCATGGAACTATTCAATATCACTCTACCGCCGACATCTTGGTTTGTGTTTGATTGCGAATTTCCATATATATTATTTCCAGCATTTGGTGTATTAATCTGAAATTCAAAAAAAATAATTTAAAATTCATATATTTTCGCAAGCATCTCAGTATACATACATTTTGTATATTTTTCATGCCCCTAGAACTTTTTCTTCTAAACAGGACCATCAAAAATATGATAATAACAAATAAAGCCGTCAATCCCAATATGGAAATAATGCTTAGCCAAATTTTGTCTACACATTTTGGAATACCGCACGGCTCGATGTTTCGATCTAATGATCTGTCATCAACAAAACACCATGGGCTCTTCTCAGCGCTTCCTGGGTTTCTGGAATTTTGACAATATAATTATTGATTAAAGAGGAATTTTTTGTAAACGTCTCACAAATAATTAACAACTTAACTTACGTACCTGCAATAATTCTGTCCAATCAGTTCTGGAAAGTCGGAAATTTCCTTCATCAACCACGACCATCTTAGGCAAGATTTTCCCGATGAACTGACGTTCTGAACTCCTCTGTAACTTGAACCATCTTCCCAATAACAGTCTTCGGTTTCATCTACCTCAATTGTTATGCCTAATGTTGAGCAATCCTTGTGCTGTGGAATTTTTTCACAGTCCTCAACTCCGACCAAACCAATTACAGGATGCCTTTTCGCAATGGCGTATTCCTTTTGGCAAAGCTCATTTTCCAACAGCTCACACTCCTCACGACAAATGCGCTTTAAATTTTCAGATTCTCTACTCGGTGGATATTTGCTTGAGACATCCGTGGTGAACACGTCGTTATAGTAAACAGATTTTTTTTTATGAAACAGATGCGTAGTTTTTGTATCTTTTGAAACGAATCTTCTTTTTCGCGTACTATTTCCATTGTATTTGTTGGTTATCATAGCGACATTGGCAAAATATAGTAAATTGGTCCGTTCGGGAGTTCTGCAAATAGGCAGTGCACTGAAGCATAGGCTCGGTAACGCATACTTTCGGCAATTTGAATTCATATCCCTAAAAAGGTAATCATAACTTAAGCGACCATCTCTTAAATACAATGTTAAAAATACTTACTTTGATTCCTTGATCACTCCATAGGCGGCTTTTAATCGTTCCTCTAAGTCATTAATGGTCACATTTGGATCTATAAATACGTGAGCATTTTTCAAAAAGTCTTGACAAATCGTTCCGGTATACAGTTGACATATTCCAGATGATTGATGAAATCTTTAAGAATGAACATATTGAAATTTCCAATGTTAATGAGAAATTATAAAGCTTATAACGAGATGTGGTCAAAGTAGTCAATAATTATTTTTTATTTAAGCTATAATTTACATTTCCAATTACAAATTAACAAGTTGTTTTTAATTGTTTACAGTCGCAACCAAATAGTTCCAATCTTTTTTCCTTTGCGTACAAAATGTTTTACCGGCCGGTTCGATGAATTTTACCTTTACATTTACATATTTATGTACACATATATAATAATCTTGTGGCCTTATGAATTTTCTACGTTCCGCTAAATCTCACTGGAGAAATTCAGGTTATTTCAAAGCAGTGTAATGTGGCAACGAAAATCGCAAATTAAAACAATTTCGATGTTTTATATTTTATAAAATGTATTTAAAGGCTCGAATTGAATGTATTTATGTGCATATGTATGTTCCTGTTCACGTACCCATTGTTTTCATATGTAATGTTTTGTGACCATACATAAATATCATTTAAGGCTATAAGCACGATATAATGAACCAGAAGGTATTGACAATGAAAACTCATTTTGGCAACACTTTTTGAATATTTGCAAACTTTTAAAGTAGATAATCCTCTAGTTCAGTATTTTTATATATATTAAATATCAATCGCGAGTCTATGTTAATTTGAGTAGAGATGTTTGTTTGCTTTTCATTTTCAGGAGTTCAAAATAAATCCACGTATGTTTGTGTATATATACATGTCATGCGCAGGACCTTAAAACATTCCACCCCTTAATATAAGAATAAAGTGTGCCCATATTTTTGTTTTGAAACTGAATTGTAGAGATTTGGATTTTAATTTGTAATTATTTTCATGCGTATCTATAAAAAATGATGTAGATTGTTTATTAATTAAAGTTGAACACATAGAAAAAATAACTGTTTTACATATACTTAAATGAGTATAGATCTAAGACTGAGGTTCTCAGTTCTATTTGTTGCTCGTTTTTCTCGTTGTTTTTGTTCTCAGTATTCGTTCGTGATCAGCTGTTAATCTGGCTCACTGATCGATGGTTATCGAGCACGGTTGCAAATTAAAATTCGTCGAGCGATGGAAGTATTGGGGTTGGTATTTTATGGAACCGTAAAAGCATATCTTTTAGCAACTATTACCCGATTACTTGGTCATTTTGATCGTTAGGGAACATATTTTAATTTGTGTAATATAAGACATCAGTTCTTTCTTGTTTTTCATAATCTTATCTTAGTTTATTGAATGAGGGATAGGCACAGGAATAGGGATTCTCAAGTGTTGAAGATGTGGGGCCCTACCTAGAAGAATCTAACGTTTGCAAATAATTTATAATATAACACAAAGTTTTGACTGACATTGTTTCATTTTATTGAATTCTGTGTAAATAATATAACATATTTATTTTATAATTTATTTTCAATTTTTATAAATATGGTTTGCTTAAGCGTCTAAGAGGTTCTTCGTAGGATTGGAGTATTACCGCCAACATCATCAAGTTTCTTCATGTGTATACTTTGTGTTACAAATGTTGATTGCGTTACGCGTGTTGCATTTACACTTCTTCGCACATCGTTCTTTGACTGAAAACCTAAGAAAACATTTAACATAATTCAGTTAAATATGGGCGAATATATAGGAAATCCTAGAAATATGTAGCAATTGATGGCATAGCTTACATAGAGTCACATACAAAAGGTACTCACCTAATTTGATCATGATCTCCTTCCATACACGTCTTTTAAAAACAAAAATAATAAATACAAATACTCCCAGCAGAACATTGAATGAATCGCTAATTGACCAAAAAAAGTTTTTCTTGTGATCATAAAAGAAAATGCTGGCAATTTCAAAGAGCCATGTGATTCCCATTACAAAACACAATTTTGTGTTCATGATGAATCTGGTTTTGTCTATAAAAAAGCGACTTCTCAATGTATGTTTTTCAGCATTCGAACTCTGCATCCTGAATATTTCACGTTTTACTTTGTTACAGTATTTCAACGTTAACAAGAACAGCAAAAGGTTAACGACAAAGAGTATTCCCAGCGGTCCAGAGAAAAAAATTAAACTGGCAAACCCAATTGTGTCATCTGCAATATTAAATATGGAATATAAATAAGACGGTTATAAATACACAATACATACAGGTAAACCAGCAGCGGCCATTTCCAAAAACCGGTCGGATATCTTCACTTAAAATCGTAGATTTGCTTAATGATGCAGTTATTGATGTTAAAACTGTTGGCATTCCCCAGCCATATAGAGAGTACCACAAAAAACGCTTTCGCCGTTCCCTCCTTTGTAAATTCGATGATTCGGTTGATCTGTTTAAAAATCATATATAAAATTAATAAAAATAGAAAGATTCTAATAATTTAACGCATTTAAAATGGTTTCCAATTTTCTACTCAATCTATTAAATCATTAATCTAGCTTATAAATTAAATGACTTTATCTACAAAACCTTGACAATCATATTATCATTTCACATTTAAAGTAACTGCGCCTTAGTTGGATTACCAAAGAAAATAAAATAAAGCAAATTAAAACATTGCATTAGGGTATAACTGACTGCCGAATACTCTGACACCAATTTAGTATCAGCTAATTATTTATTTAAGTACTTATTTTATTTGGTAACTCTAGCTTAAAAAGTTTGAAAGCTATAGGTTTCTGCGATTTGGGGTGGGGGGAATCTCAATCAATCAATCACAGCTATAAAATTGTGGAGTATATGAAAATAGGTGATTTTTTAGAACGGTTGTGCTATTTTAGAAAGGAAAGTAGCGATACAATCTCTCATTATTTTGTCCCTCAAAGGACAAGCTTGGTGACTCCAGCTGCCTTATCGATTTTCACTTATTGATTTTATCGATATATGATCCACACGGTGACACAGTATAAAAACGTAGAAGAAATTATTTACATGTGTTTCCGCGTCTCACACATCGAAAGTTCCAGTAACCCGAACCCCAAAAGTAATAAATAATTTCTCTCACTAAAAGAGTCAGAATGAAGATTAGAGACAACCTCATATGCCACTCCCAAAGGTAATAAGTTTTAACTAAAACTGATATCGATAATAATGAGGAGAATATTGCTTATGGGGTCAGTCAAATCGTATTCTTACCCGAATGTCTTCCAAATGTCGAAACATGTAATATTCATCCAAGAAAACGCGGCCATTAGGAAAAAGTATACAAAAAAACCTATAAAAAAAAGAGAATATTCCATTCAATCAATTGTGAAAAACACAATAAAAAAAAAAAAATTGAAAAAAATTATTTTACCTGAGATAAAGCATATGTCATTGTTCGATGTTGGCATTAATTGCCCTAATGCGATTCCGAGGTAGGCAAAGAGGAGACTGCTTATCAAACATATTAGAATTTTTCCTGGAAGATTACGTAATTTTTCAATTGACGTATACACCACAAGTGTAATTACGTAAAAGCAACATGATATCAGAAGACCAACGGGATACATTTTGAATCGTATGCGATCATTGCCCACAACTTTTGAATCAAAGCATACAAATGTGTAAAACTGTTCTGAAAAGAAATTAATTTTTAATAATTTCAAGATTATTGGTAACAAGTAATTGTACTCTAGCCACGAGTGTTCGATTAGAAGAAACCCTGTAGATTTATCTGAAATAGTCGCAATACACTCCTCACGAGGTCAAGACTTTTGTTATGGAATCGAGAGCCACTGGAATTAGGAATCGGGGATAATTTATTTATACTATAATATGTGGCCAGAAATTTGAAGTTTGGTCAAGCCAGGCCTAACTTTCACTTCTTATCATTGCCATTGCTGAGGATGATAATATTGGGAGAGTCCGTCCATTAGATGTTATCACAGCTTTCTGAAGAGCGTCCAGGTGGATGAACTACCGCGATGAGTTCATCATTTTCTTGATTCTTACGCATGAAAGAGACGATCCGATCTTCATTGGCAGCAGACAGTAAATTACGAATGCATTTGATATAGATTCTAGGCTGGGTACTAAGTATCTCCTCGTTACTAGAGCACTCTTACTTGGCAAAAATTACAAATTTACCTTTTGATCAGCGTACGATGTATTTCTGATTTTTTCGATGCAATATTGACTGTTTGTGTACATTTTTTCCGTACTTGTTATAAACAGCGATCCGTTGGTGGCACTTATTTCATGCGATTCGTCAGGAAATGAGTCCGGGTCCAAGCGAAATTTTGGACACTCTAATCCGGTTAATATTCCAAATTCTGAAATTAACAATAAGAAATGCATTTTACTTTAAGTTGTATTAATATGTTATTGGGCATTTCCTGATTTAGTCAAAGCTATTCCAATTTTTTTTCCTACGCTTCCTAAACGCTGATAAGTTTCACTTTATTAATTAGAAACAACAATTCTTGGAATATAAAGGAGAGAAACGGCACTCCAAAATCAACAACCAATGTTTTGGAGTTGTATGATGGTATAGAATCTATAGGAACCGGAAATTGGAAATTGAGATTGGAGGCCTATTGGCTAAAAGTTCAGAAGAAGTATCTATATGATTGCAGAAAAACTATCCTTGGTCGAAAAGCATTTTTCAAAGGGAAAACTTTTGGTTCTTGAATAGGAACGTTTTCGTTTTTGAAAAATGTTAATCAAACACATAAATTGCTCACAAATTTTTCTTCTAAATCTTTGGCAAATAATATTTGGCTCCCACATAAGCAATCAGTCAGTTCAATAAATAAATAATTGGATTTAGATATGAACAGGTGGATATCTGTCTGGGAATGTTTGTAATCTTTAGCGGAAATGTGTTTAAGAAACTGATAAAACCAGCTGCTTGTTTAAGAAACAGTAAATAAATATTTCAAAATTTTAATGCGTATCAAATTTATGCATTTCTCTTCCAAGTATAAAATTAAAAAATTGAACTTAAAATGCGAATGTATAAATATATCGTACTTACCAGAGGGTTTTGTAAAATTTCCGCTGATACTCATGCTTTCAAAACTCCGAAATTTCAAATCGTTTTCATCTGCTCTGCAAGCTGTTGTCCTATTTATTTTCGAATAGAATTCGCCATCAGCGCAACACCTACGGACGCATGCAAGCGCTTTGCATACTTTAATATTTTGGCATGTGCGAATTATATATTTCTGAGTATTTTCATTTCTTGGTTTATTTATGTTTTTATTCATTTCGATTGCTTCAATGCAATATTGACTTTTTGTAAATGATTTGCGTGTGTCTTTTAAAGTAAGTTGGCTATCTTTGAAGCTGATTGCCGCCGCCGTCGCGACATATTCAACGAGAACTTTGTTGTGGGGGCACACAAATGCGTCATCAACAAAAATCATGGGTCTGTTGAAAATGTCCGAGTATAAATTGAAATCGTGTTCACGTGAAATGCACTTGGTCAACTCCGAAACATATGTGTAGCCGTGGGGGCAACATTTATTAATTATTCCAATGCCTTGCAATATATTTTCTTCGGTTTTGTTGGATTCACATGCTACAACAACGAGACGGTTGTCCACAATGACAAGGCATGATTTTTGTGGCACATCAACCAGCGATATTTCAGTATATAGTGATATATTCGAGTGGATAGTTCGCGCACATTGTTGTAGCTCTATATTGGTATTATTTCTTTCCAAGCCATATCCTTGTGGAGCTACTACGTCCATTTCCTCTGGACTGTCTGTTTCACTTAACCCATTGTGAGGGGGGGTACATTCGAAACCAATTGAGCTATTTGACTCACGGATCCGGTATAAAGTCGCTTGTGGACTGCAGCATATTTCAACTGAACTGATATTTGTAATAACATAACTGAAAATTAAACACATAAAAACAAACGATGCACTCATCTGAAATAATCACAATTTGTATTTGCCGTATTAATAATATTTTTTTACAAAACTATAGTTACATGTATGTCGTTTTTAATCATAAGAAGTTGGCTTATCTTCCGATTGATACCGCACAATATGAAAATACGTATTGGTAAATGGCGTTCCAGAGTCTAACTGAAGCAAGTTTCCTTACGACGGCTGCATAAAGTGGATAGCGATCCATACACACACACACACACATAAAGATAAATAAATTTGTTTTCACACATACATACGAATGTATCTATATATTCAACCACATACCCAAATATACACATTATATTTATATATATATATAAATATATATATGTTTAATGTTTACGTCTTTAAGTGTTTACGTTTGTATACCTATCAATATAATCGAACGTTTGAATGTATTTGAACGAATGTGTGTGTGTGCACACCCCTCCCAATAGCACTTACTTCTGACCCATAAGTACTTTTCGCTGCATGACTTATCCAACCAGAAGTAGTTACAAAAATATGATGTCGCTAATTCGCTAATTTACACAGGGCCTGGGCAGGGCAAGCGGTATTTCGCTGGTCTGAGCAAGAAGTTTCACATGGGGTGATTGATGAAATAACACTCTAGTTAGGTAAAAGCTAATTGCATGAAATTATCTGCCATTGACATTAATTATTTCATGTGTTTTTTTCAGTCTTTCACAATAAGAATAAGAAAATATTAATATTTTATTTTTCATGAAGATATTTGCAATTTAATCGTTTATAAAATAGGATTGATAATATTTCCCATGTTAATATTTAAAAGAAGGATTTATTCAGAACTTATTCAAAAATGTTTGCCATATCTCCACTGTGCTGCTAAACTTGTTATATGATGAACAGTTTTAACTTGTAAACTCGAATGTGACAAATTTTGTCTTGTTGACTGAACATATTAAAAATGGGTAAGTCGCTCTATATGTGCTTTTACAATATTCCCTAGAGTGCTTTCCCAAAACGTGTTAGATAATTGCCAAGTGCAAATTAAGTTGAGTTGCCCCCTCTTTGTAATAACAGATTAATGTCTTTGCACATGTACATATGTGCATGTAAACACACTTGGGCAAACATAAAAGAGTGTCCTAAGAAAATTACTTATATAATCATATATGTGTACATGTACGCTGTACATTTCGCTTTTAGTACAAATGTACCTATTATTGAATGAGTACATATGTGGAAGGTATGTGTGGAATGCATACGAGGGCCGTTTAGCAAATAAGTATAACCATAACTATAACTAATTTATTCGCATTTAGTATAAATATATACGAGCGTAATATTAATCTTGTGGTTAGAAAAAATTAAGTTGTAACACTATATTAAATTCTTTATTTTTAAAACATCAAGATATCATAACAATAATTACACTAATCAACTCAAGGTCGGGCCAGTAGCAAATTATATTTTTATAATTATATATTTTATTTATTTATTTACACCTGGGTCTTGGGTATATTCAAGTTAGTAGCTTTTGAATAGAGCATTCTTCATTGTTTATTTTTGTAGTATGCCTAATTCTTTTTGTGCAAATCAGCCAAGATAATATAAAACAAACATGTAACAGTACCATATGGTTTTATATTTTTTACACTTAGGTGGCAACGGCCAAAACCAGAAGCTTCATAATCGAATCTGAAATTTTGATGCGTACAAATTATTGCGTTTTTAGATTACTCTCAAATTTATATTAAACGAATCACACAAACAAAAATCTACCTGCTGCACACGTGTCTTTGTAAGACAAAAAAAGAGATAATCACAAAGTAAAACAGAGAAATAACTTTTTCTTTTCGTTTTGTTATCCAATAATTTGGCTCGGAAATAACCATAAAAATGACATAAACTTCGTGGTGTAATTGGCTCTGAAAAATGGTAAGGCATGCACTTAAAACTTATATTGTACAAACGAATACAAAATATAAATTTGTATGTGTACATGCGTATATATTTATTATACAATAGTTCGTGTTCTGAGTGTACAAACACTGTAATGCATATTGATACTATAAGAGAAATTTTTCCAGAGAATTGGAAAGCAAGCATCTCAAAAAATTCCCATAAGAGAAAGTTGAGTTGAACATGCATATGTTATTTAGTAACGCATTTTGTCAACATATGAGCACAGCTCGTGTCTTGGTTCTTTAGTAAAATTAAAAACCGGTATTATTAATTGTGTAAAAATGCGAATATCATTGCAAACATTAATTTTGTCTATTGCCCTGCCGGCAATTGCTATCGCCTCAACGTTCGAATATGGAAATTCTGATGGTGAAGAGCCATTTGCTTTACACAACAAGCCCGGCTCGGATTTACAAACTCCAAGGCAACAAACAACTGGAGCCCCAAATTTTATACGACTCGTATTGATGCGATTAATATATGGCATTGCATCCACAATGGGTGTGGAGGACCGACTTGAAGATGCTTTCAATGGAGCTTTTGTGCCCCCAGGCGAAGACGGTGGACTTGGATTAGGCGATTTAGGTGGAGAAGATGATGGTGATGGAATATTTGGCGATGACATTTTATAAGAGTTGAAGTTTTCAGTATTTGTTAAGTTTGTTTCAACTAACTTATTTGTGCCTGTTTAAATGAGAACAAACATTTTATTTATAACTTATTTGTACTGTTTACAATGTTTCTTAGTCATTTATATATTAAATAAAGCCTAATTTATGTTGCAGTAAGAGTTATATAATGTATTTTTAACTGAAGTGGATGTTGTCATTGTAAGCACTCGGTATTTTGAATCACAATCGGCTTCTACTACTATGTGCACCTTAGACTGTGGGATTTATCCTTTTTATTCATTTAGTTCTTTTATTTATTTACAGTCATATGTGCTCAGGAACGCTATTAGACCCTATAGCTGAAATGGATGGAGTAAGTACTATGTGGGGTACATTAGACTAACATTTAATATTAGGGATATAATCTCCATTCTATACAAATATAAATTCCAACATGCCAAACTCAAGATATACAAGTGAAAAAATTACCATTATGCACACAGACGGATTTATAAGCAGTCGGCCAATAATATTAATCGAATTCCTATAGTTCAGTCAATAGCAACTTCAAAACGGTTTTAAAAAACTAAAGCAACGCTTGAAACAACTTTGATTTTTTGAGTAATCTACATATATAACTTGACTTGTTTGCTAGCTTGGGAACAAAACTCAAAAAATAACACCATCGAAGAGTTTTTTTCTAGAGAGATATCTGAGTCATTTCGGAAGGGCCTTCATCAAAAGACAAGCTGGTAAATCAATAAATCCAATCCAATCCGACAAAGCCTGGGACTACTGCTACTACACCCAGTTTCATTCAACTGCGGCTTGATGGGAATCGACTTCCTCTCATGAGATCCACGTCTAGGCTTGTTGCGATTGGTGCTTAAGTGCTTTTTAGTTCTGCAAACAAGTAGAATTTGCCGGTTAATTTTTTGAGTGTAGTTGATACGAAACGGCATTCCTCAATTTAGTTACATGTGCTCTGCAAAAAACAATGCTCGTTTTATAATACTAGAAAGTGTGAACAACTCTTTTTTTATGCCACTAGAGAGCTGGTTCTGTTTTAATGACGCATACTCACAGATCACTCATCTTTGCCGGTCTGGTGTTAAGTCGGGCCGTTATTGAAACTTTATCCTCGTAGACCTCCCATTAACCTCAGAAGTCGATCGAAACACTTCAAAGAAGGAGAGTGTTAGAGCAAAGGCATGAGTTATGAATTGATGCAGTTACTGATAAATAAGGTTAATGATTCTCGGTCGATAGCTTGCTAAAAGAAAAAACGGGATGACTTCTCTCGAATTTATACCCAATAATCGTCTTTCCATTTCAATTAGGAGACAAGTTGCAGTCTAAAATAGAAACGAAACTAAAAATGAAAAAATATGCCTGTATATCACATTAATGTTCTGGCATATTGGAATGAGAGAAAGCGGAACGCATTATAATTCGTGGATCAACAAACCCAAACAGGCATGTTGAAATTATATAATTTTATGTGTAATTTCATTTTCTGTGCGTCTCTCATATTTATGATATAAATTTTGGCAGACGTAAAGTAGACATTGTGGAGGTCTGTCGATACATACGATATTTTGCTTTGCCAGAACAAAACTAAGTTTCCCTTATCCCTTTCGCACACATCAACACCATTCGTATTAAATTGTCATACTATCTCCGTCGCATTCAAATGTAAATTTAACTATTTCGAGCAGATACTCAGACAGCTGACTCTTATGCAATCAGAATGAGCAGGAAAAAAGTGAGAAAAACTACTTTTCATATTTATTGTCTCTCCACAAAGTCATTCGATAATTTTGTTTATTTAAATTTGGCATTTCGATTGTAAGAAAACGTGTTTTTGCTATTTTAAAAGCCATCAACAGAACATGATATAAATAAATATAAAATGGTAAAAATATATAGTCTACACATTTATTAACATTATTGTAATTTTTCAATGCATATGTTGCATGAAACTTGTACGTCACACTTTTTAATAAAACCTATAGTGTAAGAGGCCTTAAGCTGAGTGAATAATAACATAATCGGGAAAATAATCGTTGCAGATTGATTCATTTTTTTGTACTAATTCCATTCGTTTCTGCGTGGAATCATAGGTTTATATTCTTTCATTGTGAGCTACCGTTGTTTTGTTTTTTTTTAAGGAGAGTAAAATTGACGGAAGTAATGTAAGTGTAAATTATTTTTGTGTTTGCTATGCACACCTATAAATATAACAATATACGGTGGTCATCAACGTATTGCTAGAAAGCCTTGCACAAGGGTCACAGCATTTTCACTACAATAGATTTGTATATACATATGTACATCATATACAGTACAATTTGTCGTAATACAAATTCAATCAAAAATAGAATGTATGTATATATATGTACACATATGAATCTACGTCTATTCACAATTCACAGTTAAGCGTGCATGCATGCAAGTGTAACATAGAATGAAACTTTTACCTCTATTTGCATATGTGCAAAATATGTATGGACACATACACACACACACAAACGCATAAAAACTTAAATATGTGTACGTACAGGAAAGTGTGCATGAATACACATGTATGTAAGTGGATTTGATTGCATTCATACGTATGTATGTAAGTACATACACTGCACACACTGATAATGTTTCATTGGGCATTATTACAAACAATTTCTAAATACTTATGATTTATATACGTGTTTTTGTTTTTCTGTCTGCGTCAGTGTTTGTTAAAAACTAGTTTTTTTATGACATGCAAAATAGCTAATCGCCAAAGTTTTTTTATAAAATAATTAAATATTCATATGGCAAATAAATATTTATGTAGACATGTGTGTAAGCGTGTGTGTAGAATATAGTTATGTCCAACCTGCGACTATAAACAAGATAGCTCTAAGTCTGACAGCTAGTTTGAACTACCCAAGTTGCCGCAGATCGTCGTAGTATTGATTTTTATCAGCGTCTATTTAACGATCGCCTACACAGTGAACAACACTGCAGGACAGTATATATATAAGATGTGCTCAACAGGAACAAATATTTGATTAATTCCGACTGCCAGAAACAAATATTTGATTAATTCCGACTGGCAGAAACAATTTTAAGAATACGAAAGAAAAAGATGAAAGGGAACTAATGTAACAGAGAATAATTAACTATCAGAATCTTATAAAATTATTTTTTTTTTGTCGAAAATTGTGAAAATTAAGTAAGGTTATATGTGGAATGCATTTAAAAGATTACCGATTTTTGTTGATCTAGGTGAGCTATTAACCAAGTAAATAAACATAGTAAATACAAATAAATATTTGCAATTTCAGTTCTCCGGCCCTTACAGTCTCTGAGATACCTCACATTCATACAGACAGACGGCCAAACGAATTTGTATTCCAATATCTTTGCATAAGCACCAAATTTGGATAATAACAGAGTTGAAACTGTTTACGCTTTGACAGCATACTGATGACACATTTTACTGCCTTCGCATGCTTCTCAACTTAGACCAATGTTCTTAAACTATTGTCCACATGTCGTAGTTGGCTTCATTTCACGAATCCATCCATGTCTTTATTCCTATATGAACCCGTTTGCTATACTGATTTCTTCATGATCTCGTCTTCTCAGATGCTAAAAGATCTAAAGAGTTTTTCTCTACATTCATTCCGCTTTTCAGTACACAGACATTCAGATATACAAAATTTTTGACAAAGGTTAGCTGAAAACCACATGTCATTAATATTCCACGGTTGGGCAATTCCCGCTGATAGCCGGAGAAGTTAAAAATCAGTTTTTAATAAGGCGAACCTTTGATAAGCAGAATAACTCAGCCGCTGGGTTTTTTGGTCGAGAGATTCCTATTACAACGATTTTGAGAATTGGTCAAGCTGAGAGTGCGCAACTGAATAGTGTACTGGACTAAGGACTACATACGTCCTTCAGATATCAATTTATTTGTATTTCGTGCAGTCTTCCTCTGTAATAATGCTCGAATTCTTTGCGTGAGTCTTGGCTGGGTATTATCCTATTCACAAAAACTCCCTGCATTTCTAGAACTGATGTCTTCTGGTCCGAGTGTTTGCAATGATCATGTTACTAAATATACTAAATTACTTTTATCTTGTCGGACCTTCCCTTGCGTAGATTCCTTGGTATACAAGTAACTTAATTATATATAACTTATCTATATTTTTTACTTCTTCATATACATGTACCTCATGCCAATTTCTTGTCTAACATGGGCAATTTTTCTACCACCACCGTTTACATGAATTCCTTTGTTAATCCCAAGTGAATTAGCCAACATTCCGTCTTTCTAGAACCCAAAGTCATATTAAAAAAGAGAATGTCTATGTACGTTCTGAAGAGAATATCGATTTAAAAAAATAATTTGCTTCAGTGAACAAGTCCGGCAAGTTCCGCTGACCTTTAGCCCCCAAGAATAAAAAAAAATTCTGGGGAAGGGATCGAGCAGTGAACTTAACAAACTTTAGAACCACTGTTTTCAGTAAGTCAATAAATCAGTGTTAAAGTCAGTAAATTATAAAATTGGGAAGTTAGAAAATCAAATCTTTTGCGTAAATCGGCGTTTTCAGTTTCAACTTCGGCAGTACATTTTTTAATTACGCAGAATTTTTGGCACCATTCATAAATTGCTTATGGAACAGTTTATCGGACATTTACCTTTTATCTGAACTTATGAGTGTGTTTATTAACTCATCTAAAAATCAGGTCTCTTGGACAGCTCTAAAATGTATATATTTAATATACTGTCGTCCACAAATCATACTTGAACATACGAACCGTCATGCCGACTAATTTTATCGTGCAACTATGCCTTTTTTATCGAATGTTTTTGGATTGTCAAAGCCAGTTTTTAAACTTAGGTCACCCTGTGTTTGCCATATACAATTGTTAGTACATACATATGTATGTGTGTGTAGCTGCAACCTTGACAACTCGTGTAGTAGTTTTGTAAGCGGGGTTTAGTGCAGAAGGTGAAGTGAAGAAACAAAATAATAATAATAGTGTGCACATGTAAAACTACTCAAATCGGAACTCACGCATAAGTATATAATCAATGCCATATTTAAGCACACACACTCATACATTTACAAAACTGCATCGTATGTGACACAACTACCGTAAATTGGTGACCGTACTGACGCCATTTTGTATTTACATATTTGGAACACTCAGTTGAAATTATTGTAAATGGAACTTGGGAAAAAAAGGTAACACATGTTTATATACATATATATTCAATTATATAGACATATACACATATATGAAACTGGTTATTAAATTATATCTAGACGAGCAGTGTACTCCATGTACATTTACACACACTTGCATACATGTTTGAAAATGATGTGCGCATACGTACATTAATACATACATATATATGTATGTCTGCCATTTTATTGAAAACTCAAATGAAACAAATTATAGCTAATGTATCCGTGAGTGTATGTGTACAAATTTATGTACATACAAATTAAATTTTTATATTTTAATGTGGTGAGTGAAATCCTTCAACCTTTTGGTATACCCAATATACATATACGCATACATGTGCTGCATACATGTGTTTGTACACATTCATACAAATGTATATATATGCATGCGTGTGTGCGTAGCGAATTTATATTAATGTTTATTATTTAATATGTATGAGTGCACTTTCATGCATACATATATAATATATATATATATACATACACAAGCTCGTGTATATACACAACATTTTTCAAGGCAAGGTTTACAATACAATACGAATAAATAGATATAAATTATGTTTTAAATTAGTATTGTGTAAAAGACGATAATGACGATGATGATACATTGTGATTATTTTGCTTATTTCAGGTATAAGGGTGGTCGGACACCTTCAGTTAGGTCAAGTGATAGGCGACGTCCTCAAAGTTTTTCAACATCATCTACACTGTCCCCGCGGGTTGTGTTATCTCGTTTGGAAGCCAGAGATTTTGAACGCCTTCGATTATCTTATAAAGTTGCTATTGACCAGAGGAGATCTCGAAGCTGCCGTGGCATGAACATGGGTCAAAAAATCAGTGGCGGTGTTAAAACAGTTAACCGTAATGATTCTCAAGCAACATTCAAGCCAATTATACCAAGAGAACTGCAAGCCGATTTTATTAAGCCTGCTCGGATTGATATTCTGCTCGATATGCCTCCAGCAAACCGGGAAGTTCAATTGAAGCACTCGTGGAACTCGGAGGACAGATCGCTAAACATATTTGTTAAAGAAGATGATAAATTGACATTTCACAGACATCCCGTCGCACAAAGCACTGATTGCATTCGCGGTAAAATTGGTCTCACAAAAGGACTGCACATATGGGAAATCTATTGGCCAACAAGGCAAAGGGGCACTCATGCCGTGGTCGGTGTGGCATCTGGCGATGCACCGTTGCACTCTGTGGGATACCAAAGTCTAGTAGGATCTACTGAGCAGAGCTGGGGCTGGGACTTGGGCAGAAACAAATTGTATCACGACTCGAAGAATTCGGCCGGTGTCACATATCCGGCAATCTTGAAGAATGACGAAGCATTTTTGGTTCCCGACAAGTTTTTGGTGGCACTCGATATGGACGAGGGAACCTTGAGCTTCATTGTTGACCAGCAATATCTTGGCATTGCATTCAAAGGCCTCAAAGGGAAAAAGCTATATCCAGTCGTCTCTGCCGTTTGGGGACACTGCGAGATTACAATGCGTTATATCGGTGGATTAGATCGTAAGTATACCTACATATGTTTATATATAGATGATCATCAGTAATAGGCTAAAATTGTGATTAAATTAAATACTTCTGGAGCCATTTATTTTACATTCAAACGATCCAAATTGGACTCACAAAATACAAATTATACTTCCTTCCGTACACACACTCTTCCCCACACCCAAAAAGCATTCTTTTTTTTGTATCATACAAATAATTCATTTTTTCTTACAGCTGAACCTTTGCCATTAATGGATCTGTGCCGAAGGTCGATTCGACAAAAAATTGGTCGAGTAAATTTGGAAGAACGTATACAACAGCTTCAGCTTCCACAATCTATGAAAACCTATTTATTATATAAAAATCGTAGATAATATTTCTAATATGGGATTAAATAAGTTATCATTTTGCATCTCTGCTGCATGTGATGGGGGAAGTTAAGGTAAATAGTATTAGTTTGTAATAGTCTTTTAATCAATGTTATTTTTTTTCGTCAAGGAATAATGTCAAAGTATATTATTTTAATTGTACTTGATATTCGTTTTCCGATTTGTATTGTAAATTAAGTCGATATGATTAACAAAATATTTAATATACTCATAAATCATTTGCTAAATCGTGGAAGGAATTAACATTTTCTTCAAATTAACATTGATATACGCATAAATACAAATTAAATTAAAGAAAGAAAGCAAAAAAAAAAAAACGACACAAACCTCGTGGTATATTCAAAAACATCAAATTTTGTACCATAACATTAGCTATAGCATCCATTTTAAATACGTTCTTAGTTTAGCATTTAATTTGTATTGAGAGACGCGTGTTCAGATTTATAATTTAGTTAATTATGAAATAGCAATGTACATACATACATACATACATGGTAAAAACAAAAACAAAAATAATAATAATTTCTTAAGGCATTCTATGTGTAATAATAATTATGTATTCCTCAATTGATGAGATGTCAGTCTAAATCTTGGTTACTTTAGGTATTCTTTGGATGTGCAAAATACGCATGTACATATGTACTCTATAGGGCGTTAGTAGTACACAGTCCTAAGGATAATTGAATTGAACAGGAAGAAAGTAGCAGGAGTCTTTAAATACAAATAATAAAGGTGCAATAATTTCAACAGCAAAAACATCTTTTGTTTGCTAACAGAACTGATTTGAAGGAATCTCAAAGAACGCACTGTATCAACATTAAACATAATTTTCATTTTGACGATCACTGAAGTTATTAATGCAACACAAACAGTTATAAAGCAGATCAGGCAACAGACAGCCAAGTGAACCATATAACTATCATTGCAGTCCAATTCTAATTGGCTTGCCTGATGGATTGTTGGCGAACTATTAATAAAGTGCTGGAATCGATTTACACACCACACATACTAACAGCAATATCGCAAAATTGTAAAATTATATTTAACTGTTTTTGTATTAAGCTGAGGAAACTACTAGTAAAGAAACCACATGAGAATAATTATTAAATATGCTTTAAGTATTTGTTCGTTTATAGACTCGTCACTCCCATTGTATTTGACAGGGAGCCCTAATATCCTATTCTGGGGATATATCATGTAAGACCATTTATACAATATACATACTTTCAGTCAATAATATAAATTTTTATAATTTTCATGGACAGCTAAGTTTACTCCAACATATGTACTTATATTGCATTTTAGATGGTTTATACATAAGTTTATTTTTAAATTTGATGACATTTAATAAAGACTTAATTTCACTGAAAAATTATTAAATACTTAAAACCGCAATATTTGCAATTTTTCATCAATTATCTTTTGAAATAGTAATATAATAAAAATAAATCATTGACGTTCCCGTGGTCTCCGAAATTTGAGCGATTTGGTATAAAAAAAGTCATGTTCGAGATGTACAAGATTGAAATATGAAAACACTAAGTGTCTTTAAAGGGAATCTGATCTTGAATCGTGGGAACTCAACGAGTGGACAACATTTGACATGACCTAGGAATTCTACCACTAGAAGATCCGACTTTTTGGCCGAGATATGCAAATTGTAAGTCGTATTAACGTGGCAAATATGCAAATTTAAGGAGAAGCACTGCATACTTTGCGGCATTTTCATTCCATTTTCAAGTACTAGTTCCCTAACAGCCCGAACCTGAGAATCACCAGTCGCCACTGTGCTTCGAAACAATACAACCTCAGGAGGATTACCAAGGTGTCGCTGATAATGGGTGAGTTCCAGAATGCGTATGATGGAGCTAAACCGTTGCTGGACACCCCAGATAAGCAGGTTTTAATTATTTTATTATCCAAGTGCCTCAAGATGGTGAGCTCTTTAGGGAAGAGCAATCTCGTCCTCTACAACATCTTGGCTTAACCCCTTAAGTACAACTGGGATCTGGGCTCTACTGATTGGCATCCGATGGACAAGCCTGCACTGGAAAAGGTTTTGTCAGCGTGGGCTGCCAACAGCGAAAAAGAATGGCTTAACAATAAATACGGAGTAGTAGTAAAGTAAATGTTGAATGCTTTTAAGGAAAGCCTCCTTCCTTTCGTCATATGATGCAGTGCACCGATATAACTGCTACCATCACCGGGATCATCCTCTTTTTTAAAATAAGCAGTAAGGAGTAAGCATTTCCGTTTAGGGTTAAATCTTACCCAGAGTTCTCGCAATATTGAACTGACAAATATTCCTTGGAGTATCCCAGATGTTAATCAGTTATCCGCTGAAAGAATAGGTAAGGAAAGAAAGCTTGATTCTTTCAATAGCAGGTCTTAGGTTCCCGTCTTCCCTTAACGAGAATCTTACTTCAGATTTGTTATTTCACTTAAGATCTGGAGCACAAATGGTAGTAGGTGTAGAATTAATTGTAGACTTAGAATGCATCTATTGCCTTTTCCATTATATCCACTATAATTCTCCTCCAAGTCAATTTTGAGTCCAGAATTATATATAGAAATATAAAAAAAGATTTTTGATCTGCGTTTCGAGACTTCACATTCAAAATTGAATGCGCTTAGGTTAGGCAAACATATTTTATCATGACTTATTTTACATGCCTAAATCGCCCAGTTCTTAATACAAAAAAATTAAAATTCAATCAGTAATGAGAGCAGGGCCACTGCGGCCATTTGTATATTCATTTTTTCAAATATAATTACATAGTGTATAACAATAGTCAAGTTACAAAACTCTATTACATAGAAAGAAACGATGTTGCAACAATATTGCGCGTTATTCATAAAATTAAATAAAAATGAATCGGAAATTACATGTTTATTTCAGTTAAAGTACTCTATCTTAGTTTGTTGAATCACTATTAATTCTCTTTGGTTTTGGCAAAGGATTCCAATCCAAGTTCGATGCTGTTGGCGAGGATTCCCTACATTGAAATACCTCTTTATTTATTTTGCTTTTTTGAAAGTAACTCTGTTGCAAAGGTAACGGATTATCCAAACTTGAGTTGCCATTGGCAATATTTGTACAGGCTTCATGACTGTTTTCGTTTTGATCAACTATCGGGGTTACATCGTTTGGAAGATATAAAGACGTAGAATATACATGGGTCCCTTTAGCTGCGCTTTCTTTTAGGAGCTTCTGACTACGGTTTATAGAATCAATTATTTCCTTAACCGATTTTGGCTTAGCCGGTTTTAATTTTCCTTCTGAACTTTCGGTATTTATCTCTGAATTTTCCAGAATTGTCAACGGCTCATTCATGTACTCAGAACCTTGAACGATTTTGTTATTATTCTTATAAAACGATTCTTTCGCTAAAGCATTATAAGTACTTTGATCACAATGTTCTGTGTTCATATTAACAACTTGCTGTTTTCTTTCTAACTGCTCGCACGTTGGCAAATAATCTACATTTGGTATAATTTCCTCCTTTGAAATCTGCTTTTTCGTTTCAACATTAAGATGTTTGTGTTTACAAATGATATTTGAGGAATCTCTTCCGAAAATATTTGAAGTACTTTGATTACCATCTCCCGTAACTGTAATAAGATTACTATTCAGATTAACAACTTTTAGTTTCTTATCTGGCTGCTCGCTCGTTGGCAAATGCTCTGCATTTCCTACAATAGGTATAAATTCCTCTTTAAAAATTACCTTTTTTGTATCAATGTTAACACGTTTTTCTTTGAAAGTCGTATTTTTTGAATCTTTTTCTAAAGTTTTTGAAGTACCTTGCTCATCTGTGACTTTAGTTAGATTATTGTGCACATTAACAACTTGTTTCTTATCTTTCTGCTCGGACGTTGGCAAATGCTCCACATTTGCTGTAACTGGTACAATTTCCTCTTTAGAAATGTAATTTTTCGTATTAATATTAACATGTTTTTGTCTGGGAGTGATATTGGGTGAATATTTTCCTGAAATATTGGAAGTACTTTGATTGTTAGGTTCTATGATTTTAATTTGATTACTATGCACATTAACAACTTGTTTCTTATCTATCTGCTCGGACGTTGGCAAATGCTCAACATTTGCTGTTACTGGTACAATTTCCTCTTTAGAAATGTCCTTTTTCGTATCAATATTAACATGTTTTTGTCTGGGAGTGATATTGGGTGAATTTTTTCCAAAAGTTGTAAAAGTACTTTGATTACCATACTCTGTAACAATTGACTGCTCGCAATTTGGCAACTGCTTTACATTTGGTATAACTGGTATAATGTCCTCTTTAGAAATCTCATTTTTCGTATTAATATTAACATGTTTTTGTCTAGAAGGGATCTTGTTGGAATCTTTTCCTAAAATATTGGAAGCACTTTGATTGTTATGTTCTATGATTTTAATTTGATTACTGTGCATATTAACAACTTGTGGTTGTACATTACGTGGTTGCTCGGACGTTGGCAAATGCTCTACATTTGGTATAATTTCCTCTTTAAAAATGTTATTTTTCGTATCAATATTAACATGTTTTTGTCTGGGAGTGATATTGGGTGAATATTTTCCAAACGTATTAGAAGTTCTTTGATTATTATGTTCTGGTATAATTACCTCTTTAGAAATCTCCCTTTTTGTATCAATATTAACATGTTTTTGACTATAAATTATATTGTTATTGTTCCCTAAAGTATTATGAGCACTCTGACTATTACTGTTTGCGTTTTCATTTCGATCGACCTGTTTGCACGTTGGCAAATACTCAATATTTATAGTAACTTCTTCTTTGGAATTGCCCTTTTCTGTTTCGATGTTAACGTGTTGTTGTTTCGATGTGATGTTCTTGGCATCTTCGCTGGTGCATTGGCTTATTTCTGCTGTGCCGGTATGTCGAGCAACGGGTTCCTGGGAAGACTCCGATTTATTAGTAGAAATCTCATTTGATTGATTGACAAATCTTTCAATTTCTACTGTCAGTGATTTGATGTCGACCTCTGTCGGTGACTGACAGGTTTCCTTTGATTTTTCCTGAACAGGATCTGCAGATGGCTTGCCGACCTAGAAACAAAATATAATAAAATTAATTTTCAAATAGGACACGTTATAATGGAAAAAAATTATTTGATTTTACCACATTTCTAACTGGAGGTAATGGAGCTTTCCTCTTTTTTCTGTGTGATTTTCTAATATTGGAATCTGTTACATTTCCACCATAAGTATCATCAGAGTCAATATCTGTTTCAAATGGATTAGTGCTTGCGAGACTAGTATTCGAAGATCTCCAAAGAAACAAAAACAGTTGACAATAATAATTTATAAGTAATATAATTTTTAACAACAGTACACATAAGCCAAATCATTTGGGTTATTACCTGATCGTATGGTTGTTTTGAAGTTGTGGCGTCAAACATCTATAAAATCTACCGCTACCGCGGTATATCGGACTGCTGTTTATTCTGCTCGAGTCCGCCTAGTAAAAAGACCAAAATAAATTGATATAATTTTTAAAATAAGTATAATCAATAATCATCGTAGCGACATCATATTCTATTTCGACTAATCTCAGACACAAGAAGTGTAAATGGGTTTCAGCTTAACTATGGAATACCGTGAGCTCTCTGGCAAAGAAAAAACCCCCAGCGATTTTTGCAGTTTGGAAAGCAACCAATGCAATCAAGCAGCCCGATGACTCAATAGATACAGCTACTATTGAGTCATCGGGCTGCTTTCAAAGAAGTATTGAGCATGGTTATGTCACCTAGCACCTCTCCCCCTCCACCACTGGCTTATCTTTGCTAGAGTTAAGACAACTAAACTAAATATCTTCAGAATGCAAGAACTACCATACTGCCCACCTAAAGAAATCTAATACGCTAAGACCATTAATAATGAAGAGTTCTAATAAAGATGATAAAAGAAACAAGATTCAAGTAATATACCAGGGTGAAGGTTTAAATCCATTATTCTGGCTTCTCACAATATGTAAATGACCATGCAGACGTCCTTGGGCTTCAGAAGTACTGTAATCTAACTGTTGGACCTCAGCATCAATCTACACATCAGCTCATCGATGCAGGCAGGATTGTATCCGTGAGCGACATAAAATATATATCAGTAATCCTAGGCAAGTGACCCTATTGGATCAACAAGCATTAAACATTCAGTGTTGTGACAGTGCAGTGGTTCACGGATAGATCAAGGAATGATCAAAAGATTGTGCGAGAATTATAGGTCCCAATCCAGTTTTTTTTACTTCAATAGGATATATTTTTTACGAATCACCAAAAAGGGTCTAGGAGGAGTCATAAATAATAATCAATCAGCTGGTTTTTGTAAGTATCTACGGATGCCCATGAATATTTGTGGGCAGATTGTTGGAACTTCATTGCGACATTTTTGTAAGCAACAGGTTGGCATTGAAATTGGAAAATGTAGAACAAAATATAAAAACTTACCCCTAAAGAGGTGTTCACATTCTGCAAAGATCGGATTAAACCTCTGTTTCCTGGTTGTTGATACGATGTATTTAAATCATAATTCCTTCGCAAAACAGGAGGACTTTCAGATGTTTTTTGAATTCCCAAAGTAGATGACTTTTTTTTTAGGGTAAATGACCTGAAATTCCTACAAAAGAGAATTTAAAGTTTTTAGAAAACTTGTCAATTAAAATATATATTATCGCCAACTTACCAAACATCTCGCAGATTCCCTATAGAAAAACTTCTTCGCCTGCTATCATCATCGCGTTTTGGTAATTTCCAAAAGCGCAAACGTTTATGATGGTCCTCTTCATGAAATGGATTTAAATGATCAGGGTAGTTGTATATTGAGATTTGACTTGAAGACCTATCGCAGCTTGTCGAAAGATCTTTGTTCGAATTCATCCTATTATAAAAAATAATAGTAATAAATTAATAATATAATAATAAACAACTGAAGTTATGTCAGAAAAAATTTATCACAATACATATAATTTTTAAAAATTCTTCAAGTATTTGCTGGATCTAAAGAGCTTATTTAAACCAATTTATCTAAAGAATTTATCTAAATTAGATAAAACCGAAAGATAAAAAGATACCATTCGAAGTATTTAAATACAATGCAACTATCGTATGGGCATCTACAGATATCACATTAAGACAGCTTTCTTAACGCTGTTCAATTTTTAGCTTTATCAGTAACCGATCTAGTAGTAAAATCACTATACAATTAAAGCGCTGCTCCCTAACTTGCTATGGATGTAATATTTTCACACCTCGGAATACAAAAATATCGCTGAATAATGCTACACAATAAATGTATTGAGAGTATTTCTTACACGTCAGCGGGGCGAACTTGTAAGTCATATTATTGTAGTCCTCGGCGCTAATTAAATTAATATTTCTATTTGTTGTTTGTAAACATAGCCACTCAATTTTTCTAATATTAATCTAAGCAACAACAAATTGTCTAGGAACTATTCACATTGTACGATCGCTCATAATTTAAAATCTGAATTGTGCTCTCTCTCTCTCTCTCTCTCTGCGCCGCTGAGATTAACGGTGAGTTCAGGGCCCGAGCAAAAACGAATCGCTAAAATTTGTATTTGGAAGGCATGACCTATCTATATGTAGATGTTGTCTAATTAGTATATTTATACAGGCCGATTATTGTACGTAAGTATCTATCAACCATTAAAAATATGCCCATATAGCCACTGTGATCGATCGCGCTCTTATAAGAAATTAGGTGTGTGCATGACAAGAAATTGTATGTAAGAAGTACGAGTGTAAGAATGTATGTAGTTGTGTACATAAATCCATGCATGAGTATTGTATAAGAATACAACTATATATACAAACATATATGAAGGTAAAGATATGCCTGTGTATATATTTGCACACAAATAAAAATACTTTTATATACGTATTTATTAAACAAACACAAATTACTACATGTCTAAATTCGTATACACATATGTATGTTTGTGAATCAATGTACATATACGCGCTTGTAGATAGATGTACATATATAGATTAGATTGAACATAAGCGGAATTTGTAACACTTTTGATATGCACATTATATATGTAATACATGGAATGTAATGTAAGAATGTAATCACATTTTCACATTTGTATATAAATATACCTAGCCACACAGTAGTTTTGCTAACTTTTTCGATTTATAGGCAACGATGATCTCAACACGTTAAATTAAAGCTCTATTGCTAAAGCACCGAGTTGAAGTTCAACACTAAATGAACTTTTTCTTTGCAGAATTCATACAGGCAGGAAAGCTTTTCAATATTTCAAAAAATCAACGAGGGCATTTCGTAAAGTATTTTATTTAAGTGAATCAACATAATAAATAAAATGCAGGTGAATACGTTGGAACCGGCTTCATGTGTCATAATCAAGGGTGCTACGGAAATCTCCAGAGAGTTTCGCTTTGAGTGGTTTGCAATTCTCTCAAAAGTTAATTCGCTTGTCACGCAAACGGCAACGTTTAATTTTTGATCTCCAGGTTTTTAATTAACAATTAAAACATGAAAAAGCCAGTCGCCTGTTAGCTAAAACAGTTGGCATACATAAACATTAAAATTAGTTCAATAAATCGAATATGCAACATTGGAAATTGCTTTATTACAATTAAAAATCCAAATATTTATCATCTTTGTTGACGTCTGTTCGTTGATTGTTTTGTGGTGTCGATAACAGCTTTGTGTTGTTAAGTAGTGTTGCCCTTTTAGCTGTATTCACGCTAGATCTGGCTATTCAATAATTTTGTAAAAATAGATACGTTATTTGGAATTTGTATTTTGTATTATTTCGAATAAGCTTAATGTACACCAAAATAGTTTATTGAAATAAAAAATATATGCAAAGGCTACGAAAACTGCATTTAAAAAATATACTGATCCAACGAGTTTTGCATTTCATGCAAAATTATGGGACCCCACAAAATATGAATTTTATATTTTTAATTCTTAAAGGCTACACAAACTTATAGTAATAAGAAAGCAGGGTACGTATTATTTAAAAACAATTTCATACAGATAGTGATTGTTTAAAATATGGTAATGCTCTTCCATTTAAAAAATAAACTAAAAATGGTTATCGCATTAATTCATCACATTCTGAAATATAAGTTCATCAGAGCAAATTTCCAGCTATTTTGAATCATCGATGTAGCTACTTTTGACAATCGATAGTTGGCAATGATGCCGATAATTCCGGCAATTTTATTGCGCAAATGCTTAAAAAAAAATGAAATAATATATTTGGATATTTACAAAAAAATGTTGTTTATGATCAAGGGGGTTTTTTTTACAATTATTTATAATTTTTTACCGGCTTTTGCGCATAGCGATCAGTCAGTCAATGAGCTTTTGCGCATAGACGTCGTAGATGTTTTTAAAAAAAAAAAATTATGTGTAATATGAAATTTGCATAGTAGTATTTCTGAATCCCTTGGATATATATTACTGAATGCCAAAGGGCAAAAAAATCAAGCCGAAGAGGCTATTTTGAATTTAAATATATGTACAAATATATATGCGGGCCATGAGAAGACCCACATGTTAAACCTTTTTATATGTAACTCCTACATTCGCTAACGTTTCGCGTATGAATTTGGGCTCATCATAAAACTGGTAGGTGATCATTGGAAAGCGCAGGTGGTCTCTGTGACACCGTCTCGAAAATGCATATATTGTTTCATTTCATTAATAGGTCTAAAAAGAGTCCGCGGTTATGCCGCGGAGGCAGTCGCCTCCTCCATTGACTATAGGATGTTTTCTTCCAGCGCGAATTTAAAAATTATCGTTGTCTTTGAAGTGGCTGACTCGAATCGTTTGCACTTGTTACGCGGGTGGGCATCAGTTCTCTGGAATGTGAGAAAGTATCTGCGTAAGATAAAAAATAGATAAGAAAGATCGACCTGATCGATCCACATCATGAGCGATTCGTAAAAAAAAACACTTACTGCTCGCAGTGATAGCCTCCTTTATAAGAAAGTAATATGTATATATATATATAAGTGTCTGTATATAAGTTATACAGACGGCCAATCTTTCTGCTGAGAAAACATTTAAGTCTAATAGCGATGGGCTTTTCCTCCTGCCTTTCAAATACATTTCCTCAACCCTTTTACACTTATTTAACAAATTTGTAGTGAGAAAACGGTGAAAACGAAATCCATTTAGTTTCATTAAAGCTGTTTTAAATTTGCCTAGTGTACATCACTGCACATAAAATGAAGGAAGACCTAATGTCGTAGATACGCCAGAGATTACATACCATTGCAGACTAAAGTCAACTTGTTGACATCTAAATCTCCCTATACGTTATCGGTTCGAACCCGATAACTTGGTTAACATAAAAGTTGTTTATACAAGAACTTTTGACAGATTTTTTATGACAGCTATATGATATAGTGTTATGATCCGGCCGCCACCTGCAGCTGACGAATATTTTCCAAGTTTCATTAAGAGCTTTTAAGCTGGGGGAAAGACGGCTTAGCTAGCGACTCTGACTACGAGCATATACTTTATGGTCTGGAGGGTGCAGACAGGGTGTCATTTATTTCATGACATTAAAGAGCTGCCAAATTTCTTAATCGGTTCCTGAATGGCATATTCACTGATAACACTGATTATGAATATAAATTTCGCTTATCAGCTATCGTTACTCAAGAAACATTTTAAGGACTGACCATTAGGAAAAAAATACCTTAGGTTCTAACGCTTGCACAAAGCTAATTATTCGAAATAAATTAAAAAGCTAAATTGCGAGATTCGTAGATAAATGTGTTGGCCAAAGCAAGCCCACCAAAGTTCATTTGATGCAGATTTCACTCCAATATAATTCATTCTGATGCTACATCATTAACTAAATGAACTCTTGAACAGGGTCAACTAACAACAACACTAAACATTTTCATATTGCATCTAACAAAGTTGTTGTGTTGTTGAGCAAACATGTAAACGAGAGTATGTAAGTTATGTTTTGCCTCATTTATTCATTATTAACGGCGTGGCAACCATTATGTACTAAGAAACACATACATACACATATTTATACAATTTATAATTGAAATGTTTGAGCAATTATGTATGAATAAAGATAAACTAAATACAATTTTCAAATAAAAATGCTTTTCACCATTAACAAGCTAGATATGTTTCGATATCGTTACTTAATAACATAGCGATTAAAACGAAATTTATAAAGAATTGAAGTAATTATAATGTACGAAATATAATATACATTGCATGCCAAGAATGCTCTTTGAATATCGCCATTGACAAATGGGTTTGCCTTTAACTATCTAAGCAGCATTGATCATATTTGGCAGCCAGTTGACATTGAAGCATTTAGCTGTCGATTGTTTTCCTATGTCAGTTAAGTTTAGAACGCTGCACATAAAATAGCATTTCATTTAATGTTTAACCTACTCTAGCGTATTATATAATTGATAACCGTTTAAAAAGTTTCTTAAAAGCTAAAAGTTGAGTTAACAGTTAGCTTTAATTTTATTTAACGATTACTTCCTTCTAATACTTATTGTAAGTACTCGGTTGCTTTAAATATATAAATTATTATTATATATTTCGTTTTTTTCTGTTTTTTTTTTTTTTTTTTTTAAATTACATGCGAGCATTTAACACGTTTAAGAAAATTAATGTGCATATACCTTTGTATTGTCCTAAGAATATGGGGAATATAAGAAAGTCTGTATATATGAAATTGGGATTTCTTTTTTTGTTTTTTCATTTTTTGTTGTTTTTTTTTTGTTGCTTGTTTGTTGTTGTTGTGTTGTTTTATTTTTGTAAATAAACCTACGTAGATCTAATTATATAATTATGTATGAATGAATGTTTTAAAAGGTGGCTACAGTGACAATCGCACAAAATTATGTAAACCCAAGATAATTTTCATCTGGATCAAAATTCCAAATAACGCCGTCAATCATGATTAAAACACAAAGTATATACAATTGATAAACAAGATCAAAATTGTATATTGGCATATGCTGAGTCCGTCGACAAAATAACTACTAAAAATCAACTAAAACTGCGGATGCTGCAACAGGGGTATTGCCTCGGAAATGGTTTGGGTTGCGTGATAACGTCTGAAAAAATTGCTTAATAAATGTTGCTCTAACTCGAACGTTGATGAGTACTTTGTCGAGTCTTGAATCAATTGGGTTGCAATGGAAGATGATGATGATGATGATGCTGCTGTTGCTGCTGCTGATGCTTTCAGGTCGTTGCCAACTGCATGCTATTGTGGGTGTTGTCCAATCTGCTGCTGTTGTTGCTGCTGTTGTTGCTGTTGCAAGTGTGGTGGTAGAACGTTACTAGTCTGATTAGCAGGTAAGGCCATGCTATTTATGGTCTGAGATGGTGGTGGCACTAATTGTGAAGGCTGGCTATGATGATAACTATTGCCGACGGTGCTCACAGACGGCTGTTGTATCATGTGGTGTTGGATATTTAGTTTGGGACCGTCTTCCGCCTTCTCCTCCTCGCGACGCTTTAAACAGGCGGCTTTCGGATTCAGATTTCGTTCGCGAACTTGTTGCTCCAGCGTCATAATGACTTCCACAGCCATGTTGAGGATGCCCAGCTTGGTTTGCGGTTTATCCGATTTCAGGTGTGTCATACACATCCGACCCAGTTCCTTCAAAGCCTCATTAATATCACGTATACGAATGCGTTCCCGTGCATTATTTGCCTGACGCCGTTCCTTTTCGCGAATAGCCTTGACAGCCGGCTCGGCATCGTCGTCCTCATCCCCCGAGGAGCAGTATCGACGTGGCCGTTTTGAACCCTTGGCGCCCTGCGACAGCTGTTGCAGCTGTGCCGCATTCGATGATGGCTCCACCGAACTTGTTGGTTTCGCATCCGATATTTCCATATTCGAAATATTCGATGTGGTCGAGACGCCTGCATGAGCAATACTACTAATGCCAGTTGGCTCCTTTCGCTTCTTTGTTGTTTTCGTTGATGTTGTTGGTATCGACGTCGATGCATTTCGCTCCATTTTAATATTTGACAATCCGGCACCACCTCCACCACCAACTGATGGAATTCCGGTTGTGCCCACAACAGGTGTGTTTAGTGAAAGAACCTCATGCGTCAGGGTACTCGGTGTGTTAGGTACAAGTGCACCATTTCCGCCGGAACTGCCGCCGATTAGATGGGACGAGGGTGAATTGGCCACGAAGGAAGATAACGTTTCAGTATTGTCCAACGAATTAAGCGATGTATTTACATTTGCCAACATTTCGGGCTCGCAATGATTCCGTAGCACATTGAGGGCATCGTCTAAGCGCTCCTCCATGCGTGCGCCTTGAAATACAGAAGCCATGGTATGTAAACTGGTTACGGGCACCATGTCGTTGGCATAATTTGAGCCGGCACTGCCATTGAGGACATTATGACTCCAGCCGGACCCATTGCCGGAGACATTGCCCTCGCCAACACCCGATTGCGTCAATGGCGGCGGTGAATTGACCGGCGTGGATGGGTTTGAGCTAAAGCTGCTAATACTCTGGTCCGCTGCTGCAGCTGACATATAGATTTGTTGACGCAATGACGTTGCCGAGGAATTACCAGCTCCAGGCACTTTCGCATTGGGGCCGCCCGTACTTAGTCCACCAAAGCCGTCGGCGCTCTGCATTGCAGGACTCAGCTGTTGATTGTGATGGGAATGTGAATGTGCGTGAGGTAGCGGGGTGTGATTCAGGGAATGGTGGCCAATTTGCCCAGCCGAGGCCAGAGAACTATGCTGTTGTGCTTGCACCTGCACTGTCGTTTGGTTATGTTGCGGTGAATTGTAAACGGCCGGCGAGAGCACGGTCGGTGCTCCAATGTTCGGTATGCTGCCGGATCCCCCACGAAATGAACTCATTGGCGGCAGGGATGTCGATGCCGGGCTGTGCATACCAATTTGTCCGCTCTCACCACCCATTTGCATTGCAATACTTGTGCTGCTTGATAAACCTTCAGCATTGTGCACCTGCTGATGGTCCATGGGATGCGAAGATATTGGCGTATTGCTCTGATATGGCGTCTGGCCCATGTAATTAGAACTGCTGTGCATCTGCGATTGATACCATCCCGCGCTGCTTGTTGCTCCCGAATCGAAGTATGGATCGACCGTTGTTGTGTTCGCAAATCGATTGTTGTTGCTTCCGTTCGCATCGTGAATGGAATTAAAGTCACTCGGATACATCCCATTCTCCACAGCAAGGCCTCCATACGGTGAGTGATAGCCGCCACCCCGTTCAGTTCCCACTGATCCCGGCGGCTGCTTATTGGCTATTTTGTTGAAACAGTTTTGAAACACTTCATACAAGTGCATGGGCTCATCATCACTGGTCGCCATGATCTCTCAGACGTTCTTGTGTGGACGGTGGCTGGACAGAAAAAAAGCCTGCAAGAAGACAATCCATTTGTAGCAAAACTTTAGTATTATCAAATTAAATATATATTACTTTAAGCTAACTCAAGTTCAGTTACAATCTAAGGTTACAATAAGTCACATATTAGAATATATGTCAGCTTCCAACACAGATTTCCGCACACAGAAACTCATAATTTGACGAATAGTTCTCTCATACCTAGTGTTCCAATATGTTTGACTTCGACATGCTTCCAAACTGGAAACTAGACTACTTTAAGCCGGATCCGATTAATGCTAATCAAGAATATATTGTGGATTAGGAAATATATATTCACCTGACTTTAGCAAAAGCATAGCACTTATCAATAGCATTGAATATTTTACAACCACTTACAGGACTACAAGGAGAGAGTATTACTTTGGTATTACATTCTACTTTATTGGCGAAATGTTCCTTTAGTTTGCAAACACGATCTGACGAATGTGAAATAGTTCCAAATTTTTTTGAATTGATCTTAATCCGATCATAAGCAGAGAATATATTTTGGCAATGCATACATGAGTTAGGTCTGTACAAGAATTCTCCTATCCTTCACATCCTTTTCAATATATAAGACTGATTCTGCTGACCAACTGATCGGTGATCCAAATGCTAAAGTAATCTTAATGAAAAATTACAGAAAACTGTTGAATTCGACTCAATTACATTTTGATCGTTTCAAAATTCATTTAAATTAAGTAAATGAAATCAGGTAAACAAAAGAAACAAAAATCTAAATTCTAGTCGCTGCTTTTTCATTTTTGTATTCACATGAAAAAACTTAATTTAAAAGAATCCAAAATATATGATCCACAATTAACAATATGTTATTTTAATTCTCAGCATTTTTCTTTGTTTTTTGTTATTATATTAATTATTGTTGTTGTTGAATTATGTTAAATTTGCTTGCTTCAACTAATGCATTCCTTATTTTCAAGAGAAACAAATTTAAATCTTGGATAAATTACTACATAAAAATCTTCCTTCTAGGAGAACAAAGTACATAAAATAAAAAATACCTCCGCATAATATTGGACAAAACACGCACATTACAAAAAGTGTATTTTTTCTACCCCGCCGAGAATGGAACTTGACAACTGTTGAGTATCAACTCCAGCCTACCAGCCGAGACGACAGCCGGTTGATATGAGAGCCTCTATCATCAACAGACGCCTAGGTGTAATACTCGTGCTATTATTTCTTGGTATTGTGTTACTGTATGGGTCGAAATTAATGATAGCCACAATTATTGTGAATATTCAAAATAAATTTGACAATTTTGACTACCAAGGTAATATTTCTTTTAATAAAAAATTATTAATTTCATAAAAGAAAAAACGGCACCGAGCTTAAATTCTTTATATGCATTTACATTTTTTCTTTATTTTGATATATTTACACGAACATACATATATAAATGTGTGTGAGTGTATGTGTGTAAGTGTGTATGTGTGTGTGTATGTATGTACGTATATTACAATATAGTCGTAAGCAATCTGACAATTTCATTCACAAGCTTAATGAAAGGCATACTCACTTGAACAAAATTCGTTTAATTTATTTGCCGTTTTACTATTGACGGTGGGCAAGTATAATTGTTCACTTTTTTGACAATTGCATCAAAACCGAACCGTCTAAATTATAAAAAAAAGGTGTGGATCGGATTTGTATTTCTTTTGACCACGAACACACAAACTTCATATATGTATCTATGTATGTATGTTTTGATTTGCACAAAACTTGCACTGCAACCAACAACGCTTAGTTTGCCAAATCCTTTTTTAGCTTACACATGGCAAATTATTTGTTAAAGCTTTTTTTTAAAGTATTTCAACTCTTTAAACAATGTTTTTTATAAAATTCATAACACTTCTATTTTTAGTATTCTGCTGGCTTTGTTCGTGTTACCATCGGGAACGCCATCTTTGTTCTCTTCGTGCGTCATCCTCAGTGTTGTTTTTCATGAGTTTCGATAGTATTCATATTTTGATTACTACTCACAAATGTATCAGACCTAACTGGTGACAGGGGCATTCTTTTCTATCTATATAATTAACAAGCATTTTTTAAATAGATTTGATTGTGTGGAAAAATTCGAAGCAGCTAACAATTGTTATCTAATTGTAGAACAAAAAAATTCTATGAAGACAAAAAAATTTGTATTTGCCCGTAGAAAGTTAAGTCGGCTTAATACAGATACACGAATTAGGATATTAATTTTTTCCGATGATTATCCGTCAGGACTTTCTGAACTTTAAAAAAATCTGTCAATACACACACCTGATTTTTAGATGCAAAATAACATGTTGCATCACTTCTAATATAATATACAAAAAATTGCGTCCCATTTATAATGGTATTAAAATGTGTACAATATCTAACATACTTTGACTTTTCCTTGAAAAGCTGAAGCAAACTGTCAAAAATTACAATACAAAAAAATATCGAAAATATTAACCCATATATTATTTCACACAACCTTTTGTTGGAATACACTCAATGCGGGTATGAATCTTCTCTATAATGTTATCGATTAATTTGTAATTTACATTCGTAACTCTCATCTCTCTCTCTCTCATCTCAGCTCTTTAAGCTGTCTGCTTCTGAACTAAGAAGTACATGTAATATAATTTTGTTGAACGCAATTACTATTTGAATAAGGACACGATGGATCACTTTAATTTTGGAGGCTCTGAATTAACACGAGGACATATGGTTCAAATGTTGTTACGAGTTTCAATAGCCTCTGTGATAACATATTATTCAGTAAAATGGATGATGAATCAATTGGATCCAACCAGTAAAAACAAAAAGAAATCCAAATTGCTTGCTGAGGAACAGCTAAAAAGGTATGTTTTATCTGAAATGAAATGCTGTCATAACAAGTGTTTATTTCCTGCAGGTTAAGTAAAGAAGAAAACTTCAACGTAAATCTGCAGACGTTTACCGACTACGAGCTGATGATTGCATCACACCTTATAGTTCCAGCCGACATAGCGGTTAAATGGGGTGATATAGCTGGCTTAGATTCTGTTATTCAGGACCTACGTGAATCGGTTGTGTTGCCTGTGCAACATCGAGATCTTTTCAAGGAATCAAAACTTTGGCAAGCCCCAAAAGGTGTACTGCTGCATGGACCACCAGGATGCGGCAAAACATTAATTGCCAAAGCCACGGCGAAGGAGGCTGGCATGAGATTTATCAACTTGGATGTTTCAATTCTTACTGACAAGTGGTATGGCGAATCGCAGAAGCTTGCATCTGCCGTCTTTTCGCTGGCCGCTAAAATTCAGCCGTGCATAATTTTTGTGGATGAAATCGATTCGTTTCTACGCGCACGTAACTCAAATGATCATGAGGCCACGGCTATGATGAAAACGCAATTCATGATGCTATGGGATGGACTTAGTACGGATCCTCACTCTGCGGTGATTGTAATGGGCGCTACTAACCGGCCGCAAGACCTCGATAAGGCCATTGTTCGCAGAATGCCAGCACAGTTTCACATAAGCCTTCCATCCGAGGGTCAGCGAATTGATATCCTTAAATTAATATTAGCAACAGAGGAAATCGATAAGGACGTCGACTATAACCGTTTAGCTAAACTAACAGGCGGATTTTCTGGGTCGGATCTTCGGGAAATGTGCCGAAACGCTTCCGTCTATAGAATGAGGCAGTTTATGCGAGCAAGTAATGGAAGCAATGCGTCTCCAAGTAAAGATATAAATAAGGCGTTACTTTCGATAACCATGGATGATTTGCTAAATTCCCACTTAAAAATGAAAGAATCTAAAATGCACACTGGTAATTTGTTTTTAGAAAATCGAATTGATTTAGATTAATTAATTGTAAACTTCCACACAACTTGCGTTTTTTTATTATTATCCTTGGTTATATAAAAATTAATATATGTATCATATGCACATAAAATAAATATTTCGTTGTATATTCTAGCATGATAATTACCAATGTGCGCTTTTCTTCACAATGTTGAAACAGGTGACTGATGAGTTCGCGAAAAAGGGGTTTCACCCGATTTAATATGATGTGGGTGATTCATTAAAATCAGCAAGCTGCTATTGCAAAGTGTTTAGGTTATTTTATCAGTTGACTTTTGCACCCAAGTTTGCAAACCAGGCCGCTGCTTTTCGTTTGAAATCAAAACCCTCTGCGAATTACAAAGCGGTATAGGTGCCTAAAAGCCAGCGAAATATAAATTTAATTTTTCGTTTTAATTAGACAATGATTATTATTTTTGTATGGTTTATTGCTAATGAAGAGCGCAAGCAGAGCCGAATATCAAGAAATGCACTAGGTATGTATTATATGGTACATTTATTCTTATGCTTAAAATCATGTGCTTAAAGTTTAATTTTAATTGTTCATATGGAAAGGCGAATATTCTTAGTCTGATGTGGCCAAATCAATTTTAAAACCAGTAAAATACGGGTGCTCCAAAATTTTCTTGGCTGAAATTCGATTAACTGGATCATATGTAAGCATCTTTTGAATGAGGTCCACGCCGTTACCATTCAGATTTTTAAGCTGATTGGTTAATTGATTTGTTGACCAACATGGGAATGTATTTTTATAATCGGGAAGTGAAGTTACACCTGGCCAAATATCTTCAGTGGGTGTTTTGAGAATTCTAGAAATAAATTAGATATATATTTTTTTAACTTCCTTTGTTTTTCATTTAATTGATTCATGGTACACAAGTGTTCAACAAGAAACAGTCCTTATTAACATTAGATATTTTAGATATTACAACTTTTAAACTCTTACCTGAACATTCGGAATAATTGATCTATTTCGGAATCACCTTGAAATAGTGGTTTCCGAGTGGCAAGCTCGGCAAAAATGCACCCAATCGACCAAATATCAACTGGACACGAGTATCTCTGAGAGCCCAACAATACTTCTGGAGCCCTATACCACAAAGTCACAATTTCATGTGTATATATGCGTACGGGTATTCCGAAAGATCGGCCTAGTCCAAAGTCGGCAACTTTAATTATACCATTTTTGTCGATAAGAAGATTCTGGGGTTTTAAGTCGCGATGCAGCACCCGACGTTGATGGCAAAATGAAATGGCATCTGTTATTTGATACAAGTAGCTTCGCACCAGTTGACTATCGAGATACTTTTCAGGTGGCAAGGAGTCCATATATTTTTTTAGGTCCATTGATAAAAATTCGAATACCAAGTAGATGCGATTTTCTTCCATTAAAACATCTTCTAGGCAAACTATGTTTGCATGTTTTAATTCTTTTAGCAACGAGATTTCCCTATAAATAATTGTTTTAATGCATGTGCGTTAGTTGAAAATCCTCATTTTTAAATAAGTATATACCTTATAGCGGTGGAAGGAACTCCTTCGTCATCAGACTCCAATCGAATTTTTTTCATAGCGACAATTTGGCCAGTTACGCGATTGCGCCCTTTATATACAACTCCATAGGTGCCTTCACCAATTTTCTCAATTTTTTCAAAGTCTTCCATTTTAATCAAAGTTAATCTCACCAAAATGCCGCGGATATTTTAAGGTTGCCACATTTTTCAAACGATCACACAGTGGCTAGTCCATGACGCTTCCAATTTAAAATTCAAACTTCAACGTAGATCAGCGTCGATATTGAAACGATGAAATAATAATATCTAGATCGACAAAAACTTGTACAATAAATCTGAAAAAAGAAAATATTTCTAAAATAGATTTGGTCTATTATTTTTAAACGAAATTCGTAATGTTCAGTTTGATTACAATTGTTTCTTTAAAATGTTAATGTAAAGTCAAATTTTTAAAAGAAACCAGCGTAATAATCAGCAGGCCAATTGTAAATTATTTATTTACCATACTTATTTTTTACAGATAAAAATAGTTGGGATCCACATGACAAATCAAACGATTGTGCTTTGGGCTTTGTTTTGATTGATTTCTTACCTAAGACAACTCATCAATTCTAAAACACAATATGTATGGTAGCAATCAAAATATTTTTTGTTCATAACGTATGAAACGTGAACAAGTAGGAAATGCATGGACTCTTTTAATGCCCTCATCAATAATCTCTTGGTAAGTTCTCGAAGTAAGTTCGTATAATTTCAATTTTAATATCCAATTAAATATTATATCTGCTAAGAATTAGTGTTTTTCTTAGTCCTAATAATGGATTGGATGTATAAGATTTCAACAATGATGTTCCATTCCAGAATTCCAAAATAAGCGATAAGCTTTATTAATTCGATAACACTAATTGCAGGAATACATGCGGCATAAATAGAGTTATCGAATCCAAATTAGCCATCCCATTAGGAAGACTTATTAGTAATTTAAACATTAATTAATAAAAGAAATCTAATATGTTAAATGATGCTGACAATTTTGCGGACATCTTTCGCGGTGGACTGCCCTATTATCTCCTCATAACTTTGCCGATTTTAATATTCTGCTCGCCATGTCTAGCCAGCGAGTTTCAAGTTATGTCCATGATTAAATTTGACGTCAATGGCGAATATTTTGGTATATAAATTAATGATAATCTCTATATGCCGATAATAGGTGTACATACGTATTAACTATGAATGTTTTCATTTAACATCTTATAGGTTCTCGATCTTCTGCTATATCTCTAGAAGCAAAATCCTTATATACTTGGAACACTGGCCGGCACTGTGTTCTAGCAAGGTAAGAAGAGTTGATAGATGGAATTGTGCCGTCAGCCCCCAAAAAAATATCACCAGACGATACGAAAAACCAGATCCGGAGTTATTCGGAAATATTATATGGCTTTCTGTTTAGTTTCTTAAATAGGTTTCAGTCATCAACCTTCCAAATTAGTTGCCAAAGATATGGACAATATTAAGCGACTTATATAAATTTTTCTTGATTTTCTCGACCTGCTTACGTCGATATACAAGTATATATTTACATTTTCAAGTCTTTAGCTAAAAAGGCCTACTAACACTAAAAACTGCTTTTAAACGTACATTGTGCAACCCCTAATATAATCCTTTTTCCTTTGCAAAACAGTACAAAAATACTTGCAATCTTGTAATTGAGTTAACTCGACTTACGCCATATGTAAATTTTTAATACATTCGAATTTCCTTCTTTTAGGTTACTTGATATTTCTGTAAGCGATTTAAATGAAATTCGACAGAAAGCCGGTGGCCTTATAGTCATGCTGCCGAAGGACGTGCAAGCCTTAGCCGATGACGTTAAGGACCATGTCTTAATGTTAGAGCAGCAAATGCTTCAGCAACCCATACCGGTTCCAGTATATTTTGCTCATTTCAACAAGGAATTGGAACATATTATCAATGATATCACATACACAGCCATCGATAATGATACTAAAAACAAAACTGCAGCTGGACAACTTTTATTGTCTGTCTCTGCGAATGGCTACCATGTCACTGTAGATGGACAAAATAGTGCGGCGAACAAGAATAGTAAAGTATCAGTTATTCAGGGAGAATTTTTGCCAAATCAGCTTCCTCTGAAGCATATGGAGAACTCTGTTGAGGGTAGTTTACCGCTTATTCTGATAACAGCAAGCTTGAAGACTTTTGGAATAATTAACGTAAGTAAAATTCGCCGCAATACAAGACCATTTAAATTTCGCCTCCCAATTATTAAAATAACTCTCCTCATAAATAAATAAATTACTTTTATAGGATTATCCGTTAAATGCTGATGCCGCTGTTTTGATGTCACTTATAGAAGTATTCAGTAAACTACACTCCATGATTAGTACAGCGCCAAAATACCGTATAGGATTCTTGCTTTCAGACTCTGGTATGTTACTTAACTTCCAGGGATCTAAAAAATGGCTAGAAATGGATGACAACATGTCTTTACAGGTAAATTATAATATACTAAGTATGATGAATCGACTCTCTTTAATTTCTTGCTACAGTAGTTACCCATTTTGAAAATGTTTGCGTAAATTTGTTTATATTTATACATTTTCAGAATGTTGAGTTCGTTTTATGCCTGGACACGATCACACAGAGCTTGACCAACAATCAACCTAACATGCTATACCTGCATGTTTCCAAACCACCAAAGGAAAAAACTTCAATAAGCCACTTCTTTAAGCTACTTAAATCAGTCGCGGGTCATCACGCTGAAAACATAACGGTTGAGGGGGTACATAAGAAAATCAACCTAGCCGATTTGAAGCTTTCGTGGGAGCATGAGCGTTTCAGCATGAAGAGATATCCCGCCTTTACAATATCTTCGGTGAAAGCCCCCGGAAGTCCGTTCCGTACAACAATGTTTAAGGACAACGATGCCTATGTAGCACAGCAAACGATTACTGCTTTGAAGATAATTGCAGAAACTCTGGCATGCTATATGTATAAAATAGATGCATTATCTGATGTTTTTAACGGCGATGCTGTAAGTTTACTTAATACTTATTCCATTTATTCTGATTTGAAAAACCATTTATTTTCACAGGTAATAAGTGAAGACAATATATTGCCATACCTTGGCGTAAAATCGATTTTGCAGAATAACGACATCAAGGACGGATTTGAAAAATATCTGAAAAATGTTAAAATCATTTATGATAAACCCGATGCTCGCGAGCCGGACTTTATGTTTTACAATGGCATCGATGCAAAGCTTAACGTTTATCGAGTCAAACCAGCCATATTTGATCTGTTCCTTACTATTGTAATATCACTTTATCTGTCTACTGTGTATCTTGCCATCCAGTTTTTCCCCAACTTTTATGGCGTAGTATCCACAAATTCAAATGACTCCATTGGCAACTTTTTCAGAAATTCACAGAGCGCTTTAAAGCGAAAGTGAATAACAAATGAACCACTGACAAATTTAGGCAAATTAAAAGAATTGTTATATTTATCAATACGTCGTGGCGCGTTGAGGTCCAATATTATTGTAAAATAAATATTTTACTTTGTAAGGGTTTACTGTGTAATAATTATATTGGGAAAACCGGAAAATATTTTCAATGATAGCTCTTAACGTTTCATATCTATGCTTTTATTATTATTTACTGGTATGATTATTGTTTATTACACTTTGCATTTGTTATTAAAAATTTGAAAATTTCTCTAAACATTTTTATTGTATTCCAAAAAATGAACAATGTAATCATGATTATCTACTAAAACAGCAATAAAACAAATTAGTTAAATTCAGTTTAAAAGCGGCTTCCAACCTTTCATTACCGTCAACGTTTTGTTAAAATTTTTGATTTACTATTACAATTATAAAATTTTTTTTAAATAAGATTTATATTTTGTATTTGTAAAATTCGATTGCTTGCTGTGGATTTTGCTTCCGGCCTTTATGTCACCATGGTATATCCCTATAACTTCCATTATGTGTTTCATATGAGGATTCGCGTATATTTATTCCATTCTCTGAAATTATTTTTCGAACTAGCTCGCCATCTGTTTCTTGCTCATTTCGTATGTAGGACTGTGTCCAGTTTTCCAAATCAACCACATTGAGCGGTTCTTTTGAATGCGCAATCATATCGATTCCATTTTTTTTACAAAATTCTAAAACCAGTGATACAACAAAAAAGCAAGCAGCATTCATTGGGAACGCTCGTATTAATGTCGAACTCAGACCACGCAAAAAGAACGGATAGCCTTCCTTATGATAATTTTTTATTGCACAGTCGACGAACCCGTTATATTTGGCATTGCGTCCAACAGCATCTGTTTGCATATGTGTTTTGACAACATCGATTGGATAGCAGGCTAGCCATGAGGACATTCCTGCAACACCTCCTGCCATAAGCATGTAAGGCACACTGGGATTGGTTTGTTGTTGCATTAAAAATTCGTAAGATATGAAGTAACTAGAGAAACCTTAGGAAATTATTATTAATATTTATTTTTGTCTATGTGTGAGAAAATATATAGTTTTTTGTTACCTGGAATATCTCTCAGTATTGTGGCCGACAGTCCCTTGAAAGTGCCCCTAATGCCTTCCGTTCGCTGTACGTGTATCAGGCAGTCTATAGCTCCTTTAAATTTACGCTGATTTTTCATATGTCGGGCTAGTTGGAGTCGCGTTTTCGCCAACTCCATTGGAGCACATATGAGACTCTGTGCAAAACCGGCAGTGGCACCAGCCCAAAAGTGTGACATCAATGAATTGGGATTATCCGAAATTTTCTGAACATTCCCATAGACTCCAAACACGATTGCATTTACTAAACCGACTCCCATAAGTGGACTGCTAATGCCACGATATAATCCACGTACATTGTCAACGAGAAATATTGTCTTCAAACAGTGAAACGTTCCTTTATATTTTGGGTTCTTTGGGTCATCGGTTTGTATGTGTACTTTTACTGTATCGAAAGGGTGCCCGACAAGTACACCCGCGATACCTGCAATAGTAAAATAGTAGTTTGGAATTAGAAAAAAAACCCTATTTCATGATGATAACGATTTAATTCCTATCAATATGTTATTATTTACATGCTAGTATATTCGCAACTTTGTCTTAACTTTCAAGATTTCACTCTATATTTTTAAGATTATGATTCCGATTCCTCTTAACTCATTGGAAGAAAGCAATTCAAATTTGAAATGAATTTAATGAATGAATCTTTATTACAGACGGACGTGTTTATCAACTCTGACCAAGAATATATAATCCCTTGTAAATTATTTCTTAACAAAATTTTGATAACCTCTCCATATACATATATTACCTCCAAAAAGACCAGCAATAAAATCCACAAGCATTTTCTTTTTTTATCAGCACCCAGAGGTCCTTCGAAATCAGCTTATGTATGATGGTGAGCTCTGTAATTCGTGGTAACTATTTTAAAAACAAGAAAATTAAAATAAAGAAACCTGCAAAAAACAATAACAATTTAACTGAATAATGTAATAGATATGACCTTAAAACTAGGACTGGGATTTTGTAACTTACAAATCTACTGGAAAGCAGGCAGTGTTGGTGATGAGGACAATAGCCTCTTCCTTTAATGGCAGCCCTGAAATAAAATGACAGCTAGGGACCTGTGCAAGAGTATCTTTTCAGTGTGGGTCTATATTTGCTTCATTACAGACTTCAGTAATGAATAGTTGTATAGAATCCTCTGTGCTCTTGGGCCAAGGCAGTTTTCCTATTTCGCCCCTTGCTTTGGTAATCCTTGACAGTGTTTCTGAGGCGTCAAGATCTTTGATTTTTATATCTAAATCGTGCTATACCTAATGATTATGGTTATGGAAATGTTGAAGAACTCAGTGATAACTGTTATATCGCTGAGGGTGTGATCCCTGCTGGCCCTCAGGATGGATCTAGAGACAAGCTAATGTCAGATTTATTTAATATATCGCTTGGAATATGAGACGCGTGTTTGGGTAAATTCCTGTCATAAAGCCCAATTACACCAGACATAGAGGATTGTGAATATGTTTTCAAGGTCGGCACACTTAGGCCAGTTTTGGCCCGTTGTGATATGCGCGTGTACATACAAAACGTTTATTTTCCTTCCAGTTGATTGTTTCTATCCAATAATTTAATAACGTCGAAGGCAACTAGTGTGCTCCACGTTCGAAATCGAGTCTTCACCAGCAGTTAGGTCCGACCTATCAATCTGCCTCGTTTCCCAAATGTTGATACCTGAAGTGAGTAAACTGCAAGGGCAGCTTATAGCCGAGTTTGGCCTGGTCTTGATAAGTACACATATACAAATTAATTTATGACATGTCAGATTGACTTCTTCATATTTAAAAAACAAAAGTCAAAGTGTCTGAAAGAAAAACTTGTTACTAAATCTCTGAAGGCTACGAACACTCCCCCGGTTACCAGAATTTCTATAGCTCCCGGCTCCTGTTATTTATGGTTCTCAAAAGCAGAACAGCGTCAACTTACTCAATGCACTGGTCTCAGAGGAGACTCCTGTCCTAAAAGATATTGCCAAAGAGCTGCGTGAGCTCAGCGGATGCGATGCTAGCCATGTAAGCACAGCTCACTGCTCTGATGCAGCAACAGCTAGAGCAGCATCAGCGCCATAAGGGCCTATTAGAAGGAAAACTAGAAAAATCATATAAATATATTATCATCTGCAAACATAAACTAATACTAACTACTTTGAACTTTAAGTTTAGTATAAGTAATTTTTTTTTGGTAATCTAATCCCAAAATTTTATTGTATCCATTGACCAAGAGTGGATCAGAAAAAATGTTTGTGGTTTTAATTGCGAGGCAAATGTAGATTTTATTAACGGCCTGATGATCCTATAGATTTCCAATGAGTTTATTTAAGACCGAAAGATTTTATTTTATATTTAAATTTGGTGTTAGCTCTCACTGAAAACCTACTGCCTTGAGCGGCTCATTCAAAAGTTTCACAAAACATTGAAAGCATGAAGCACCTGAATTAAATAGTGCTTGAAATTCCTCAAAGTCCTTAGCTTGAAGGTAGGGAGAGGAATTGGAGAATCCTTTTTAATTTTGCATTTAATTCTAACATTTTTAAAAAAGTAAGTATAACGTCTTGGTTAGCCGGCTAATGCCATTCACAGTTTTGTGTGCACAAATTAATTTTTGTAGAACTTTATAAATGCAGAACCGTATGCCTGTACATATTTATGTATGTATTTACTCACTGGAATGACAGATATGTATGTAAACGAACATACATATGAATTAAAATATGTACACCCGTCTCAAGCTATTATTTATATCACTAATTTGAGTGTGCACATGTGCTTATAACTTACATCCATTATTATGTACACCCATGCAATACAATATACCCATACGCGTTGCACAGGTGAGATTCAAGATCGTCCGTTACTTACATTTTTTGAAAATATGTATTGAACCATAAGACGTAAAGTTTTTTAATATTTTATTTTAGGAATTTGTCCGCAATAAATTTAAAAGAAAATTCTTTTAAGAAGCACGTTTCGTTAAATTGAGCAGCAACTGAACCGTTATCAGTAAAATATATTTTCAAATGAGCTAAGCCCACGATTAAGAAAAACAACATGACCTGGGGTCATTCGCTCGATTTATTGTATGTATTAACCCTTGTGAGCCTATAATCTGTTTTACTAAACTACCTCGTGCAATTTTGAAGATTTCTTTTCTCGAAAATATGCCTTTAGCGCCATGACATGAAGCAGACTTTGTTGGTGACATGAATCTTATCCTAGTTGAAGAACTCTAGGAAGATGGTTACAATAGGAATCTATAACAGATGAAATTTGGAAAAAAAAACATCATTCCAACCTTGGGACGGACTTGGATGTTCGGGAATATTTCTACTACTGTTGTAACTGTGCTTGTTTGAAGTATAGACGACTAACTAAGCATTTCTCTAAAGCGCGAAAATGCATATCTGAAGAAGATTTTAGGGTGAAGCAATAGCTGTTTCTTATAGTTTTTTTATAAGGCCCGTCCTACAAATATCGGTTTAAAAGTACCATTGTTTTTTTTCTAAGTAAATTATCTATTGAATTTTTTTGTTAGGTTATTGTTTTCCAAACACACAACTTGAATATATTATTTTCGAATATTTGTTTTATTTTGGTGTTTTTAAAATAAATACATTTTGTAAAGTTAAATTTTAATTAATAGTACATGTATATATATTTTTTAATTAAAACTATACTTGAATTATTCATAAAAATCTTAATTTCAATTTATATATCCAGTGGTGGAGGTAATTTTAGCGCATAAAAACAACTTAAAATTTTTGTATGTCTAACAAGGTTTGGCGAGATACTGCGGATATCGAATTATTAACAGTAAAAAACGTTGTATGAAACAACACAGATATAAGTATGATTTTTCTCTTTTTTGTATAGCCCCTTTTAAACTATAAATTATATAATCCTAAATTATTTTTCAATGTTTGGTGCTTAAAATTTTGATTGAATTCGATTTTTGTAGTAAGGGTTCCATTTTCATTTTATTCCATTTGTCTTTAACGCCGCTATCTTGACAAACATTATCACATATAATTTATTTAGTTTTTATAAACATGCAACTAATTCAACATTAGTTACACTGCATTACTAAAACGTAATAAATTTATAAAAACTACGATGGTTCAATATTCTCCTGAAGTTCTTCAGACTGTTTTGGAGCTAGATAGGTAAAATATAAATTTGAGAAATATAAAACACAAACAATAGTTATTTAATTCGTTTATCTTAGCCGCTATTATGGATTCCTTGATTTGTCGAGCCCAAAAAATAGTGAAATTAAGGAGCTTATTCAACAAACAATTACAGCTTTGCAAGATGAAGTCGCCAGTTCTCATTCGATTAATATCAAACAACGCGAAGGAAAACATATACATATGAAAAGTGAATTTGTGATCAAAACTGAACCCCACATAAAGGAGAATGCTATTAAAAAGGAATTGGACTCAAAGGACTTTAAATTTGAATTGCCAGCTGAGATATCATCCGACAAGAGAAAGCAGGAAATCGGCGAAGTAGACGTTAACACATATTGTAAACTCGGCCACCTGCATCTGCTTATGGCTCAGTACTCTGAAGGTAATAATTTGTTTTGGTGTATTGTCTGCTTAGTGCTTACATCCCAGCAGAAAATGATATTACAATTTTGTCGTTAACACCTTTAAATAATTCCTAACCAGCCACATCCACCTGTTTGTTTTGCTATAGAAAGCATTCTTTTAGTTTTGAAGCTAAAGATAGATAAAGATACTTTGATTATAGCTACAGGCAATATATAAACAAGCTCCTTACATTGCAAAATTATTTGCAACTGATATAATAATTAATAATATAATAATTTCTTTTTCGTTACAGCTCTATCTGCATATCAAAAATATATGCGATTTTGCGCAAAATATTGGAATAATCACCCATTTCTCTATGGCATGGGCATCGTTTATTTTGAATTCCGCTGCTTCAAATGGTAAGTCGTTAAACTCATAGCTTTAGTTTGTTCTGAAGAGCAGGTACTCTTGTCATCAGTGCACGGCTAGAAGATGCCTTGATCTGCATAGCCATTACGAATTTATTGATTGACTTATATTATTTTATTTTTCTTTCATCTGTGGTCGCTCTTTTACCAAGTCAAAGTCTGTGCAGACTTGGCAACACCTGCTCTCTTAGATGGTTTTCGGGTAATGAGAGCGTCGATCCGAAATCAACGCGTAGAACATATTTTAGACATAGCGTATCGAGTAGCAAATAAGGTCATTTTTTGTATTGTATTGCCTGATTAATGGTAAGCGGGGGGATCTCTGACATCAGGAAGTATATGCCTATATGTATCCTTGATCACCACGATAAGATCTGCCTTTATAAAAGATTCGATATTTAAATTTGCTTAGTCGTAATAGGCGTTTGCGACTTAGTTCCAAACGTCTATTTACTCTTTTGGATTAATAAATTCATTTTAATAATATTGGTATTGGTGGTAGAAGAAATTAAAGATTTTCCAAAATGAGGGAGGTGTGTATATACATATACGTATATTCTTCTGAAATTTGCAGTTTTTTTGTTTGTTTTTTTTAAGTACTTGTTAAAACCGACAAAAATTTTTTTCTTATTTTATTTGAAGAAAAGTAATTTATTTGATTAATATTTTTTCTATATTATTAAAAAAATTGATTTGTCAGTTCTACTTTGAATCGACACTATTTGTATTTAGTGTTTATATTTTTTCTAGACTTTTGTCTTTTTCGTTGATAAACATATTCCGTTCATAAAAAGTGCAAAAATATTGGTACATTTGTCGTTAAAACTCTATTTCTTGATATGATGGTACAGATTAACATATTTGTTTTTATCCCTATAAATAATCAGTACAGTATTGCATATGGACCTCAAATAGATTTTTGATTTGCAATACATTTTGGCATACATGTTAAAAACATGCGGGACTTGAAATACGCCCGAGTGTTTCAAATTTTCCCATTTGTTTCTAAAACGCTGTCAACAGTTAATCGACGGGCTAAAAAAAAATGTCGATAAATTTGTTGGTACATATCTAGTTTGATATCCCTAGTCTGTGAATTAAAATGGATTTATGATTGTGTATTTAGAGTCTGTTTTTTAAATTAATACATTTGGAAACACTGCCAAAATATAAATGTGACAACTGCCAAAAACTAGTACAAATTAAATATACAAATTTTACATATAACCCACCAGATCGAAGTAAGATACAAAAATTGATAATCTTGAACTATATTGTTGTTTATACTATTTGGAAATGTGTGAGTGTGTGTATGCATGTGTACACATAACTGTTTTTTGTATATGTGTTTATTCGTGATTATAAGCTTTATATGTGTCAAATCAAATTTTTTACTTCTAAATGTGTAACAAGTACTATATTGCAGAGAAACAAACTTATAAGCAAATAACATGTATGTGTGTACATGTGCATCGAAGTATTGTTATTTATCAGCTGTCGTCCTTAATTTCCTTAAACATATTAATGCTTATACAAACAGATAGTTGTAACTGACCTATCAGTTTCATGTTCTTGACCCTCTTGGCATAAACTAGGCTCTGTTATGAAGCTTTGTTACTTGGTAACAGAAAATAATAATTACCGTTAGTAGGCAGCCACAAAATGAATACCCCTGCAGACATATTGCAATTCATCAGACTATATTTTTTTTGGCCGGTGAAGGTGTACTGCACTTCTACCTTAGTCTGTGTAAATTGTGTAAAGACCACTGCTATCAAGAAATATTAATAAAAATCCACTAATAACTAAGTCTGGTCTGAGGGTGCATCACATCTAGCTCACTTCAATGAAATTTTGAATCGTTTCGTACTTACACTCAGATCTGTATAGCATTTTTAAACCTGTTTTGTGTTTACCATTACAATCAAACATTTTTTAAACTTGCAAAACGATAAAATCCATTTTCAAGATAAGTAATTTGTAAACGAACGACCCTTATCTATATATATATACGACCTAAAAAATTGTTATTTTTATCTTAATGCAAGCAAATAAAACTATAACCAATATTTTGCAATTGTTTTTCAGGTCAATAAAATTATTTCAAGAACTTTTATACCTAAACCCATATTTTCCCTGTGCGAATGAAGTCCATCTACGTTTAGGACTGATGCTAAAAGCTAATGGTGATTTTCGTAGTGCACTTAAACATTTGCAATTGGCGTTGGTTGATACATCGCCTTCAACGCTTTCGGATCTTCAAGGTAGTTGGAACTATTTAAATTGCTTAGATTAATATTGAAAATGACATATACTCAGCGGAGAACTGCAACGAATCTCGATCAATCATATAACAAACGAACTCAAATAGTTGCCGATCGCCTAACTGATTTATGCCAATTTGATATTCGATGCATGTTCACCATGTTGATGTAAACAAAATTATATTTTTTAATGCATTACTATTTACTTAATTGTAGTGAAATTTCAAATAGCTCATCTGTATGAAGTTCAGAATAAGCACAAGGCTGCAAAAGAATCTTATGAATTTATATTAAATGATAAGAATATATCGTTGGATCTAAAAGCGGATATATATAGACAATTAGGTAAGAATAAATTTTGTTAGCTTAAGCAACTAAATTACAAAGAAAACTATACTTGATTTTAATCACTAATTGCAGGATGGATGTATCATTGTGTCGAATGCCTAGGCGAAAAAAAAGAACGTGAATCGAATGCATTACGTTTTTTACAAAAATCAATCGAAGCCGATCCAAAGTGTGGACAATCATTATATTTACTTGGAAGATGTTACGCCGGTGTCAATAAGGTTCACGATGCGTTTTTAGCCTATCGCAATTCTGTCGAAAAGAGTGAAGGAAATGCGGATACCTGGTGTTCAATTGGGTAATATTATTTGGCAATAATAATTTATATTGTAAGCAAACAACTAATTCATGCGCGCAAAAAAGTGTCTTATATCAACAGCAAAATCAGCCTACGGATGCACTCCAAGCATACATATGCGCAGTTCAGTTAGATAAAGAGCACAGGTCGGCCTGGACGAATCTGGGTATTTTATACGAAAGTTGCGGACAGTTGCGGGATGCATATGCGTGCTATTTGAATGCAGTAAAACGGAATTTTAACCAGGTATTATTTAGTTAGTAATTAATTATTAAAAGAATCGCAAATTCTGTTAAAAAATTGTCTTAAATATTGTTAAGTTCTTTTTTATCTCAATTTATTTAATTATTTCAGAAAATAATCACTGCCAATGAAGGAAATAAATCAATATTTTTAAAGAGCACCACAAACGGGTTAACTAAGGGTCTGGCGCAACGAGTAAAATTTCTGGAAACACAACTTAGCCAAGCACCACTGCCAAGTATAACGTCTAAACGACGCACGCTTTGTTCTATTGAAGAGGCCTGGAATCTTCCCATATCATTAGAAATTAACTCGCGTCAACAACAGCAAACCGTTCAAATGCAGCAAAGACAGTTTGGAAAAACTTCATCATTACAGGTACTTTTTTAAAGTGCAAATATAACCAATTATATTTAGGTGTAATTCCTTAGGATTCCCTAAAAGATTACTCTTTTGACTTGAATTCAATTAATATTATTATTAATTCAGGGACCGCCGCCACCCTACCCTCACAACCACGGAACTCAAAGCAATCCAGCGAAACGGGCAAAGGACGACAGTGAATACTCAGTTAGGAATCGAGCGGAGCATCAAATTCCTAACTTGTGTCAACCGGAAATGATTTCGTCTCTGCAACTTTCACAACAAAACCAGAAAATCATAATTGATCAGCCAGATCAAGTTGTGCATCCGATAACCACTCAAAATCGCCAAAGCCTTACAAATAGCACATCTCCGAATGATGTTATCTCAGAAAGAACCAATTTTCATTCATATTTTTCTGAAGTATTATCAAATAACGACATGAGAGAGAACAATGAATCAATCGATTTGGAGCGCATTTTGTCTTCAAATGATCAGGTTTCAATGGGTATGTTATAATGTAGCACAATTGACATCTAATTTAAACAAACTAATTCAAATTTGGTTTCTTTATGCTTAGGTGTTTCTGATCAGTCGATAAAAGTGCGTATTCAAAATATTTCATCAGAATTAGTCGATGATTGTCCGGGTTTAGTTAATAGTGATGATGGTAAGATAATCGTTAAATACGAGACACAAAGCAATGATGATACTCAAAATATTTATAAAGAACAAAAGACCAAAATTGAATCTGATAATGAACTCGATTCATCACCTACATTTAATATACAAATGGACTCCAAACAATTGTGTTCGGCTGTCAAGCTTTTATCGGTTGATGAGCCACCAATAAACTTTACCGTGCTAACAAGAAATGCACCTCCACCTGCGCCGCCGGATTGTCCGCCACAAAGACTAACCAGGGAGCAGCTCCTGCCACCCACTCCATCGGTTCACTTGGAAAATAAAAAGAATGCATTCTGCCCGCAGCTACAAGAGTTTTGTCTAAAGCATCCAATTGCCGTTGTACGCGGCTTGGCTGGCGCTCTTAAGTTAGATTTGGGACTTTTTTCAACTAAAACCTTGGTTGAGGCAAATCCCGATCACAGTGTTGAGGTCAGAACTCAAGTGAATCAGTCTCCTGATGAAAACTGGGACATATCCCAAGCAAAGAGAGTATGGGCTTGTATATCACATCGATCACACACAACGATTGCAAAGTATGCCCAATATCAGGCATCAAGTTTTCAAGACAGCCTCAAGGTAAATATATATATACACAATTAATTTGCATATTGATTAAACAAGTTTAATCATTAATCATATTTAGGATGAAGGCGATAAGGGCTCCGCAGGTTCGCAAGTGATGTCGGACTCCGATTCCAAGGATTCAGTATCTAATTCGAATATTAATTTAAAGCGAAAAAAACAGAAAAACGGAAGTAAAATGCTAAGGTATGAAAAGTTGTTGCTATTCAAATTAGTTTTTCACAGTGATTAGCATAAATTTTTGTTGGTTGCTTCATTTAGATTTGGAACCAATGTTGATTTATCTGATGAGCGAAAATGGAAGCCACAACTGAGTGAATTACAAAAGTTACCTGCCTTTGCTAGAGTAATTTCAGCTGCCAATATGTTGTCACATGTAGGCCACGTCATTTTGGGAATGAACACGGTGCAATTATATATGAAGGTGCCAGGGAGTAGAACACCTGGCCATCAAGAAAATAATAACTTTTGCTCAATTAACATAAATATTGGACCCGGAGATTGCGAATGGTTCGCTGTCCCAGATGCCTACTGGGGTGGAATTCATAACCTGTGTGAAAAGAACAGTATCAGCTACTTACACGGATCTTGGTGGCCGGTTTTAGAAGACTTATATAAGGAAAACATACCAGTATATCGATTCATACAAAAACCTGGTGACTTAGTTTGGGTAAATGCTGGGTAAGTTTGCAATTGGTCTCCCAAGCTGAATTGCTTAAAACTAATTGCCAAATATTTATATCTTTATATAATTGTTGCATATATCTTTTTAGATGTGTTCATTGGGTCCAGTCTGTCGGGTGGTGTAATAACATTGCATGGAATGTTGGACCACTAACTGCACGTCAGTATTCTCTTGCCATAGAACGATATGAGTGGAATAAGCTTCAGAGTTTTAAAAGCATTGTTCCCATGGTACACTTAAGCTGGAACTTGGCAAGAAATATTAAGGTTTCAGATATAAAGCTTTTTGAGCTAATAAAGTAAGTTCATATTGACAACGGCAACCAAAATTACAGTATAATCTGGATAATCCGGCCAAATAACAATCGGGCAATGCCCTAAATAACGAAACAAATTTTATAAAATATGAATTTTACTAGTAATGAAATTTAATATATCTTTATATTTTTATTTGATTTTGAAGATTTGAAAGCATACTGTCAAACTATCATAAAACTTAAAATAATAATTTCTTTCTATTTTTGATTTTTAGAATGTGCTTGTGTCAGTCATTAAAAAATGTTTTGCATATTCAAGAATATGTTAAGTCCAAAGGAGTCGAAATACGATTTAATGGTCGTGGCAAAAACGATTCATCCCATTATTGTGGGCAATGTGAAGTAAGTAAACACTTAAGCAATAAACTAAACTCAGTTTTGAGTTGAGTAATCTTTAAAATAATTAATTAATTTCTAGGTCGAAGTTTTTAACGTGTTGTTCATAAGAGAACAGGAGAAAAGGCATGTTGTCCATTGCCTACCCTGTGTGCTGAAGCTGTCACCATCGTTGCAAGGCTTTGTTTGCCTGGAGGAGTATCGATTGTCGGAGCTGGAGAATGTTTATGATTCTTTTACACTGTACAGAACGCAGGGGCTTGGACAAGCACATTAATATATAATAATTATACACCTTTAATAAAATAATATTTTAATACTTTTAATATATTGTACTTTTTAAACATACCGAAAAGAAATGATTAAATTAATCTAGGTCACTGATTTACCACTATTCAATTCTTTCATTCAGATATGGAAATTGTGCATTGTTTTGGCTTAAGCCAGCCATATTGTAGGCCGTACGGGGTAGCCATTCTTAGAGTTCTTGTAGACAAGATGCATATCTTATTTTTATTAGTCCTTTCAGAAGAGGAGTGTGTTCTGCAAGGGTATGTTAATCTCGAAGTGCCAAAGTTAGCAGATAATTCATGGAAATGGATATTTTTTTCCGCTGCAAGACGTGCTGGAATCAAGCTGAGGGGTAAAACAACTTCTGACTGTCCGTTAAACCGAATATTTATTTGCTTTCTTTTATAACAAATTACTATGTATTTTATTATTCTTACTTAACGTCATAAAGTTATCATACAAAGAAAAATTTACTTTATAATAATTATAAACCTACTTAAAATCTATATATGTACAAACTCAGATACATTAATGAAAAATGTTAGTAGCTTAAATTTAAATTTCTGTAGATCTCCAAGTATTATAGGTCCAAAATACACTTCTTTTAAAGATATGTTGATTCGCCTGAAATAAAATAAGAGTATCCATTACTTAGACAATTATTTGAAAAATTATGGATTTAAAATTGAGACAAATTCGTGGTTTGTGTGTGAAGACAGAAAAAATTGATTTAGTCGGATGTAAACATCTGCACAACACTCTTCCAAACGGAGAGAGTCTCCTTAATTATTAAATGTGCAAAAAAAAACCGGAATTCGGGTGAAGATTTTATGACTTATTTTTATGAAAAGTTGTGAAAGACAAATTCACAAATCTCCCACATTCACTTTCACTTCGCCGAATAAAATCACAATAAATAATATCCCCAAGGAAATCACTGCTTTTATACCTTATCTTTTAGTCACTAATGCACTGATTTAGTCACTAAACAAACAATTGAGAAGGACCTTTTCCAACTTTGGGATCAGATCAGAGCGTCACACAGTCTGTTACGTTTGACTGGATTATTCTTAAATTTACAGTTAAAAAAAATTGCTGAAATTAAAAATCCCAATGCATTGAGAATATTATAAAATGTGTTCGGAAAGTTTGGATCTTTTATTAAAAATTGTTCATTCAATTTTTTAGTGCCACATAGATTTTTTATACATTAAAAGTTCGCATAACCAAAGCTCAAATATTTTACATACAGCAATCGTGTACAGGCTATTTTATACACTTTTCGCAGTTTTACTATAGCATTTTGCATATATTTGTTACTGTTGGAACAAAGTATAAAAATATGCACGAGCAGATTATTTTTTTTTGAGCTACAGATTGTACATTTATAATTTTCGAACTTATGCCAAAGCAAATGGTATGCAATCTAGTGATTTTTTTCAACAATGAAAACTTTAAAATCTAATCGTATTTCAAATTTATTTAAATAAATAAATAACAATGGCACCCAAAAAGTGTGGAGTGGTGTGTTATCACTTCTTGTCATGGTTAATCTTGATATCACCCGTGATATATATCTGAAATGAGAAACGAAAATATGTTAATATTAACAAATAGCAATATGACTATATAAATGTAAGTGTTATGCTAATGTACAATGGATTTATGATGCCTCACATATGACTACGAGATGTAAATGTATCCTTAAATTAATAATAGATCGTTATTTTGATATGGTAGGTAGCCAATTCCTTGAATTTACATATGAGAACAACTAACCAATAAATTTAATCAAAGGGTTAATGTATACCATGGTTTGATATTTCTATGTCTCCCATTGAAAGAGCTCGAAATCCATTCTTGTGTATGAAGATATTTTGAAAAATCGTATGCCACCGTTTATTACTTGCCATATTATAAGATAGTCGAAAGTGGAGTGTTCTTGACCTCCTAACTGTTCAGATAGCCCCCATAGAAACAACCGGTAGGAAATTTAGATATTGTTGTTTATTAACTTGAAATTTTTAAATTAATAATTAAATTTAGAATGCTAGCAAAGCCTCAATATTTTGTAGCCTTCTTAATGATTTTTAAAAATGTAGAAAAGTTAATACTAGAAAAACCTTAGGTATATTGATAAGGCGAGTAGAATTTGAATATATATTATAGTTCGCATAAATACATTATTAAAGAGCACCTTGTCATTGTTATACATTTAGCATCAGACTGTGCTGTCTACAGATGCCACATAAAACTCACCATGTTTTCCATAGATGCCATGGCAACAATTCACAGAACCTTTGTCATCAGAACACCAGCATTTTCCATAAATATCGCGTGGCTACCTCCAGTTTTAAAAATTAATACACTGAAAATACATTTGTGTTAATAGAAAACAACATAATCTAATTTAATATCGCATTTGCGATCATATTAAAACTTACAATATCGGTATCGTTATCGGTATCGGTCCACACACTTGGCTGCTACCCAAACTAAGCTCTGTTAAATTGTTGGGTGTGCTGCATTACCTTAATTCATTCATTAAAAGTGGACGGGATGCAATAATTTGTTATGTCGAAGATGAGATGAGAGACGATGATATTCAGTGTATTCGAGGCCCTGGTACGAGTATGGCTTCGCATTAGAATATAATTAAATGCCGAAGCTTAAAAATTGTCGGTAGCATAAGTTCGGTTAGAATCAGAAAAACGGCTTTCAAACATTTCTGTATTTTTTATTACACAGATTTTTGGTATTAAATATTTATGTTACACATTCCGTATCGATCTCTAGCATCGCTTGCTGGCTTTTCACTCTTCAATATAACTTTAGCCATGAGCAGCAGTACTGAACTCATTGGTTCGCATCTAAGCCGGTATCGAAATATGTCTTTGAAATGAGCTAAGTAAAAGTTAAATTACGCTTAGGCCAGACTTTGGGTAAGCCAAATGAAATTGAATATTTAGTTATCGTAAACATAAGTCACAGATCGTGCGCCCTATTTCTGCTTCGCAAATCATTTCAATTTCCGTACCCTTAGAAAATCCTTGCAAGTCCTCGTTTAACTTTTCTTCCGCATATAAAAATAAATTTGTGTGAGTTGTGAAACTTTCCAAAACCTGCCACAAATCTTACACTGTCACAATTCATTAAAAAAAGGAGTCTTATATTCAGTTTTGAAAAATTCAACTCAACGTTACTTAACAATTAGCTCTGTTAGTCGTCTTCACATTTCACATATGTAATGAGCTTTTATAACCGTCTAATAGTAAAGCTTATCTTCAAAGGCGAGCTTTATGTTCCAACAAACGAAAAGCGAAATGTTCTGCAGTCTAAGCGTGCATTGATCTTCATCATCATCATTGCTTGTTAATCAGCCCAACTCTTTTCACACGCACACACCTTGAAAGGGTCATTCAAGCTAAGATCTGTTCTTGTAGCGTTGAACCCAATGTGTGTGTTGCTTTTGTGATTATTAAACATATTTATTGTCAACAGATTTTTCTACAAAATGGTCATGCTTTGTACTCTTTGCTGGGTATTAAATTGATGTTAGTTGACACTGAAACTGTATAATGTATATCGAGAAAATAGAAATCAAAATGCTTTCCTGTTGAACTTTTCTACATGCATATGTATTACAAATTTACAGTTTACATACATATAAATATTACAAATTGAATGCTGCTTATAATAAGTGTAGATAACCGCCGTTTAATATGTATACTATTTTATACATATACGTAGTTCATTTTAATTTAGATGTCTTCGCATATTTTAACATTTAAAAATTATTCGATACAACAAACTTTACATAATCGTCTAATCTATCTCGTTTAAAATATGATTTTTACACACGTTCTCCGATTTTTCACATTCACAAAACTTTTCGAATATCTTATCAATTCCCAAAAGAAGAATGGTTGATTTTCACAATTCACAGAATTTATTTAGTTCAATCCCCATGCTTAATGGCATGTGAACTGAAATGGTAATATACATTATCGTATGAAGAAGAAGCATACAAATATTTGTTTAATGAAATGATTTACAATAATTTTGGTGAACTTAATACTATAAATTAGTTAACGTTTATTTTGTTAAATAAATATCCTTCGCCCGATCTCAAGATTTACCAGTGAAAATTCTTCAAATGCAAGTTTGTTTTATCATGAAATATCAGATTGGTCGATGCAGTAATCGATATGCCTTTTAAGTTAACCTTAGCACAGATAAGCGTGGAAACCTTTTAAATGCTTGTCTTCTCTATGTTCGACGCAAATTATAACTATCGCATAGTAAATTAATGTAACTAGGCAATTGTCAAATGTTGGTGTCTCTCTTACCGAATGACAAAAGCATTTTCTTCGCAAACTTAAGAGAACATTTAAGTTGAACTTTAAATTTGAATTTAAAGAAAACCCGACTAACTGTTGCATTGAATGAAGCTAAATGATTTATAATTCTGAAACTCTAAATTGTGAGGAACACTATCTATAACACGCGCAACTGATGAGCTTATAAAACATATATTCCGAAGCAAATCAAGATTTACATTTTGATAGATTATTATTATTGGGGCTATAAAATGTACTGAGTTTAATAATTTGATAGCAATATTACAGATTATAGTACATCTTGAAACCCACAAACATTGCTTCATGAAGGCAGCTCAGAGACTGCAAAGTTTGCATAGGAAAAGACAAACATGCATAGGTGCTCCAAAAAGACCAAACATTTGACTTAAACTTAGCTACAGTGATTTTCTGGGGCGGCGATGAACGTGGTACTCAAAAATTCAAAATATTCAAAAGCGAGTACACAGGACCGTTTTTAAAATCTTCAATATCCTGCTAACAAATTGATTTCATTTAGAAGGAAAGTAAGTGACGAGATCGAACCGCGACAATAAAGATATAACTTACATATTCCTTTCACAAGCAATCAAGAAAATATTTATTTAAGAACTGTTCGCCGTGTGTACGGCTTTCAAAGATCAGTTAATTTATTGACGAGCCTTATAGTCAAAATATTGCCATGATTTGAAACGATATAAATGAGAAAATAAACTCATCGGATATAATAGGTCGCAATTTATGCTCCTTTTGGAGGACCGATATTAATTTAACAATAAAAATACCAAAGCACATGCTTTGGACTTTAGTTTTGTTTGTGATTTGGTTAAGTAAACTTTCTTAAGTTCAGTCGCCAGGCTCCAATCAAACAGTTGCTGCAGTTTTCTTGCTGATTACTTCCAACAGTCAAACAAAAAATAATGTTTTAAATTTGGAGCAAAAAGATTGCTCTGGCTACTCATTACTTTAAATTACTTTCAAAGTCAACAACCAGCATGATTTATACCAAAACTGCATTGTGACAAAAGTCGAAAAATGTTTGAAATGCTTCATACATTCCCAAAAAAAATGACAATATTTTAAGCGCATTGTAACCATAAAGAGTTAAGGTATCTCATTTTAGTAGACCTTTCGTGTTCTGCAAATCAAATCCTAAACATTGCAATCAAATTTCTTCTCCCTGTTATGAAGTCGGTATCATTGAAAGAATATTTTGTTTCTGATCAACATATAATTTATGTATCTCCATTTTTATTTTTGTGGAACCTAAAAAGTTAAATTATAATTATTTTCGTTTTACGACAATTAACTTATTCGTTTTTTTTTCTCTTTTGGGTTGTGTGCTTACAAATATTTTAAAATTGTTTAAGGTATACTAGAAAGTAATTATTATACTTTTGGTGCTAGTAGGTGAACAATAGACTCACCGGATTCCCAATCTTCGTCGCCTTCTTCACCAACATGGAACAAGTCTGGAGATGATCGTTTATAAGAATTGTATGACTTCTGTCCGAAGATTCTTTCTGATTCGACAGTGGTTTTAGGAATAGTACAACAATCAAATATACGCCGACCCTCGGGGCTATTTTCATGCATTATATTTGAATCGTTATGCCACTTGCTTGAATCGAGTTGTGTAACGGACGGTTGATTGAAAATAAGCAGCTTTTTGTTGTCCTTGCTTGACGAGGTATTATTAACGCCTAATGGGGATTTTGATGAAGACTGTTTGCGTTTCGATGCCAACGCAGGTAATTTTGAGATAGTGGATTTTTTAAATTGATTTTTAGTCTAAAAAGAAATTGAAGATATATGTATGTATATGTATTTCGTTATATTTTTATCGATCTTTCTGTTGACTTACAATATTTCTGTTATGCTCTATTTGGTGAGATTTAGTTCCACCTCTTTCATCACTGTTATGAAATGGACTTTCGAAAAAACGACTTGAGGACGGAGAGTTTGAATCAGAACCCTCACAGTTTAGATTCTTATCATTATCACCAGGAAAAATATCCGAGCTTCGTTTACTGCTCCAATTATTTTTTACAGTGGGTTCAGCGCTTACACATTCGGAACGTTTTTCTTCTTCAAATACAAGAGAGATCTGGAATAAAAAAAAGAAAGCCAATAAAAATAGCAACATTGTTTCTCTGTAGTCCTCTCTCAAGATAATATATAACAATAATACACATAATTATTGATATTTAATTGCTAACCTTAAAGTCCTCCGAAAACGATTTGTGATCTTTGTCCTTATGTGCACCATCAATTTCGGATTTATTTAAAGTATACATATATTTTAATGTAGGTCCATCAGTATCGCAAGCTGATAAAATAAAAATGAGGAGTTTAATACAGAAAATAGTTATATACAGAAAGAATACATACACGAATTTTTTTGCACAAATGATGTATTAACCCAGAAGTGGCAAATCATCTTCCTTGATGATTTTTGGGTGAGTTCGACTTTAATATCACCAGCAACTGCTAATGGCGAATTATTTATATCCAATATACAAGATTTTTGAAAATCAATTGTCCACGTTTTCAGTCGCTAGATAATGCAGGAAATAAATTTTAGAATATGCTTTTGTTTATTGGAAATTAAAAGAAGAAAATAAGTCGACATTGTGTCGTTCAATGCGTTTCGCATTTTGTAAAAAAAAATGATAACACCTAATGAAATAATTAAAATAAATGTAATAATACATACATGCGGCTTCACTTTCTCTGTTACAGAGTCCTGCATGTCAGAAATCGAACATTGCACTGTACCAAGATTATGCAAGATGTTTGTCTCAGTAAAACGAATTTCACAGACCTTATGAAAATGAAAAACAAAAAAAATACATGTTTAATATGCATTTATATAAATAATTCAGCTATGTTATACTTACGTAAAGACTGATAACTTTATACTGTCCATCTGGGATTAAATTTGAATAATACTGAACATATCTACGTTGAGATGGAATTGTAACTCCTTTTTTATCTATCGTACGTTTCTCATCATAATAAGCCATGGCTTCTTCTGCTGTTCTCATCAATCTACTATGAACTAAATATGCACATATCATGGTACCTGTAATAACAAAAGGTTGGTGTTATTGTCGATTTAAATAAAATATAGGCAATCAAGAACCGTTGTCAGTGGCATGCAAAAGAACATATATAAAAATATATATAAGTTGACCAATGTTGATGTTGTTAAAAGATTGGAACACACGTTATGAGAAATACGTAGTAATTAGAAATCTTGTTAAACACAGTTTTTTGTACAAGATCTGAAAATTCTGTATGACATAGATGTCCAATCGGCCCGATTCCAATAACCTGCAGCACTAGGAATTTCGTTGAGATAGTTTTAGGGCGGGGATACTTGTATAAAATAGGACAAATAAACGGACAGAGGGATATGACTAAATCGAATCGGATATGGCTAAGTAATAATAACATACTGGAATCGGATGGCATCTTACACATTGCAAGACAAATGAAGATGCAATGTAAGATCAATTAACTTATGCAGGCATACAGAATTAAACTAAACTTGTCAGCGACTTTGAAGTTCATTCGACTATTTTTACGAAAAAAAAAAATAAAAAACGAAAAACAATATTAAAAAATATAAGACACATAAGCCTGCTGCTTACCGGTTCGTCCTTTTCCAGCTTTGCAATGCACGGCTACAACATTTAATGGATCTGCATTGAGCCAATTCCCAACATCATGACAAAAACGTTGAATCAACTGAATGGTGGGAGGGTTATGATCCTCAAACGGGTAAATAGCAACTCTCTACAAATATAAATGTTAATAAGTTTCTTTGATAACGTCAGTAAATGATTTTAATATCTAACCCCATGAAATTTATTAATGTCGTAACTGCGCTCTAGGCATAGATTATATATTTTGTAATGCTCTCCGTGATTCTCCTCCAGAAATTTATATACGTCATCGAAGCGGTTTCGGTATATGCCTTCCAGCTTGTCCGGCGCAGGGTATCCCATCGCAATAATATTTGGGTAAATATCTGTAGTAAAAAGTAAAGTAATTTTATGAATATAAACGAAAGGTAAAGTTGAGCTCACAATAGCAGTTGAGGTATTACTTCCCAACTGTAGTCTTTTCATATCGTTGTTAAGTAACATGATAACTCGTTATTATTTATACTTTTGTTCGCTATTGGAATTTATGGAGCTTTTGTTATTGTTATTGTTAATTTTCTATTTCTAGTAATTTCACAGAGCTCTAAAGTAAATTGTGACCATTAAAATCAAATTCGCACAAGAGCACTTTAAGCGGGTAGGTCAAGAATTAAAGAATTCAAGAATGAAATAATCGTTCTTAATGGTGTGTGTGAATCGCACCAACAAAGTTAACCAAAGATTGAGGCCAAAATCTTTAATCACAAGGAGCTCCTGATATGGTTTGGAGAAACTCGTATATGGGATAATGGATGGGTCAGGATCTCATGGGTCATTTAAAAGCATAGGGATCAAAAAGAACACAAGAAAAGTTGCCAAAACGTGCACAACAAAATTAATGGTTTTTAAAAGGCTGCTCTGGAGCCAGATCTCAATCCTAGTTAGGATCTGTGGTGCAAAGTAAAAACGAGTGAGCACAATTAAGAAGGTGGAGGATCAAAAAAGGAATAAGTAAGATTTTACCTAGTGTGAGCAAAGTAAAGCATAAGAATCCATTTGCCACAATGCAAGCAAGCAAACAATTTCCACTAGCACCTGGCAGTTGGTCTGGGTGAGAAAATGCAAGTCAAGGACTCACTGGAAGTTACTCAGAATCAGAAACACTTTTTGGAGATCGAACCACACATCGTGGAGCAACCGACAACAGTATTTAAAGATAGATGTGTTGCTGCATAAGTGGAACGGCAGTTAGGCGAGGTCAACCGGGATGCTCTGTATACTCGATTTTTTACCAACTAACATGCGTTATAAAAGCGCCACTCCCAGCAGAAAAAAAAATAAACTACGCTTGGGTCAACAACCAACGGGAGCCACCGGTTGGTCATCAATTTCAATGTCAACGCCCAACACATAAAGATTATAGAACAAATCGATCGTGCGCAAAGATCCCATCTGTGTTGCCACAATTTGAAATGTGATAAGCCTGACACCCTTATTGCAAGATACTCGAACGTTTTGGTGGACAAGATTTTGTTTAGAAAATAGGTTGTCTCTGGAATCTGCTGTCTTAGTCTAGTCTGGCGAGAAGGATAAATATTAAAATAAATTTACAAACTACAAAAAAAAATAAAAAAAACTGGAATTATAATAACATTTTGTCTACCTTATGTAAATATGCATTAAATACATTAAGTAGTAAGTATAGTATTGAGAAAAATAGTGCTTACAGGATAGATCCAAATCAAACCCCTTTTCCTTGTAACGTATGCGTTTCTTGCTCACTACATTTCGTATGGCGTTGGACATAATGGATATTGTGTTTGCCATATTAGTCTCCAAATATGTTGTAGGTTGTCTTTTATAAATTATATTTGTTATGTTATTATAACTACTTGTTTTGATTTCTGTTTCATAATTTATATGTCCCTTCACATCATTATTTTTAAAACAAGCGTTCTTGAATAAACCATTTTTGGTCCAATCCTTTAACAACTGCAAATAGAAAAGATTGTGAAAAGTTTAAAAGTTTACAGTGATATAAATGGAGACTTTTTAAAGTAGAGTATGTTTTAAACATTAATGTTAATTAACTAACTTAAATAGAATATATCTTAAGCTTATAAGGAATATAATATTATCTATTCGTCTACGATTTTAAATTACTATATCTTTTTGCACAATTTGATAGTCTGAATTGGGAACTAAACTGGAGGTTGAATTGAATGGGTTCAATTAGAAACAGACAGACGGACGGACGGTCAATGAGACTGACTAGGTCGACCTGTTGATGCTTATCTAGATTATACATATGTACTTTATAGGATTAAATATGTTTCCATCAGCTTGTTACATACAAACAGCAAATACAAATGCGAATCTTGAAAATCCAACGGCTAAGAAAAAATGTTATTCTAAATTGCGTTTATGAAAGTATCTTGCTTTAAATATCTAGTCAATTTAGTCAATAGATTTTTTAATTTTAGAAATATAACTAAACTTAAAAAAAAAATTATCTTGAAAATCTAGCTCGAAGACGATAAATTGAAAAAACCATAAATTTTCATTTAACAGTTTGCCCCCACTTGACCGTTAAGAGAGTCCAAAACCGTCGAAATCGGAAGCTTCATTCAAAATTTTAGCTACACCAATTTGGACCATCGAGTCAGTTGGTCATCTAGTCAGGACAAACTGTTTGATTTATATTGACGGCATTTGACGCTTTTGACCAAGTTGAAAAAGAAGTGCATTAATTACTAAGTACAAAACCAAGCTACAGAAATTGTAACAAACTTATTTCAAATTGCAAAAAATACGTTGATAATTTTAAAAACTATTATTTATGTTGATGTTAGGTGTACGAAAATGTTGATGAAACATTTGATATTTATTATTTAAAATGTAAAATAAACGAATATAACTTTGCGTACAAAAATTCGTTCATAAATATGTATGTAGATATGTATGCATGTAGGTATGTATGTTCATAAGTAAGATCGAGTTGTACATGTAGCATAAATACCTGCACACATACATACATAAATTATGTATATGTATGTATTTATGTGTGCGAGTATATCGGCAGGCCTCTCAATAATAATCAAAATGCTAAGCTAAAACTCAAGTAGATAAGGCGAAAACTGTATTTTCGAGCGTTGAGACGGGTTTGTGCATTGGCAAATATGTTCACGCATACAACAAATGTTTAATATGTTGGGGAAAATATGCCTTTTGTCCAACTCTTCCATACGCGCATATGAACACTTATATTATATACATACAAATACATACATATGTAATGTATATACATACATAGGTACGAAAGTGAATTGATGTATGTACATACATGTAACACACTCCAACGCCACTATATCGCCATCGCAAGCTTTAACACAGATTTTATTCAGTTTTGTGTTTTAGGCTGTTTCCATTACGATTATTATTGGATTTTGAAATGTCTTCAAAGTTATTTCAGTATCGCTCGTACATACATACATATATCACTAGTTAATCACAAATAACGTTATTTAACATTATTAGCTTACGCTCATAAAATAAAATAAAAAAACCTAAACAATAGCCCGTGCACTTTATATATATTATAGTTATCTGCCAATAGTAATGTCTAACATGATAGACACAGGGTGACACTAGCTCCTCATAAAAAAAATATCGATAATTTTCAACAATTATGTTTGACGGAGTACACGAACTGGGAATATGTGCACGCCGTCACCACAATTTCAATGCAGCATATATATAATTAACGCAACACATATTAATTAATACTTCAAAGTAAGAACTATTTTAACTATAAGCAAATCCCACACACAGCGGTATCTTGCTGAACGAATGATAATTTTTGGAATTAACGAAAAGCATTTAAAGCAGGCAATCTATATCACATAATATCTGTTGTCACAGCTGTTAGTTACAATACAACCATTGGTAAAAGTTGAATTTAAGGAAAATAAAATATTGTCTTTGCTAAGTAAATATATAAACTCCGCTCCTATTGTTTTATCGCACAAATCGGAACGGTGGGATTTTATCAGCGCCTTCAAATGCTCTTCACTCAGGCTACATCAGAATGAGTCTCAGTTGTTAGGTGACGATCAAATTGTTCGCTAATAAATAAATAAATAATTTATTTTTAGTATAAATTGTTATTTTTTTATATGGCAATCAGAAGGAATCATGCAGCATGAATTCATTTCTAATAAGTACCCCTGAGCAATCCAATTTAAAACTAAGGTAAATTATTATTATTAATACTACACCCTTTGATAATTAAATTTGAACGTTTTCGGCATTGTCTGATGTTTTTGATTTCTAATAGATTTGAAATATTTCTTTGTTAATACATAATAATAATATTAAGAGACCCAAAAAAAAATTCAAAACACGGAGCAATAAATTTAGAATAGAAAATATATTATTATTTTAATTTTATATTTTTAGTCTTATCATTTTATCCTCTCTCTCTCTTATTAGATTTATGCGTCGATCGTTACAAATGCTTATATTCATGGTTGTCATTTTTGAGTAGAAAGCAGTCGGCATCAAGTTTTGATTCCATTATTCCAAAACGAGACTATCCTAGCAGGTATTTGGAATGGAAATATATTTGAATCAACTTTTGAGCACACTTTGAACTAGTTTAGAAGCAAGCAAATCCGCAAAATAAAATCTGGTCACCCTGGCTGAGAACTTTTGATGTACATACAAAAAATCGAGCTGTAGTGTGGTGCAAAAATATTGATTAATTATTATCTGTAGTAAGGCAGATATATTTGTTTGTAAGAAGACATGACCGATCAGCGGGGGACTAGAGTTTATGTGGGTAACTTAACTGATAAGGTTAAAAAAGATGATCTGGAAGGCGAGTTCACAAAGTACGGCAAACTGAATTCAGTTTGGATTGCATTCAATCCACCCGGTTTTGCCTTTGTCGAGTTCGAGCATCGTGACGATGCCGAAAAAGCATGTGACATTTTAAACGGCTCTGAGTTGTTGGGTTCGCAATTGCGCGTTGAAATCTCCAAGGGGCGTCCGCGCCAGGGCCGGCGAGGTGGACCCGGCGACAGAGGACGTCGTGGCGATGTGGGCAGACACAGCATAACAAACAGCAGCAGCAGCAGCAGCGGCGGCGGCTACAGACAACAGCGCGGCTCGACCAGTTCCAGCAGTCGCCATTTGGATCGAGGCTACAGTTCGGGTCGCTCCAGCGCCGGCTATGGCGGCACTTCCAGGGAGGGTGGCAGCAACGCATTCAATCGACGCGACGTTTACACTGGAGCGCGGGAGAGCAGTCGCTACGGCGGTGGTAGCGGCTCCAACTATGGTCGAAACAGTGGTGGACAAGGCGGACGCTATCGGTCCCGGTCCCCGGCGATTTATCCTCGGATTTATTAAATCAACCAACCTCAATTTTGAAGCTGCTAATGCAAACCAACAAACAAACAAACAAAAATATATTAAAATGTCTGCGCTGATACTGATTCGATCCAGTTTACCATAAGCAATCATTGCTAATATGTACATATTTACATATATTAAACACAAATATTAACATTTGGTTTCTAATCAATAAGGGAATATGATCTTCTAAAACATATGTATTTATATTTGCTAGAACATCGGCTTTTGGGGAAAAAACAAACAATCACACACACAACAAAAACAACAACAAAAAGCAAAAAAAATCATGTACTATTTATTTAACTTACAACAAATTGCATCAAACGAAAATTTTGATTTTAAAACGATAAACATTCAAATTTAAGAACTAAATTAGCCAACTATTACAAATAATTAAGATACATAATATTAAAAAAACAGTACGGACTAAGTTTATTGAAAACCTAGAATACATAAATCTAATAAAATGTCAGAATCGTAATTTGTATTTACGTATTTGCTGTAGTTGGTTTCTAAATTTACAAGGGTTAACCTATTACAATTATATGTGTTTTCGCATTATTTATTTAAATTTTACATTAATTTGACAGATACCATAGATACATATGTATGTGTTCAGAAACCTAATAACTAACAATTTCAAACACAGTCATTACATTGGATAATTCTCGCAAGCATACAAAATCATGTTCAAAAACTAAATCGGAGAAAAGGAAGTGAGTCAAGACAAGTTAAAACATATGTAATTATATGCAGAACTGCCGGGAGTAACTATTCCCAATGTAATAGCTATTGCCTTGGACTGGTGAATGGTAGCTAGTCAATTCACTAGGCCACTAGTATTTTCGGAGTATGTAAGTGAAAATTCAGCAATAATTAAATTTTAATGATTAATGAAAAACGAATGTTATTCACACCAGTTATTATTAGAAGGAACAAATTATTAGGAAAAAAAGGCATTTATATCGTCGCCAGATTGCAAGCTGCGCTCTATTGAAAATAATAGTTAAATCTTATACAATTTTCAGGGCATGAAGATTGCATAATAAAAATCAAGCATATAACTTAAAAGGCTAATTTTTTTATTTTCGATTTGTGCTTCAGCTTTCACAGAAGGGCGTCATTTTAACATACAATTTGCGTAGTTCTTCTAATATACACGTGACCTAATTGAACAGGGGCAACGGCTTTCTTTGACATTTTCTTAAGAGCGTGCTTAGAATAAGGAGTGAGTGTGGGAGATGATTATGTGTTCGATCCAATTCCACTGGATGTGCCTTCTTATTCAGAGAGTGAGCGTGGGTGACAGCTTAAGATGCGATCCGGCTGCAACTCATTTCGTAATGAACTGTTTTCCTGGACGGTGTATTTTCCAATAATTTGTGTGCCAGATTATTTCTTATAAGCTGAGCATAGCTTGAAAATCGACAAACAGCAAGTAAGCCCCATCAAGTAAATATAAAATTGTTGATTTACTATAAGGGTCAGCTTTATTCACCGTTCTTATTAACAACTTGAATTTTGTATTATTTTATATTAACAAAATGATTCACACTTATATACTGAAACAAAAGACTGCTTAAGCATATGCAGAAAATATTAATTGCTAGATTAACAATGAGAGATTGCGAAATATAAAACAGACAGTTAATCTGCTTCGTTTTACTGATCAAAAAAGGGCCTGTGAAAAGAAGTGTCATTGGCAATATTAGCGAAATAATTGAATTAGTTGGGTATTCCTGACCCCTCAACGAGAATAGTTCGTACATCATGCACAAGCCAACTGGGATAAAGAGGGAATTTGAGACAAAATGCGACAAAATATATCCCACGATTGATGCTATGAAAATGTGAATTCGGCTCTTTATAAATATGCTTTGCGTATCGGCGCTAGTTGTGGTATTCAAATTCGCTGCTGCAAAGAAATTACGATTAAAGCCATCGTCTTGAGGGAATAGGCCGGCGGGAATGTTTGGCTCCACTTCTGGATCGGAGTATGTCATGGCGTCGTTGGTGCCAGAATCTATAATGATAAATACCGGTGAGATATTGTTTTTAAATTAGGTGTAGGTTATATATTATATTAAAAATTTATACTATAAAGATGCAAACGATTTCCAAGGTCTAATTTAGGTTCTTTTAATGATTCTTGTTAAAGTTTAAATTAAATTTTGTTGCACATATGCGATATCTGATAGACCATGAACCTCGGTCCGGACTTTCTTTCTTATTCAGGCAATCTTTTGTGTGTCTTTTGGATTATAATTGTTTTTTTAAAACTCGACTTCGATTTCTTACGGGAAGAAGCCTAAAAAAGATTCATTCCTCAAAAGTTCTCCAAACGGACAATATCAATTCGATGTATGTTGAGAGTTGGAAGCAACAAGCCTGTCTCCTATTCTGGTTAGTCCGACATAACTTGACAGTTTCTGTTGTTAATTATGAATACATCTATATTTCGGCAGAGCGATATGCCGGCTATAAGCCGGTAAGCCTCGAGTGGGGCTTATATGTATCTGAGCAGATACTAACTGATGGCTGCAATTAATTAATCAAGCTTACCAATATGATTGTCGTCAAAGGTTTTAACGCTGCCGTTCAATTTTTCTAATCGAGATTTAGCAGTTTGTAATATTTTTTTCCGTCGATTTTCACGCCTTAGCTCTGCGGCAATTGCTTCTGGAGACTTTTCTTCCGATGCTTCCATTTTAATTTAGTTCTCAATGCACTCTACGTTTTTAGGTGAATTTGGACTTGAAATTCTTATATACTTACACATGTTTTAATGTCAGTGTTGCCAGACTTGTTAAGGGAGAAACAGCTGTTTAGTATCGCTGTCTTGATAAAAATGCATTTGGGAGAAAAGTCATCAAAAAATGGTTTCATTTGGTAGAGTGGTATAAATATCGAAAGTTAAGCCACTGTTTTTCTATTTAAAAATAGTCAAAAACATAACATTTTCTTATTTTATACATATACGCATATTAAGTGGCAGCACTGGACTTATATCAAGCCATGTCAGTCGAGATAGCAACGCTGAGTTAGAAATTAATTGAATTTCTTTAACAATATTTGTTACTGAAAATGCGAGATAAAAAAGACTTGATAGTAATTATTAATAATTATTATTAATAAATGATAAACATTATATAATATAAGACAATTTATGGCTTCGGAGTAATCTCTGTGCGATGTTCTTATCTCATATTGTTCCCCTCGATTTTTTAGCTACTCCTATCGATATTTTTGCTATCGATTGCCATTAACACAAAGACAAAAAGTTTGATGCGACATGCGAATAAATTCACTTTTTCAAGGACAATAACAAAAAAAAAGTTGTGAAATAGTATTAAACCATTCTAAAACATTTAAACTAATTGCGATGGATTGCGATAGTATTCAAATGGCAATAGCGGAAGAAAATCAATCAACAGTATGTAGAAGTATACACATACAAAGCACTGAGACGCTTATTGCGTCGTTTCTATTTAGATATGTGGATATGAATATGTATTTTGGACTTCAAATACGCATGTGAAATATGTATTTACTAATTTATTCGCAAAATGTTTTTTTTTTGTCAGTCAATTTCATAATGATAATATATTTGTCATTATTTTAAGGAACGCAAAGAATGTGGAAGAAGGGGTCGAAAACCTGGCAGGAAAACATCCTCGGAAAAAGTGGATGTAAAAGCTAAACTTGGTAAGCATAATAAATACATGAAATAATTGAAAGAACTTTAAAATTCTCAATAAAAGTGTGCTTATAATATAGAGCGTAGCAGACAAAGTGCACGGGAATGCCGCGCTCGAAAAAAGTTACGGTATCAGTATCTGGAGGAACTAGTTGCGGATCGGGAAAAGGCAGTTATTGCCCTGCGTACTGAACTGGAGCGAGTTGGTTAATATACATTTATGCTCTAACAATCTAGGTTTTTCACATATTCTCTGCTTTTACAGTTAATGCAATGGGACAAACAGCTGGAGGAAAATACCAGTCCGAATGATATTGATCAGATGCTTAAGGAAATTGGTATACTTAAACAAGAAACCAGTTCCTAAACTAAAAGTACAAAATAAGTTACAAAATATTTTCATACAATCATATATTGCTTTTTTACAACACATGTATGAATGTTTGCATTATAGTATATAAAATTATATTTATAATGACTTAGCTTATAAGTTTATGCCATCATCCACAAATGTACTTGCGTGTATCTGAGTTGCAGAGAATAAAAAATAGTCCTTTATTAAAAAATAACAAGCATAAATATTGAGAATCTGAGCATGACCAATATGGAATTGCTTTAAAGAATTTGTTAAACTCTTAAGAAATTTTTGCAATCAAGCTAGCAATTAGCTTGCTGAAATTCGGAGAAAACCATCCGCAGAATTTGGATCTAATTTTGTAAGTACAGCAACGGCTCCCCGGGTCAGTGTGTCTGCTATTGACTAATTGTGAAATGGATTCTTTGGGATAGATGTTGCCATATGCGTCACACACACACACAGGTTTCTCACTTTAAGGTGGCATAGCTAAGAGCTGTAATATAAATTAGCCGTAAACTCGATTGAAGATATGTGACCCAGGTGGGTTATAGCTGAAAGCAAGTAAGATATCGTATGACTCCAAATTAATTAATTCCGATAATCTGCGACTATCCATTACATATCCTGTAAATAATCAAGGAACATTCCCATAAAAACTATATCGTTGCAGTTAAGGTGTAAAATTTATGGAGGAAATACATTATCATCTTTTCAAAGAAGCGCTCAGTGTTCCTTAATAAGTTAGGAATAAATGATGTGGTTAACAAAATAAATTAAAATTGACGAATTGCAAGGATAACAGATAATGTATATATGTATGGTATTTCCATTTTCGTTACATTATGTTGCGAGTTTTTTTTTGTTTTTAAGTTTGTGGTACAGGTCAATTAGATTGAACCGATACCGAATAAGAACGAGAACCCAGCTAGTTCATCATCCTCGTCTGTTGACAATTCATCAAAATCAGGAACGGTATCCAGTAATAGCTCATCATCGTTGAGATCACTTCCATCAGTAGAATGGGTGGCTGAACTGGCACGCTGCAGCAGCAACAAATCCGATTCGCTTACATCTGGCAAGAACTCATCAAATTCGGCTTCGTCATTTTGAAGCAGGCGATTCTCGACAAGCTGCACCCAAAACTCGACCTTGGCGCGCAACTGAGGCCAGATGACCCGGAAGAGTTCACCCAGCGCACGCACGAAGGACTCCAAAAGCAACATCGGAAAGGCTTTGGTAAGCTGAATTTATTTTCTGATTGTTTTGTATTGAGTCAGTTCACAATGATGCCAAATAGTTTTGATTTCCAAAGGCTACTGAGTAAACACTCAAAATTTTCTTGATTCAATTATGTTGCGTAAGCTACAAAAGGGTGTTTCGACTTCAAACGGATTCTTTAATTTTCGGATTCCAAATTATAGTTAAGCAGTAGACTAAAAACGTGTAAGCTTGGGTAGGTTGGAAATAAATGGTAGAAGCATGTGAATACTTCTAACAAGAAAATCTGCTTTATATACATATATATATTTGATGATACTAATCTTTATGGGGTCGACGATGTCTCCATCGGGCGTTAGGTAAAATCTGTCGTGTTTGGAAGAGCTATTAATAAAGTAAACTTGTTAGTAAAAATGTAGATTTCGGGAACAATCTCGAAACTCTACAATAGCGAAAAGTCCATTGAATGAAATTGTATTCACTATGGTGCCAATGATGACCATTGTTTAAGAACCTTAAATCTACAAGAAATGTGACAGTATCAAGATTTGGAACAATGTGAAAATACAAAACTCGAATTCAATATTTTTACACAATTTTAATTTGATACCGCAGTTAGTCTTAGCATTAACAATGTCGGTATGTACAGCTCACAAATATTTAGATTTAATCTAATGACACACATATAAATATTTTGTTGTTTATATACATATAAATGTATGTACAAGTAAACACTGAAATTGAATTATGTATACACAAATATATACTATGTAAATTACATGTAATTTTGGCAGTGCCAGTAATTAAATATACATCATTTCCGCCATCGAGGACATCTTTTTAGGAATGTGCACCATTGTGTCGAAGTAACTGGCTAACTCGACAATGGTGACATCGTCGCCATTCCTTGAATTTGGTGGATTATTGCTTGCCTCCTGGGAGCATGAGAGTCTCGAGCCTGTGCTGATGATGGGTCGCTGCCGAAAACTAGGTCCGTGATCCTGATCTTCAATGTACTCGCAACTGCTGCTGGCTGCCGACGCTCCGATTTCACTTTTTTGGCATGCCTGAAAGTTTTTTGACACTTGCCAGTTGCTATCCAAATTAGCTTTCTTCGATTTCGATTCATCCAGCAAGATATTGCATTCGCTTATCAGATCGCGGAAGCTGCAATTCCCACCTATACTAGATTTAATGCTATTTGATCGGGGCTTATGAAAAGTGGAGCGACTCCTCTCATCGCAATTCAATGGGAACATTCGACGCAGTCCACGGCTACCAAAAACACATTTCGTGTGCAGATGATTATCGTGGGTGAGGCGTAAAATTGGTTCACGCAGAAGATTCCTTTTCGATGTGGCGAAATTGGTACGTTTCAAATGGAGCTTATGCACTCCAGACTGGCAACGTAGAGGATTCACAATGTCGAAATGATCTGCACAAATTCCAGAATCCAATTGTTTGTGGCTTTCGAAGTCATCCACATTGCTTTCCGACCTTCGTCGTATTCTACGCATCTTGCAGTGAATTAGTTGTTTTGTACTTTGAATTGGTGCCACTGCCGTCTCGGAACACAAAGTCATGTTTGGGCTGTAAAATGGATTTCTGGTGCACACTTTGATTTGTTCATCTTTTTGTGTTATATTTAGTTTATCCAAATCAGCTTGTAAATCTTCTGTAGACATTTTCAATATTGGCCTTCACTTCGAATATTTTGAATAATTTTGTGTTTGTAAACTTTTGTGCGTCTTCAAGGACTGCTTTATTATATTATTCAATTTGCTTTACTCTATTATTTACTTTTTTTCTGTGAGAGTGTTGGTAATCGTTCATACTACTGGTTCATTATTCTGAATCAATGTTGATCGATTCGATACAGGTCGTTCTCATTGCTTCGCTGCTGTAGTTATGCATCCAAAATGAAACATCGAAAATGGAACATGCTAAATATGGAAAATAAATATGTTTATAAATACATGGCAAAGTAATAAAAGTTTAGATCTGTATCAATTGATAAATCATATATTTTATAAAATGTTCTTAATCTGTTATTAAAATTTAATTATAAATTTCATTTTTAATTTAATTTACTCAATTTTATTTATTAATTATATATTTTCTGTCGATTGACTTTAGTCGACATTAAATAAATAAATAAATAAAATTAAAACAAATAAAATAATGAAAATAAAACGAAAACCTTTAGCATTGTAATTATCTCAAGGTGTTTTTTTTTAATTAACCAACTGACTTATTTACGATCAACACTCATCTCAAACTTGTGTTGCATGAAATCTCGTTCAACCTTTCTCAAACCATCAATTCGTTGTCGGATAATGCGTATAGTTTTCTAAAGCTCTTCGCAAAAGTACGTATCAAAACAAGTGTTAAAGTTAAAGAAAACTGAAGTTTTTGTATACCTACTTTAAGGTAAATACCGTGTTTGGAGAATATAGTAAACCTGTGAGGCAGTTGCACCTTCAAAAATCGTTGAATTATTCAAACAGGACTTTCCCAGAGAGAAGGGAAATATGCACTGACTCAGGAAGACAATTTTGTATTCCTGAGACAGGGAGAATGAAGGAGTTATTCAAACTCATCGGAAAGTATCTTAACATTTTCTTTCCTGGTTGTAGTAAGTAAGCTCCTTAGAAAGATCCGTTCTATCAAACTTAATCTTCAATTGGTCTATTCCGGATATTATTGACTATAGATCTTCTGAAACTTAATTCCTGCACCGAATCAAGCAGCTAGAATTTATGAGTATAAGACAACATACACTGGCGTTTAAAGATTAATTTAATAGAGAACTGAATTTTCCTGGAAAAAGCGATTTGAGAGTAAAAAAATAATAATATATATCTTATTATTTTTTATTTAAATGTATTTAGAATAGAAAACACTTTTATTTATTATGAATGTTAAGACTTAAAAACAGTATAAAGTATATTGGAAAGTAGTGTGGCGGAAACTGACAAAATGTCCAGTATTAGAAACAACAATGGTGCTGAGGTATATTTAAAATATTGTTCATTTTTCAATTCTGTTTTTTGATTTATAGATGTGTAGGTGGTTAAAAGCGGGCAAAAAATACTCTTTGGTAAATAGTGTGCAGATTTGGCTCTGTTTTGGCTAGTTTACACATATAAATAGTAATTAAAAATATAAATAAAATAATTTTTTATAATATTATAATTATGTTATAAAATGATGTTATATAATTGTATTCCTTCAAGTACTATTAAATGACGAATTCGGAATTGGTGGTTCTAATGTAAGGGGACCATGGAAAGGCATCGGTTGCATTTGAATGAATTCGATTGGAAATGAAATCGGTAATTCATGTAACTTATTGCCATATATTGGTGGGTTGAAATCAAATGTTGTGTCGTTGTTAGTTACGACAATAAATTGAGATTTGGGATCTAAAAGCTTGACGGGAATAAATGTGCTATCTGCCGCAGAGGGCTCAAGTGGTGAATTCACCTTTGAGTTCTCGATATTCGTAAATTGATCGGTTTGTTCATGATTATTTTGATATTCTGTTTTTCTAGGTAACTCTGTCTGTTTAATTGGGTTTGGTTGATTGAGATTGTAATTTTCTAATTTCTGAAATTCAATTTTTCTTGGTAATTCGGTTGGTTGAAATGGAATCGGTTTATCAAAATTGTAAATTTCTGTTGGTTGATATTCCAGTTTTCTGGGTAAGGCCGTTGGCTTAAATGGTATCGGTTTATCAAAATTGTAAATTTCCGTTGGTTGATATTCCATTTTTCTGGGTAACACCGTTGGCTTAAATGGGATTGGTTTATTAAAATGATAATTTTCAGATGGCTGATTAATGTTATGGTATTCCAATTTCCTAGGCACTTCTGTTTGCTTAAATGGATTTGGTTTATATACATTGTAGTTCTCTGGATTTGGCTTATATACATTGTAGTTCTCTGCTGACTCAATATTTGTTTGGTATTCCGTCGTCCTTGGTATTTCGGCGTGTTTAAATTGGATTGGTTTATTAAAACTGTAATTTTCGGTTGGCTCAATATAACTTTGCCTGAATGGATTTGGCTTATGGAAATTGGACTTTTCCGAATAATAAATTGGATAATGAGATGTTTCTTCAGTTTCAGAAGCGAATTTCGGCATGTGTTTCTCTGAGTAGGGACTTGAATGGGTATGCTCGTACTTATAGGGCTCGTGTGAGTTAATGTAAACTGGCACTTTTCGTTCAACCTCCACTGTATAAGGAACTGGAACTTTTTTTTCATATGGTACCGGTACTTTAATCTCTACCGGATATGGAACTGTTTTAAGGACAGGATAGGGTTTGGGTACATGTATAATTTTTTCCATAATTTTTTCAATCATGTATGGCTTTGGTATGTGAATTGGTTTCGGAATTCGAATGATTTTCTCAACGATCTTTTCCACAGGCACATGTATAATTTTCTCAACCGTAACGTTCACAAATTTTGGCACATGCACTATTTTTTCAACAATTTTCTCAATCGGGATGTGTACAATCTTTTCAACGGGATACGGTTTCGGCACAGATTTGACAACCTCCTTTATATGGTTATGATGATGATGGTGATGATGATGCTTCACTTTGATCTTAACGTGCTTATTCTCCTTTTCTTGTTCAGTGCTCTGCGTTTCACCCGAAGATTTGTCATGTTCATGTTTGTGTTCGTGCTCAGAACGGTTAGAGAGTTCGAGCTGTGCATCGTGCTCATCCGGCTCATTGATGTGCTCGTGTATTTCTTCAAAAGTCTCGTATATCTTCACGTCACTATTCTCATTATGGTGTGAATTAGGTTTTAATTTATTTTGTTTGTTCGAAGGTCTGTGATGTTTTTGATGCGATGTTTTTGTACCGTGAGCAGCTTGCCGTTTTTTTTTAGAGCGACTTTTTCGAATTTCGTAACTGCGATTGACGAGAAAATTCGGATCTAAATTTTCAAACTCTTGAGAGTCTGGTTGAATTAATGGTTGGTTGCGATGATTCACAGCATGGTTGTTATCCTTAAGACCGGAGGAGTTCGCTTGCGTCTCACCCGCAAGAATCAGCGAGTTAATGAAAAGTATTGAAAAGACGCAGGTTATCTGAAATATTAAAATATTTTCAAATGCACATCATTAGTAAAAAATGAATATATCTTACGCATGCTGTCATCTCAAATAATTTTTTTTTTTATATTTTGCTTATTTGTTTTTGATGTTGAAGCTCAACGGTCTTTGGCAGCAATGAGCATCTGGATTATTTGCTGGCGCATTTATAATCGCGCGAAGTTCACTTTTGATTTCAAACGAACTCAAATTATTATACACGATATCGCTTATGTTGTACTACATGCTTAAAATTTTATTTGGAGCTGGAGCATTTTTGAAAAAAACACTATCCAACAAAATGTCTAGACTAAAATATTAAACAATGAAAAAAAAAAATTACAAACACAATTTTGCAAAATTTACTTGTTATTGGTTGGATTATGTTTCAAATAGTTGAAAAAAAATTCCAATTCGTTTCCAGATGTTTATATTTGTGATATTTAAGACTTCACAGATTTGATATGTGATATAAATAAGTTTAAAAATCTCTTGGTACTAATGTGTGCATCGGCATTTAAAATCGTTCCAAGTCAAAACATTTAAATCAGATTTTCTTGGTTAATGAATTTATAAATTAGCCGGTTGCGATGAAACCAGCTTCTTAAGTTTTGTATCCAAGTGTAAGTAATAACAAATTATATAACGTGGACTGAACTCTCTTAGTTTTCAAGTACAAAAACTGGCAAATAGAAATATTTGATACGACTGAAGGCGCCCGATCGCGTGACTTGCATTTGCTCAATTCCCTGGTAAAAGTTAAGATGAAGACAAGCATATTTATTCATATGTATGTCTGCAGCTAATACATACTACTACAAATAATAGTATGAATAGTAGTTTCCGATAAATGGAATAGCCACGGCTGGCTAACCTTACAACTTCCTTTGTACTTTGTTCCGGAAATACATATGTTTCAATGTAGAGATAAGAGATCCCGATTTGTTCAGTGGTCTTAACCAACCTCTCGTTCAAAAGGAACATAATTGTAATGAAACGGTATAATTATAAATAATATAGTCAGTTTAGTAAAGTTAAGCTATCATCATAAAGCTATCTTGATGAAAGTTAGTATCCGTACCTCTAAGCCGGCCGAATCGTTCCGCTGTATCTGATAAATCCCATAGTAAAAATCGCTCGATACATGACGTAATATAGCTAAACAAATTAAAATTAACATGTAAAAAAGAAAAACAATAATATTTTGAGCTCCGAAGCAGAACTAAAATGTCATCGCATTAATTTCGCCCTAGTTGCCAGTATGTAATCTAAGATATCCGTTCCTTAAATTTGTTGCTTAAATATTGGTTAAAGATATAAATAAAAAAGATTTGAAAATTGCCTGCTTAGTGCTTCAATTTAAATTTAGATTTAACTAGTCTGCAAGAATAGGAAACAGTCGGCTTGCCTCAGATTGTACTTCTTTCTATATTTATAAATTCAATTTATTGTCGATCCATTTGATTTTCCACAGACAGTTTATAACATATATTTATATTTAGAGAATATTTTGGCAATAATAAAACATATATGACATGAATGATGAATAGTTTTGGGATTTTGTTTTTTATATTTATAAAATCAATTTATTGTCTTCTGGCTTAGTTTTGCACAATTGAAAGGAAATGGTTTACTTTATGCTTATTAATTGCTAATGGATTAAGGCGTGAAATATTTCGCATCGATGTGCCTCCTTGCAAGTTTGTCGTCAATCCATGCTCTTAGATAAGCAACACTTGCATAAACACCAGGTATATTCTCTTCGCCACAACCAATGCCCCAGGCAACTAGGCCAACGGCCTTGTAGCGATCGGGCTGTCCTTTAATGGGGCACACCAATGGGGAACCACCATCGCCCTTACACGTATCCTTGCCCTTTTCTCCGCCTGCACACATGAAACTATCATGCAATATGAAATAATTTCCGAGGCGTGTATTACGTAGGTTGCGTTGGCATCTTGCATTATCCATGACGGGCAAATCAATTTTTTTCAATATGACCTGATATTCGCTACCCTTGCCAAACTTATTTTTACCCCAACCAGTTGCAAAACAGCGCTCAGTGTCGAACTTCTCTCCAATATCTGGCAGACAAACGGGTTGAATATTCATTTGGAAGACAAATGGGCTGTCCAAGAAGAGCAGTGCAACATCATTGTAAAGAGATCCGTTGTTGAATTTTTCATGATACATTATCTCCTTGACATAACGATCTTCATGCGGAATTATTTCGTCCGTCGTTTGCGTATCCCATTCACCAGCCCTCACTGAAAGATTTATACAAATATTAGCGATACTTGCAGGAAATGATACCTGTAGCTATATTATTAATATTACCAATAAGGCTTGCAGGGTCTTTGCTATGAACGCAATGGGCTGCTGTCAATATCACATCGGGTGCTATAAGAGCACCTCCGCATTCATACAAGTTGAGTTCGTAATCTTCCCGCAGAATCGCAACCATCCATGGGAATTCAGCGAACTGAGCTTCTTGATCAAAGTCGCCAGTTATTTTAAAACCAAAACCATTAGGGTTTAGATAACCACATCCTCGATTCTGGTCAATAGGTCCTAATGATACTAATGGGGCTGGTCTCTGAATAACGAATATTAATGTAGTTTTGATGAATTGCTTTCGAATCTGGAGTTCCTGTACGTACCTTGTTGGGAAGAGCACAGCAGACTTCCAAATACTTTGGGCAGGGAGAAGAAGTGTCTATACGAATGTCTATTATATTCGTTCCACTGGTATTTATCTCGTCCTTAGAACACAACCAACGAGGAACACATTCTCTTTCCGTGCCACAGGACTCGTAAATAATTTTCTGTGTGGTCGCCACGACTGGTTGTGCTTCAGTTGTCTCAGGCACAGGCTCAGGCGTTTCGCTTGTCGAACTGAATGAATTCGAGTCTGTATTGAAAATCTCCGAAATTAGTTGGTCCAACGAGCCATCTTGTGCCAAGCAGACGGATGCCACAAGGCATAATATAAAGCAACTAATTTTCATAGTTTGGTGTCCTGAAAGAAATCCAAATCCTTATTAGTTAACAAGCAGCAACTTTTTTTTTTTGTGTATGTAGTTGTATTCAATGGTGAGTCGGAAAGATCCCCGATGTCAACAACTTTAAGGCAACTAACTGTAAAATAAATAATAACAATGCTGTTCATGGCATGCATCTGTACAACATCCGGTTTTATGCGAATTACAGCCATGAATCATAATACAGGGGAACCATTGGGCTTTCAAGTTTTTTCGCTATATTTTCTATGAATGGATCACCAGTCGGTAACCCGGATCCTTCCTTATCTTATTATTCAATGCTTGGTGTACATTTTTCTGAATCACAAATTGAATTGAATATTTTACGATATATTTGCATGGAGCAAAAAATAAAATAAAAGTTTCCGCCTGATGTCAAAATTTTTGCGTACATTTTTTCCAAAAACCTCACCCAATTGTTCATTGAAACTAAATTAAACGAAAATTATATTATAGTTAAAACGGCTACCAAAATATTGTTTTTTTAAATATATATTATATATATTCATGATTTACTTAATTGTAGAGATTACTAGTTAAAGCGTTAGCTATAATGACAATCAAAATATCTCTCAAGCATAGAATATAATTTTATTGAATTCTCTTTGTTCTCAATCCAAAAATAGGAGATTATTTAATTGTATATATAAGTATTTGAGTAAATACCAATAAGTACAATACAAATGAATACAATACAAATAAATACGAAAGTATTTCAAGGCAAAGATGATATCAAAATACCATTTTGACATAAACATTTTTTATATTTTTTCCATATACATGCAAGGGTGTTCCCAGTTTTTCGCAACTGTAGACAAATATTTGTAATATTTTGTCGTATTTTTTGCAATGTTAATCAAGTTTTAAATTGTGTAATAAAATAACTGAAAGCTTACAAAAGTTTTCCCAATCTCACATTTATTTTTTCGATTTTCCTTCGGCAACTAATCGTATGGATTTACTTGAAGTCTCGATGACTGCCGACTCTTCTCACCTCTGCCTCTGTTCGCCTCTGCATATGATTAAACTTAGTCCGCTGATTACAGCACATTTAATATTAACACATCTAAGTGTACAAAAGTACAAATATATAAGAAGATGCTGTGAGCAAAATAACAACAGCTTATCAATATCGGTCTATATAATACAAATATGGAAACAATCGCTCGAAATTCATTTAATTAACATTTAATCTTCGGCAAAACGCAAAGAGTATTATAATTTTGACGATAAGCTTGTAACGCTTTGAAGTGGAATTATTCCATCCCCTAAAAACTATACATATATATAAATATTTGTGATCAGCATTACGAGTTGAGCCTCTTTCTACGCTACCCATTTGAAAGTTATTATGATAAAACTTAGAGACGGACAAATCGGATTACATTATGTATTTCTTGCTGTAGCTAAACCAAACTCAATAGTTAAATATTTTATTATTATACTCGTCACATTTGTGGAAAATATCGGACTACTATATCAGATACTTTACACTTAAATTTATATATCAGCAAATCAAAAAGGCTATCAAAAAGGGTATGCAATATTCGTATAACGTTCTATCTTGACTTTTTATTTGTAGATAAAGATGGCAAACCGGTTTAGTTAATATTAAGCCAATGAATAGATACATGCTACTATACTGTATATACATACATTACATTATATATATATATATATATATAAATACAACATATGTACTATTATATTATTGTATATTTACTCATTGTATTTATATATATATATATTCATATTCGTATATAGAAACACAAATGTGTGCAAGAGAGCAAACGCCAATTATTATATATGTATGTGACTCGGCTGTGACTTCGTACTTAATTCAATGCTCATTTATTTATACACAGTTACCAAAATACGCACATATATTTATGTAAATAGAATTTGTTAAATATATATATGTATCTTTCGGCAAGAACTTCACGACTCACTGTATGCTGCTGCTTCAAATTGACTGAACTGAAAATTCGGTAGACACTCGACTTGTATCTTCGGCTTCTGCCCAAAGCTGCCACTATCAACTGCATCAGAGCTTTGAATCAGGTTTGTGACCGGTTGGACAACTGAGCAGTGCTGTCGTTTTAGCTATTTTATAGCTACATGTGCTTATTTTTGAAAGTTTGGCATTAAAAATCGACATGATCTGGATATGAATCCCCAAAATAAATAAAAATATATTACGTTCAAAGAGTATCGCATTTATAACATTATCAGAAATCTTTTAATGCCAATTTAATGAATAATAATATATTTTAAGAAAAATGGTTGAAAATTTCCAGATTTATTTACTATTTACACTTCGGGATTTGTGAACATTTTCAGACCTAGAAACTTTTGCATACATCAGCTTAATTCTGAGAAATGTGCTTCCGCAAATTCTCTAGCGGATTCCATTCCGGTGATCGTAAGTAGCACTAAAAAATTAATTATTTGTGTATTATATACATGAGACAAAGACAAATTTTGGATGGTTCGCAGAGAAGTAATTTTTCCAAAATTAGCTGGTGATTTTTATCTGGCTGATGTACATTATATTAGTTTTAGTTTAAGAATCCAGCAAATCAGAAAAGAAAGAAATAGTAATGCAAGAATATTGCAAACATATCAACAACTTCTCAAAGTCATGGCAAATAAGGAAATAAATTGAGACAATTGTTTAACAATTTAACAATTGTGTAGCAAATGTGCTTACTTTTGCATTACTTTCTTCATGTGAATTTTATAACTGCTGCTTATGAAAAATCAAATCTGTTCTCATTTTCACATGTAAAAGATAATGTAGGGATAAATAGATAGTAGCTTGAAAAATCATACCGATCAATATCAGTCTGGCTGCAGTCCGTTCATTCTGAAGAACGAATGTGTACTGAAGGGATGGAATGTATCAGATGGATACATACAGAGTTCTGCGGGCATGACTGAAATCTATTTAAACGCAAAAATTAAGGCTATGTTCACCACGACTTGCGATTGGTTGGATGAGAGTCACCAGAGAAACGTTCGCCATTGGCTGACTTTGGGGGTGTGTTCAGGCATCGGTGTGGTTGATAT